>CM053622.1:667046346-667057004 GCA_028646595.1 Phalanger gymnotis
ATGTTTTTATTGGCCCACAGATCATAGTTTGCAAACCCAAAATGAAAGAAAGCTTTTTTTTTGTTGTTGGTTGAAACTCTTATTTAAAAAAAAAACAACATTGCCTGGAATATAGGAGATGCTTGGGAATGATATTCTTCAGTCACATCTACATAGTCAAAGGAAATCAGAATATAGATTAAATTTGAACAATGCAGACCTTTGAAGCAATTAATTACACAGTCCTCTCTTTTCAGTGTGGCAACATAATTAATTAATTACCATTAAACTGTCCAGTTCTTCTTATAGAACACAACCCCATCTCCAATTATTTACATTTTAATGCAAAGTTTCTCGGAGGTTCTTAGGTACCCAAGTCACAAGTCTTATACATCTGTGGCAGCCCTGGACATCTGGCAAAGAAAATAGTTACTGATAGCACACATCATTTCTGCCTGTTAATTACTGTTTAAGCTAATATGACAGAATTTGGATGGAAGTCTCCAATTCAATATAATTCAGTTCAAATATTTAACAATACATACTTCTCATTAGGAATTGTGCTAAGCACTGGGATATAAAACCAAAAAAAAGCTACCTGCCTCAGAGAAGCTTACAGTCTATTGGAGAGAGGCATAATGGATGCAGACAAATAAGTACAAGGTATTTGAAGGTAACAGTTACAAACACCTGGGAAAGACCAAGAAGAGGTATAGGAGGTAACACTATGCTGAGCCCTGAAGGAAGTGGGAGATCCCAGGTGGTAGAGATGAAGAGGCGGTCATTGGGGAAAGGGACAGAATTTCAAGATGAAATATCAGTCCTAGATTAGCAGGTAGGGTTACAGCTAGGTGGCATAGTAGTTAAAGTGCCAGGGCTGGAGTCAGGAAGACCCAAGTTCAAATTCAGCCCCAGGCACTTACTAGCTCTATGACCCTGGGAAAGTGGCTTAAAACCCTGTTTGCCTCAGTTTCCTCATATGTAAAATGAGCTGGAGAAGGAAATTGCAAATCAATCTTTGCCAGGAAAACTCCATTTGGGGTCATGAAGAGTCAGACATGACAAATAGACTAAACAACTACAATGGAGTAGTAGGTAGGTCTGTTTAGATGAACCATAGGACCTGAAAGTAGGGAATGAAATGAAATCTTTGGAATTGTAGATAGAAGGCAGATGGTGGATGGATAAATGCTTAGGTGAGAAGTTAGCATAGTGGGGATATTAATTTGCTAACTGTATGGAGAGCTGGAAATACAATTCAGAAGCTATTACAAGAGTCCAGGTGAGTGGTGATGAGAAATGGGACTAGGCTGGGAAATATGAGACAAGAGAAAGAGTCAAATACAAGAGTTGTTGTGGAAATAGAAACAACATTTGGCAACTGATTGGATATGAAAGGAGGGAGAAGAAAGAAGAGTCAAGCGAGATTCTAATGTTTTCAAGAAAGGCTTAGATAAAGACTACAAGACCACTTGGCAAAGCATCCTGGAAATTTAGAGGCTTTGATTGACATGACTGAATCAGAAGTTCAGGATATTCTGGAGCAGCTATTTGGGAAACATGATAGCATCAAAGCTTTTGAGGTCTAAGGGACCTCTGAGGCCATTTTACAGATGAGGAAACTGATACCAAAGAGGTTAAGTGACTTGCTAAAATGACATAGGTAATATATGATAGAGGCAGTATTTGAAGCCAGACCCTCTGATCTGAATCAATATCTAGGGCCTTTTCCATTTCCCAGAAGTTCCACAAGATGAAGCCATAGTGTACCCCACAATTAGGAAATGGAACTCCTGGTCATTCTCCAAAATCATTTTCAGGGCATAGCCTCTGAGTAAGTATGAGGTCTGACTCAAGAGGGTCTACCTAAGCAGAATAATGTGGTGAATTGGACCTTTTCTCTTCCTGTTACAACACCCCTCCTCCTCCACTGCCCCCACATATGCCATATATGCTACCACAAAAGTATGTTCATTAAAAGCTGGTGATCATATTTAGTCTTCTATCACTTACCTACTTCAGGCATTCTTCCTAGGCTATTTTGGGAAAAAAAATGTGACCCTGAAGGAATGGTGCCAGGAAATGGGGCAAAGACAGTCTTGAGTGACAATATATAGCGGACTATTCTGCTAAGTAACTATTGAAAGAATGAGAAAATGGGGCAGGCTCAGAATTATGAAGACTACTCTGGAGTCACAAGTATGTCAGAAGAGAACTCAGCCCAAGAAGTTATGGATTAATTGACACCCTCTGTTGGCCAGAATGAGCCTAGGTAAGCCATGGTCAGTGGTTTTATTTGTAATATACATAAGCTCTGGCGATATTATCCTAATACCACATCGATGTGTAGTTCATGGCCCTATACCTCAAGGGGTATAACTCTATTTAGGATTCCAGGTTAACCTTAGGATTTAAGGGTATCTTTTTTAGTATTAAAGCCCACAATCTCATATCCATTTTTTTCTATCCAGTGTCAGCAAAAAAAAAAAAATTGATTATTGTCTCAATATAACTTTGTCCAATTCATAACTCCTTAAGATAATCAATTAGATTCTTAACCTGAAAGAGTGAATAATTTTCAGTGGCATATGCAATTTGATGGGACAATTGCATCTTTATTTTCACTAAGCTCTAACTGAAATTTGACAATTGTAAAAATTATGACTTTTTAAGAAAACATGGGACAGCTAGGGAGTCCAGTGAATAGAGCACAGAGCTTGGAGTCAGGAAGACCTGAGTTAAAATCTGGCTTCAGACACTCACTGTGTGATCCTGAGCAAGTGACTTAACCCTGTTAGCCTCAATTTCCTCATCTGTCAAATGAGCTAGAGAAGAAAATTTCAAACCACTCCAGTATCTTTGTCAAGAAAACCCTAAATGGGGTCATGAAGAGTCAGACAGGACTAAAAAAACAACCAAAAAACGCTAATAACAAAGAAAACATGGTGAGAAGCAGTCAACAGGCTTTATAAGACTGACAAAAGGATCCATGACATCAAATGAGTTAAATTCCTCTGAATTAGATTACATGAAAGGGATGCTTACTGAGAAGATAGAGTAAGATCTAAACCTGGAGGCTCACTCACCTTAAATACCATAGTCCTTGGAGAAAATGGGTAGAAATAAAGTATCTCCCCTCCCCAACAAGTTCATTTATGGTTGTGCCATAGCTGATAAATGAGTAAATACATTCCTTCTTTGCCGAATACATTTTCCTGGCTGTCTTATTCATGACTTTCTGCATGAATAACATGTGCAGCAGTGAAGAAAGCAAACCCAGGTGAGAAACCCATCAAACAGCATCAAACCATTATAGTCTTGAAGATGACAGAAGAGATGTTATCAGTGGGAGCAGCAGTGATGTTCTAGGGCTAAAGTCACTCCATCTATGCCTCAGAGAGTCCCTCTCTTCCTCTAAGATGCAGATTAGCAATCATTTTATATATGTAGCCTTTTCTGATGCTCGGTGCTCTCCTTCCCAAATTACCTTGTATTTAACTACTTTGTGTATGTATGTATGTGTGTCTGTACACACACACGCACACGCACGCACGCACACCATATACATATACATATATATATATTGCTCTGCATATTTACATATACTTGATGTCTTCTCCATCTGAATGTAATGTAAGCTCATTATGAGTAGGGATTCGTTGTTTGTACTTGTATCCCTAGTACTCAGCATAACAACAGACACACAGTAGGTACTTAATAAATGCATATTGTTTGACTGACTGATGGGACAAGTTCAGGTCTCATTCAACTTCCTAGCTTTATCAAACTACATTGTTGGTAGCTTAGTCCTGAAATAGTGGTTGGCAAGGGGTTGTAACTTGAATAAAGGGCCTATGTCAAGATGAAGCTCATGGTGTACCGCAGTTCCTTAGAAGGAGATTTCCATCCTTCTAACTTGGCAGGTGGGGTCCATTCAGACCTGATAGTCTTATAGGGTCTCATCAAGGCCAGCAGACAGGCAGTCGTTGCAAGAGGTCAGACAGTATAATCTCAACCTAGATTGGAGTTCAGGCCTTTTCAGAACAAGGCTTTCCTGGGCATATCTATGGGCCTAGCCAAAAATCCACCCTTGCAAAGAGAGGAGAGTCTTATGAGTATCAAGACTGATGGTGGATGCTGGAGATAATAAAGATAACCTGTCCCCCCTTTGCACTTCTTTGCTAAGAGGACCAAGACACCAGTATTAGTCTAGCGAGGTGTTGCCAACAGTGAAATAGGTATGTTTTATTCGGACCTGGTTTGAGAGGCCAGAAAAAGAGAAGCCAAAGATCAAAGCTGGGGAAATCCCACTTATGGCAGAATCCTGAGTATATGAGGGGAGTGGAAGCAACTTTTCAAGGAGCTTCTGCTCAATAAGGGGACAAAATAGGAAAAAAAGGAGAGAGGGAGAAAGAAGAAAATATAGAGTACCAAAACCTTTTGTTGTACTAGTGTGCTACTTTGTAATAGATAGAATGATGGTGTTGGAGTTGGACAAAGCTGGGTTCAAATCCTGCCGCTGACATTTCTTATCTTTACGTGAACAGGATGAGTGACTTAACCACTCAGTATTACAGACTTATCTCTAAGACTAAAGTTCAGAGCAGCGGCAAATCTGCATTGAGAAAACGTAATTTCCTCCCTGGTAGGTTCCTTTGCCAATATTAAAGTACCATACGCATACTAACTGTTTCCTGTCTATTTCTTTGTACTGGACTTGTGATTTCATTGGTAGATATAGGAGAGAAATAAACATTTATTAAACACTATGTACCAGGCACTGTGCTAAGCACAGGGCCTACAAAGAGAGACAAAAGGCAATCCTGGCCTGAAAGAGCTCATATTTTAATAGAGGAGATAACATGAAAATTACTATACACAAACAAGATATTTACAGGATGAATTGAATATAATTTGTGGGGGAAGGCACTAACATTAAAAGAAGATCAGGAGAGACTTCATACTGGGGGTGGGTTTTTACTGAGACATGAAGGAAGTCAGGGAAGGCAGGAGGTAGAAATGAGGAGAGAAAGCATTCTAGGCATGGGGACAGCCAGTGAAAATGCTCTGAGGTAGGAGGTGGAGTGTCCTGTGAAAGGAACAGGAAAGAAACCAAAGTTGTTGGATCATAGACCATATAGAGAAGAGTAAAGTTTAAGGTTTTAAAAGGTAGAAGGGGAGTCTGGTTTTGAGGGACCTTAAAATCCAAACAAGTTTCTTTTTTTTTAATATTTGATCCTAGAGGTAATAGGGAGCCATTGGAATTATGGAATGGGGGTGATATGGTAAGACCTGCACTTTAGATAGATCAGTTTTAGTGGGGAGAGACCTAAGGCAGAGAGAGCAACCAGCAAGCTATCATAATGAGTCATGTGTGAGAAGATAAAGACCTGTGCCAGGATAGTGACAGTGTCAGAGGAGAGAAGGAATATGGAGAAGAAATGTCATGAAAGTAGAGAGGATGTGGTGATAGATTGGCTGGGGTGGGGGGAGGGAGTGAAACAGAGTGAAAAGGCCAGGATGATATGTAAGTTTTGAGCTTGGGTTACCAGATTCAAATGGTGATGGTGGTGCCCTCAGCATTAAAAAGGAGTTTATAAGGGGATTTTGGGGAAATGTTGATGAATTCATGTTTTAAGATGTTTAAGATACCTACAGGACATCCAATTTGAGGTTCAACACCTTGAAAAGACAGTAGAGAATTCAATTTGGGGGCTAAGAGAAAGGTTAGGGAAGGATAAAGATTTTTGAGAATCATCAGCAGATAATAACAGAATCTTCTACATTAGCAAATATACATGGGCCAGATTAAGTTCTCCTGCAATTAAGTCTCAGTTTCGTCTAGTGTTTCTTCTTTGGCCCTAGAGAGGAAAAGAGATTGGTTTACTGCTCAGAGCTGAGGACCACAGCTAACTCTTTTCTTTCTCTATAATCCTTCCATGTTCTGTTCACACCCTATAGGTTCTGTTCTTCTCTCTACCGGGAGTGAGGGTTCTAGGTCCGTGGACTTTATTTTATAAGGGGTATCCCAAAAGCTTTAGAGCAGATTTAGATTCTAACAGCTTAAATCTGCACTAAGACTTTTAGAACACCCAGTCTAAAAGATACACTCTTAAATTACCTGGAAATTGAATTTTGGAATATAGAATACTGTTTTTCTATTGACTTTCATTATACAATTGAAAATGTGTCACTGAAAATGGTTTACGGTTTTTTTTTTCTCCTTTTAACACAATAAAATCACATTGAAGAACGCATCAGACTTTTTAAAAGTCTCTAGCTTAAAGGACAATTTGTAACTTTCTGATAAAATATTAATCACATTCAAAATAAGTCACGAAATGCCAGTGCAAAGGAGAGAGGGTTATTTTTATTCAAGGCACAGTAGCTGGGGCAAACAGCAACAGCTTAGCTGAATGGAATGCATTGGACTGACTGTCCCTCAGCCACTACAAGGAAGTCCATCGCTGACAGCAGGTTCATGTGTCACTCTCTTAGTGGTTTTGATCCTATTTCCTGGAGTTTGGTGGAAGCAGCTCCTGATTTTTTTCTAAATGAGCAGGCAGATCTGGCTTTAAAGGGAAAGAGTGCAGTGGAGGAATCATTCAAAACACACCAAAATATACACAAACTTTAGTTAAACCTGATCTAACTTGCTGTGATTTCCAGAATATTGTTTAAGCCTTTGTGCTGCTCTTTATTGTTTTGCTTTGCTGTCTATGGTTACTAAAACCATGGAAGATAACTGGAGAAAGGAATCAGAATCACATAGAAGAAGGACTTGGAGAAAAATGGTTCCTCTATAGACTACATGGACAGCTAGGTGGCGCAGTAGATAGAGTGCTGGGCCAGGAGTTGGGAAGACCTGGATTCAAATCAGGCCTCAGATACTTACTAGCTGTGTGACTCTGGGCAAGTCACTTAACACTGTTTGCCTCAGTTTGCTCATCTGTAAAATGAGCTGGAGCAGCATATGACAAACAACTCCAGTATCTGTCAAGAAAAAAAACAAAACAAAACACAAAGGGGTCATGAAGAGTTGGGCATGACTGAGAAATGACTGAATAAGAAGGGAATATAATAGTTCACTGTTAATCATGCATTTCGCCTTTAGTCGTGGGACCTTAACCTAGTCTCTATGGACTCTATACTGAGGAAAAAAAAAAAGAACTTCCTAAAACAAAAGAAAAAAAATAAGTACATCTCCCTAAATTTTGCGCTTCAAGATTGTTCATTATGTCACTGCATGACTATAGGAAGGTTGAGGGACCAGGACCAGGAAAGCTGGACCAATGCTGAGAACACTGGATAAGAGGAAGGCATAGGCATGGGCTAGGCCTATGGAAGCCAAGTAGAACCAAGTAAGCCTTCCAGTGTGGGCTCACACACAGAGAACTACCAATGGCCAGTGGGCTATTCTGGAAAGATTCAGAAGACTTGAGTTCAAGTTCTGCTACTGTTACTTAATAAATGTGTCACCTGAGGCTAGTTATTGAAGCTTTCTGAGTCTCTTTTCCCTAACGTGTAAATAACGGAGTTGGACTAAGTGACTTCTAGGATCCCTTTCAACCCTAAACCTATAGTCCGAGCATGTGTACCTAAAGCCTATGAGTCAAAGCCAGGTGGGTACTTTGGGGTCTGTGATCATTCAGCAAAGCAGAAATGGAAGCTCCTCTTTGTCCATGACCATCTCAAAGTTGATTTGTTTTTGCTTAATTGTGGGATAGGCTGTTTCTTATTAATTGGTGTTGCAAAAAAAAAGAAAGTACTTTTAAAATGATCCAAAAGCACTTGAAAAGGAAATAATTTTTTTTTCAATTTCTTCTCCCTGAAGATGTTAGGTCTCACATCAGACCACTAGTCAGAATATAATAGGATGTGTTTGCTGCACACCTGTTGTACTTGTCCCCCTTTCCCACCATCCCCACCCCCACCCCATCAGACTCATCCCAGGTGCCACACAAAAGCTCCAAATATATATCAGTGAAAGGGGATGCGAGCTCTTGAGTAGATGATCTTGCTAGAAGAAGGTGACAGGGGAAGGTAGCTGATTAATTGCAACACTCACCATGAAAGATGAATGGGAACTCTGCAGAGACCATCTGTGTTTTATCAGTATGGATTAGAGCCGCTCCATTGCCCTCATGCAGTGATAGAAACATCTTTGCTGCTCCCACAGATTTTCCAGAGTAAAAATGTTCCTGACATGTATGAATGTTATGTTATCAAAGTCAGGGTTTTTTGGGGCTGGGGAGACAACTTTATTCAACAACTCAAAGAGAAGTGAGATTAGCAATGTACAAAATTGTCTAAGAAATAAGACTTGGACTGATTTGTGTTCTGAAACTAGAGCTTAATTTAAAAAAAATAAAGAAATAAAGTACATTTTTATCAGGCAGAAGGCAGCTGGGTTTGGATTAATTAATATCCCAAAATTAATAACAAGAGGATAATCAGCTTTTGTTAATTTAGAACCTCCTGGGACAGAAAAAAAGCAAACTCCAACAGTAAGGTTGTCAGTAAGATGTCTTCAAACTAGTTCACACTGCTGCATTCATAATTCACTTTATACATGCACTAGTTGTCTAAATTCGAATTTGCTCAGATGCCTGAAATAATGGTGTCTCCTCAGATTGGTTCATTCTGATCTTGGTGGCCCCTTTTCCTTCCCTGTTGCTCTTGCAACCTTTCTCTGTCCACACTTCCTGATCTTTAACCTCATTGCCTCGGATTTCAGCCTATGTTCAGGGGATCTATTAGGACATGGATGTCTGCCTTTGCCTTTTACACTAGCAAATGGCTCTTCATTTGATCTTTCTATCAAGACCACGTTATCTCTCTTTTGTGGAGCTTAATGACTTTTCTATTCATTGCATGCCAATCTATAGCCCTCTCCAGAATCCCACAGAAGTGCACATGCATTCATGTTCTTACAGGATATGCTTTGGAGAAAAGTCTTTTTAATCAGACTTACATTGTCCCACATTGAGAAGCTAGCTGGAACAGTCGATAGAATGCTGAGCTTGGAGTCAAGAATACCTGAGATCAAATTCCATCCCAGAATTTTTCACAGCTGTATGATCTTGGACAAGTCATTCAACCTCTCTCGGTCTCAGTTTCCTCATCTGTAAAAGGGAGACACCTCACAGGGTTGTTTTGATGATCACGTAAAGAGTCTTGTCAACCTTCAAAAGCTATTTAAATACTATCATCATCATTCTTTTGTCATGTCTGGCTCCTCAATGGGAATATAAATGTCAAGAAATAAACCATTATGAAGTGGAGAACTTAAATGGAGGAGGCACTGAAGCCATGTGTTAGAAAATGGTACTTTTCCTTTAAAATATATATCTCAATGATTTTTTCATAAAATATTAGTAGCCGCAAGAACATATATCAATAAAATCATAACATCTTAATAGCTAAAGAGCTCCTATGAACAAGAATCCTGCAAACAAGTATATCCAATCCAAGAGGGCAGAAAGTGAAAATGTCTTATTTATTTCCAAATTCACATTTTCTGTTTTGTCCTACCTTTCTCCATCTCATTCATGTTAAAACTATTGATTGAGTACCCTAGTAGTTTAGTTATGAAAACAGGGAAAAAAGGAAAGAAACAGGATAAGGAAGGAAAAATTATACTTGATTGCATTTATGACAAAATCATTCTTTTTGGGATACTTTTTTTTTTACCTTACTTTGGTTCAGTTCAAACCAATTTGTGAAACAGAACATTTGGAATTTAATTGGCACCAGATGTTAAAGTGCTATGAGATTCTCAAAGAGATTCTGATAGTGAGAAATGGAATAATATGAATTATTCAAAATTGAATCTGTGGAAGGGGGTGTTGAAGGGGTAGGAAGAAGAGAGAGTGTTAAAAAGAGCACTGAACTAAGCAATCTTGAGTCTTAGATTCTAGTCCTGATTTTATCTTCGAGGTCCCATCTCTGAAAGTCTAACCTTATTGGAGTTCAGTTTCATGAAAGAGATTAAATTCAATTTTTTGTTGTTCACTTGTTTCAGTCATGTCTGACTCTTCATGACCCATTTGGGATTTTCTTAGTAAAGATACAGAAATGGTTTGCCATTTCCTTCTCTAGCTAATTACATCAATGAGGAAATTAAGGCGAATGGGGTCACACAGCTAATAAGTGTCTGAGGTCAGATTTGAATTCAGGTCTTCAGGTCTGGTGCCTGAATATTCACTGAGCCTCTTAGCTGCCCTTTAATTGCAACTTACAAATCTTAATAAGCCCCTGCATCGTGAAAGGCATTGTCCTAGGCAATGGGACTATGAAGAGATAATGAAAAATGATCCCTGAATTCAAGAAACTTATGTTCTACTGAAATTCTACTAGATCAGATAGATATTTTTGAAGGCCTCTTTCAGTTCTGGCATCTGGCTCTCTGACCAAAGCTAGGAGACCAAAGCCATGTTTGTAAATGTGAACCTAATGAAATACTGAAAATACATCTATGGTACAGCTGTGTCCACAGCAAGATGATTTGACATTCCTCGTGTATGTTCCCTACTCATATTCTGATTTATGCTTCATGATAGGTTTTGTTTGTCTTTCACTCTTTTTTTTTTTAAATTTATTTTTGACATGTTTGGTTTTCAGCATTGATTTTCACAGGCGTTTGAATTACAAATTTTCTCCCCATTTCCTCCCCCCCC
>CM053622.1:667057504-667073952 GCA_028646595.1 Phalanger gymnotis
CCAATGGTCTCTGGTCGTTGAGGTGGGGCTTGAGAACGCCAGAGGCTCGGCTTCGAGGAGAGACAACTACAGGGGAAGTTGCGGAAGCAGGAAGCTGGGGAAGCAGAGCTGACCTGTGTGTAGACCCAGGAGTGTGAGCAAGGACTTGAGGCCAGTAAATATGATTTGGCTAAATACTATCTTGTTTTTCTGTGGCCTCATGGTTACTCTTGTGAAGCGGGCTTTCTGGGCCTGGAGTCTTTTTGTCAAGATGTCGGAATGGGGAGGCTGGTTCATGGATCTGCTGAGGTGGGGCCTACATAAATGTTTTGTTGCTTTCTACTTAGAGAATCTCTCATACCTTGCAATTTTGAACCATTCAAACATATACATGATTATATTTGAGATTATAAATTCGGCCTTCCTACTACGCTTGCTTCCTAATGATGGTGATGAGGATACAGTCTCTGGGAACCCCCTTGAACTCTCCCTGAATCTTCCCACTAGATCTGGCCTTTGCCCAAGGCCATAAGGCTTTCATTATCTAGGCCCAAATCTCTACCTAGCCTAGTCCTTTATTGTCCAGATGCTTCTGTGACAGTAAGGCAAAATGGGCTTAGTTTAACGGGTGCCCTTGAGGAGTTTGGCTTTTGCTTACCGTGAAAGTATTTTCACCTGTTAAATGCTAAGCCCCAGGCCCAAAGCCCTATCAGGTGTGAAACCTGTGTGGGCGTAGATTAATGTCTTAAGAGGGGCCAACTCGGGAACCAATGGTCTCTGAACTCTTGGTCTCTGGTCGTTGAGGCGGGGCTTGAGAACGCCAGAGGCTTGGCTGCGAGGAGAGGCAAGAAACTACAGCTGAAAAAAAATCCGAAGCAGAGCTGACCCCTGTGTGGACCCAGGAGTTCGAGCAAGGTCTTGAGGCCAGTGAATATGATTTATGCTATTTTATTTTTCTGTGGCCTCCTGGCTATTCTTGTGAGGCGGGCCTACTGGGCCTGGAGGCTTGAGTTCACAATACTGGAATGGGGAGGTTGGTTTGCTAATTTGTTGCTCTGGGCCCTGAATAAATTTTCTGATGCCTTCTGTTTAGAGAATTCTATATACCCAATATATATATATATATATGTATATATATATATATATATATATGTATGATCCTTTTTGAGATCACAAATTCGGCCTTCCTACTACAGCTTCCCACCCTTGACCCTAATCAAAATATCTATACCCTAGCTCAGTTACCCTAGCCTAGGAGTCTGTCACCTCCTCTTAGCCTTCAGGCATTTCCCATCCTGGAGTCTGACCTCACCCAATCTGCTCTAAACCCCTCCTCTAGTCATCCCAGACTACTCAAGAACACCCCTCAATCCCTCCCATAATCTTTTGGTATCTAAGTCTCATCTTGCCTCCATGAAGGTGCTCAGATTCAATCTAGCTCAGTAGATTGAATCCGGCCCACTTGTGAAAACAAGCATTACAAAAGGTGAGATTTCTTAAGACAATCCAATATGGTGAATCCTTAATAAACTTTGTCTTTTTCCTTGGCTGAGAACACTTGAGTTGAATTCATTTGGCAGGACCTGGTGTGTCAGTATTTTGGGGTCTCAAGCACCTCTAAAAACCTATGGTTCCCAACCATCTTCATTTTTCTTTAACTTCATCAACGGGGTTTAGATTAAAGGCACCCCCTTGAACTCTCCTTGAATCTTCTCACTAGATGGGGTGTTTGCCTAAGGCCATAAGCCTTTCATTATTGCTAGGCCCAAATCTCTAGGTTACTCTTATCCTAGCCTAGCCCTCCATCCCCCCCCCCCAGTAGTTTCCACCCTTGATCCTATCAAAGCGGCTATGTCCAAATATGTTACCCTTAAACTAGCCTAGCCCTATATTTTCTGTTATCTCCACTGTAGCCTTCAGCTACTTCCCACCCTTAATCCCATTCTCTTGGTTCCTGGAGTCTGACCTCACCCCAGTCCCATCAAGCTACTCCTTAGACTCCTCCCCAAGAACCTCCCTAAGCCCCTCCTCCCATCACCCCGGAAGCACCCTAGATCCCTCCCACAATCTTTCTGTGTGTAAGTTTCATCTTGCCTCCATGAAGGTGACCAGATTCAATACACCTCAGATTGAATCTGGCTTGCTATCACAAAGGATGAGATTTCTTAGGACTCAACCCAATATAGTGAATCTGTAATAAACTGTTCTTCTTTGGCTGAGAAAGCTTGAATTGAATTCATTTGAGCAGGACCCAGAGTGTTGATATTTTGGGGTCTTGAGCACTCCTAAAACATGGGTCTTTAACTTCATCACTTCTTTCCTTCTTTCCTTCCTTTCTGTTTTGTTTTTTCTCTTAATAATATTTTATTTTTTTCAGTTACATGTAAAGATAGTTTTGAACATTCACTTTTATATGATTTTGAGTTCTAAGCTTTTTCTCCTTCCATCCTTCAGCTCCTCCCTTCTCAAGATGGTGAACAAATAGGTTATACATGTAAAATCTCATTAAACATGTTCCACATTAGTCATATTGTGAAAGAAGAATCAGAGCAAAAAGAGGAAAAAAACACAAGAGAAAAAAACAAACAAAAGTGAAAATAGTATGCTTTAACCTGCATTTAGACTCCATAGTTCTTTATTTGGATGTGGATAGCATTTTCCATCATTATTCTTTTGGAATTGTCTTGGGTCATTGCTGAGAAGACTTAAGGCTATCATAGTGATCATTGCACAACATTGCTGTTATTGTGGACAATGTTCCCCTGGTTCTGCTCACTTCACTCAGCATTAGTTCATGTCTTTCCAGGTTTTCACGGAAATTCACCTGCTCATCATTTCTTATGTTATAGTGGTATTCCATTACATTCATATACTACAACATGTTCAGGCTTTCCAAATCTCTACCTAGCCTAGCCCTCTATTGTCCAGATGCTTCCCACCCTTGACCCTAATCAAAATATCCATGCCCTAGCTCTGTTGATGGGTATCCCTTCAATTTCCAATATTTTGACAACATGAAAAAGGCTTCTATTAATATATTTGCACATGTAGGTCATTTCCCCTTTTTATAATCTCTTTGGGATATGGATCTAGTAGAGGTATTGCTGGATCAAAGGGGATGCGCGATTTTATAGCCCTTTGGGTAGAGTTCCAAATTGCTCTCCAGAATGGTTAGATCAATTTATAACTCCACCAACAATGCATTAGTGCTCCAATTTTCCCTCATCTTCTCCAATATTCATCATTTTTCCATTTTGATAGGAATCTGATAGGCATGAGGTGGTACCTCAAAACTGTTTTAATTTTGTTTCTCTAATCCATAGTTATTTAGAGCATTTTATCATATGACTATAAATAGCTTTCATTTCTTCATCTGAAAACTGCCTGTTCATATCCTTTGACTACTTATCAATTGGGAAATGACTTGTATTCTTATAGAGTTAACTCGGTTCTCTGTATGTATTAGAAATGAGGCCTTTATCAGAAACACTGGCTATAAAAATTGTTTCCCAGCTTTCTGCTTTCCTTCTAGTCTTGGTTGCATTGGCTTTGCTTGTGAAAAACCTTTTCAATTAAATGGAATCAAAGTTATCCTTTTAATGTTCTCTCTCTTATTTGGTAATGAATTCTTCTTTTCTCCATAGGTTTGACAGGTAAAGTATTCCTTGCTCTCCTAAATTGCTTATGGTGTCACCTTTTAAATCTAAATCATGTACCCATTTTGACTTTATATTGGTAAATGGCGTGAGATGTTGATCCATGACTAATTTTTGCTATAGTAGTTTCTCCAGTAGTTTTTTTTTTCAAATACAAGGTTTTTTTATCTGAGAAGCTGGAGTCTTCAGGCTTATCAAATGGTAGATTACTATAGTCATTTACTTCTGTGTCTTGTGTACCTCATCTATTCTACTGATCCACCACTCTATTTCTTATCCAATTACTAATAGTTTTGGTGAATGCTGCTTTATAATATAGTTTTAGATCTGGTATGGCCAGGGCACCTTCTTTTGCATTTTCTCCCATCATTTCCCTTGATATTTTTTGAGCTTTTGTTTTTCCAGATAAATATTGTTATTTTTTCTAGCTCTATCAAACAATTTTTGGTACTTTGATTGATATGGCACTGAATAAGTAAATTAATTTATGTAGAATTGTAATTTTTATTATATTAGCTCAGCCTACCCATGAGCAATTGATATTTTTCCAATTGTTTAGATCTGGCTTTATTTGTGTGAAAAGTGTTTTGTAATTGTGTTCATATAGTTCCTGGGTTTGTTTTGGCAGGTAGATTCCCAAATATTTGGTACCGTCTACAGTTATTTTAAACGTATTTTCTCTTTCCATCTCTTGCTGCTGGTCTTTTTAGTAATATATAGAAATGCCAATGATTTATGTGGATTTATTTTATATCCTGCAACTTTGCTAAAGTTGTTTATTATTTCAAATAGTTTTTTACTTGATTCTCTAGGATTCTCTAAGTATTCTACCATATCATCTGCAGAGAATGATAGTTTTGTTTCCTCATTGCCTATGCTAATTCTTTCTATTTATTTTTTTCTCTTATTGCTAAAGCTAAGATTTCTAGCACAACATTGAATAACAGTAGTAATAATAGGCATCCTTGTTTCACCCCTGATCTTATAGGTCAAGGATCTAACTTATTCCCATTACATATAATGCTTGCTGACAGTTTTAGAGAGATGCTATGTATCATTTTAAAGAACTGTCTCTCCAACTGTAGAGATATGAAAGCTTAGTCCCAGAGAGAAGAAATTATGTACCCCACAGTAAGTTAGCAACAAAGGAAGTTCTGAAACTCCAGTCTTTTGGAGCAGCTAGTTGGCTCAGTCATTGGAATGCTGGGCATGGAGTAAAAAAGATCTGAGTACAGATCTAACCTCAGACACTTACTAGCAGTGTGACCCTGGCCAAATCACGTAACTTCTGTGTGCCTATGTTTTTTCATATGTAAAATGATAATAATAGTACCTACCTCTTTGGGTTGTTGTGAGCACAAATGAGATAATATTTGTAAAGTGCTTAACATGATACCTCACACATGGTGAATAATCAACAAATTCTTATTTCCCTTTCCCCTTCCCAGTTCCCCTTCCAGGAATCTGAAGAATTCAACAAAAATGGTTGGGTTCAGTAATTTCAGTGAAACATAAGGATATGTAATTTTTCTTTTTTTTAAATTACTATTGACATGAACTTCATATCATTGAAATCAAGAGCAACTCTACATCCTACCAGTGAATTTGGGATCACAGGAAAGTACAGTAGAAAGTAAGCACAAATAATTTTTTGCAATACACTCTAGATATATTTATGGGCCTCTTTTTGGATGAATTCTTCTTGTCTTTGAAAAATAATTTCAATGTTCCTCTGATCATCTCTCTGACCAGCCAGCTTTAGCTTGTAATGTTAAACAGTTTCACCATTACAGATTCAGAAATAATGTCTGTCATCAAAATATTTTCAAGGACTGACTGCAGCAATTTGCTGTGCTGCTATCAAAGTCAGAGTGATGGAACCACTAAGGAGCAGTATAATCTTTCGGGTAGAAACAATGACCCTCATTTCCATGGAAAGATAGCTTATGGCTAAAGGTTTTCAAGGGGTGAGTGGGCATGTTCTGAGTTTTTCTTTCCTCAAATTAAGTATGTGGTTATTTTATTCATTTGGGGCCAGGTCTACATTTGCTGTATAAATTCACATGCCAAATGGAATATGTTGATCAACAGCCCTTAGCAAAAGAAAAGAACACTAAGCAACTGTGATTCCTACATGATATGAAAGTCAATTACCATACCAGAGCATCAAGAAGCATTACTGTGTTTGCTGAGAAAGCTCAGGGTTAAGTAGCCCTAAGTGTTAAGGATGATTAACTGTTCAAATACAGCCTTTTAAAATGAAATTTCCCATCTCTATTCTCATCCCAAGATTTCTGTGATTCAGTTATTCCACTGGAACTATGGGATTTAGTATGCCTATTCACCGGTCATCAGACAAAGATCCCTGGATTTGGAGTCAGGAAGACATTTACTGTGACCCTGGGCAAGTCATTTAACCTCTTCAGTTTCCTCATTTATAAAGTGAGGCAATCAAACCAGCTGTCCTCCTAGTTCCCTTCCAACTCTAAATCTATGATCCTTCAATTCTTCAATGTTAGATTTAGAGCACCAACAAAAAAGTTAATATTCATAAAAAATATAAAACATTTTCTACCACCTGCCACTGTCACTATAGAAAAAATGGTATGAATTTGGAATTTTCTTTGTTCCATGGACAGCCATGGACAAATCCTTCTTAAGCAAATGGCTGGTGATGAGTCTGTTTGAAATTGATGTGTTTATTCCTTAGTAGACACAATCTGTTATTCTCATCCAAAAAGTCAAATTTTGCTAAGTATTTTAATACAGAAGCAATGATTATGATGTGTCGATCAAGATGTTTTGATGGTGATAATAACAATAATAACTAGCATCATGTACCTCTAAGGTTTGTAAAGTGTTTGACTTATACTATTTCATATATTTGAGCAGTTGCTATGGGCAAGAACTTGTGGTTATCACCCCTGGAGGATTCACATAATTAAGACTTCCAATCCTCAAAAAGTTGTAAATAAGTTGAGATAAAATACTTCTGGGAGTAGAACCAAGATGGTAGAGTAGAAAAAACACTCAGCTCAGGTCTCCTAATATTCCCTTCCAAACAACTTTAAAATAACACTTCAAATTGAATTTTGGAATGAAAGAGCCAACATAAGGTCAGAGTGAGACACTCTTCCAGCTCAAGACCACATAGGAGGTCAGAAACATCTGTGAGAGGGGGAAGGAGACTGTCCCAGTAATCAAGTGGATAAAGCACCAATGGTGTGATTAGGTAGTGGTGACAGAAACAGTAGCAGCTTCAGGAGCTCTCAAGCCAGAAATGATAAGGAGACCTTGAAAATGGTCAGAAGGAATTTACAGGATATTTCCGTATAAGCAGTGGATGTAGAATCAAACACTATTTGGCAACTCCATTGCCTATACCCACTTGCATCATAGTTCAAGGGCAAAGAAAAGCACTTTAAATGAAGAGGAAGTGGAAGCCCTGAAGAGGGGTATTGATTGTAATCCCAAGGGATTAGGGCTTTACCTGAGTAAAGAACAGAGTACAGACCTAGAGAGCAGTGACCACAACTTTCTCCAGATCACATCACTTTGGAAGCACTGAAAACTCTCAAACCAACAGATCTAGCTCTGAAAAAGCAGTGCAAAAAAGCCTGAAGCTTCAGACAATGACCTTGCCTCTCCATGCCAGAAGCAGAGCTCAAAGTTAACATAAAGCTGAAAATCAAGAAATAGGGTAGAAAAATGAGCAAACCAAAAAAGAATGTGACCATAAAAATATACTATGATAACATGGAAGATTAAAACACAAACTCTGAAGAAGACAATGAAGTAAAAACAGCTACAATCAAAAGCCCAAAGGAAAAATATGAATTAAATACAAGCCCAACAAGAATTTCAGGAAGATCTGGAAAATTAGTTGCAAAATCAAGTTAGAGTGATAAAGGAAAAATTAGATAAAGAAGCAAAAATAAAGGAAAAAAATAGTGAACAATCAACGGCTTGGTAAAAGAGACATCAAAAAGCAGAAAAAAAACCACCTTAAAAAAAGATTTGACCAAATGGTAAAAAATGTTTAAAAAAACACTTATGAAAATAACTCTTTAAAAAGCAGGTTGACCAAATGGAAAACAGGTGTAAAAGCTCACAGAATAAAATAATTCCTTAAAAATTAGAATAGGGAAAATGCAAGCTAATGACTCCATGAAACATCAAGGAGTAATAAAACAAAATCTAAAAAATTTAAAAAGAAGAAAATGTGAAATATCTTTTTGGAAAAACAACTAACTAGGAAAATAGGTCAAGGGGACATAATTTAAGAATTTCTGGTCTATCTGAAAGCCGTGGTCAAAGAAAGAGCCAGACATCGTATTTCAAGAAAATTATCAAGAGAAACTGCCCATAAATGGGTAACCAGAGGGTTAAGCATATATTGAAAGAATCCACTGATCATTTTTTCTTTCTTCCTTCCCTTCTTTCCTTCCCTCCTTCTTTCCTTCCTTCCTTCCTTCCTTCCTTTCTTTCTTTCTTTCTTTCTTTCTTTCTTTCTTTCTTTCTTTCTTTCTTTCTTTCTTTCTTTCTTTCTTTCTTTTCTTCCTTCTTTCTTTTTTTCCTTCCTTCCTTCCTTCCTTCCTTCCTTCCTTCCTTCCTTCCTTCCTTCCTTCCTTCCTCTCTTTCTTTCTTTCTGAAGTGGAGAAACTACATGTTGCAAAAAGATATCAAAAACAATGAAATGATATCAATATTAAACCATATGTATCAAATGGCAGAAAACAAATTCCTAAAGGAAAAGTTAAATGAATTGCAGGAGGAAATATAAAGTAAAGCTTTACTTACAGGGGACCTCAACTTTCCCCTTTCAGAGCTGGATAAATCTAGCTATAAATAAATGAGAAAGAAGTTAAGAAGATGAATAAAATCTTAGAGAAATTAGATATGATAGACCTCTGGAGAAAACTGAATGGGAATAGAAAGGAATATACTTTTTTTTCAGCTATACATGGCACCTTCACGAAACCTGTTTTAAGACACAAAATTTCACAACCAAATGCAGAAAAGCAGACATATTAAATGCACACTTTTTGAATCATAATGCAATAAAAATTACATTTAATAAAGGGCTGTGGAAACATAGATTAAAAGTTAATTGGAAACTAAATGATCTAATTTTAAAGAATGAATGGGTGGAAGGAAAAATCATAGAAACAATTAAAATTTCATTAAAGAAAATGACAACAATCCCAAAATTTGTAGGATGCAGCCAAAGCAGTATTTAGGCAATATGTTACATCTCTAAATGCATAAATCAGCAAAAGAACAAAAGAACAAATAAATAAATTGGGCAGACAACTAAAATAATTTAAAAATTCCCAATTAAACAATAAAATGAAAATCCTGAAAATCAGAAAATAGATTAATAAAATAGAAATATCAATAAAATCAAGGATAAAGCAAGTATATCCATTCTCACCACTATTATTCAATATTATACTAGAAATTCTAGCTCTAGAAATATGACAAGAAAAAGGAATTAAAGGAATAAAAATAGACAATGAGGAAACAAAACTATCTATCTTTGCACATGATATGATGGTATACTTAGAGAACCCTAGAGAATCAATTAAAAAATTGGTAGAGACAATGAACAACTTTAGCAACTTTGCAGGACATAAAATGAACCCACGGAAATCTGTAGCACTTCTATATACTACAAACAAAACACAACAATATGCAATAGAAAGTGAAATTTCATTTAAAATAACTGTACACAAAATAAAATATTTGGGAGTCTACCTGCTGTGACAATACCAGTGATTATATGAACAAATTACAAATCACTTTTCACAAAAATAAAGTCATATCTAAACAATTAGAGAAACAAGTGCTAATGGGTAGGCCAAGCCAATATAATAAAAATGACAATTCTACCTAAGTTAACTTGCTTATTCAGTGCCATACCAATCAAACTGCCAATGAATTATTTTCTAGAACTAGAAAGGAATAGTAACAAAAGCCATCTGGAAGTACAAAAGGTCAAGAATATCAAGGGAACCGGTGGAAAATGAAATATAAAGGAAGGTGGCTTAGCAGTTCCAGATTTCAAACAGTATTATAAAATTGTAAACATAAAAAACAATCTGGGACTGGTAAGAAATAGAGTGGTGGATCAATAGAATATATTAGGTATACAACAAACAGTAGTGAATAACCATGGTAATCTTGTGTCCAACAAACCCAAAGATCTAAGCTTTTGGGACAAGAATTCACCATATGACATGAATTTCTGGGAAAACTAAAAAGCAGTTTGGAAGAAACTAGGCATAGACCAGCATCTCACACTGTAAACCAAGATAAAATCAAAATGGATAAGGGATGACATAATAAGCAGAATGGAAAAAAAATGTACCTTTCTGATCTATGGAAAAGGGAAGAGTTTATGACCAAACAAGAGATAGAGTACAGTAGTAAAATAGGTAATTTTGATTACATGAAACTAAAAAAAAACTCTTGCAATATAGTGAACTTAGGTCAAATTTATATGAATATAAGTCATTCCTCAATTGATAAATGGCCAAAAGATATGATCAGGCAATTTTCAGAAGAAGAAATCAAAGCTATCTATAGTAATTTGAAAAAAAATGCTATAAATCACTATGGATTAGAGAAATGCTAGTTAAAACAACTCTGAGATACCTACTACTGCAAACCTATCAGACTTGTTAATATAGAAAAAGAAAATAATAAATGTTGGTGGGGATGTGGTAAAATTGGGACACTAATGCATTGTTGGTGGAGTTGTGAACTAATCCAACCATTCTGTATAACAATTTGGAACTATGCCCAAAAGAAAATGAAACTGTGTATATCCTTTGATCCAGCAATATCACTACTAGGTCTGTATCCTTAAGAGATTAAAAAAGGGGTGGGGGTGGGGAAGGACCTATTCTTGCAAAAATTTTTAAAACAGCTCTTTATATAGTGGCAAAGAATTGGAAACTGAGGGGATGCTCATCACTTGGGGAATGGGTAAACAAGTTGTGGTATATGATTGTAATAGAATATTACTGTGCTGTAAGAAATGATGAGCAGATGGATTTTAGGAAATAAAAACCCAGAAAGACTTATATGAGATGATGCAAAGTGAAGTGAGTAGAACCAGGAGAACATTGTACACCGTAATCCATTATTGTATGAGGATCAATTGTGAATGACTCAGCTCTTCCCAGCAATGAAATGTCCCAAGACAATTCCAAAGGACTCATGATGAAAAAATGTCCTCTACATTCATAGAAAGAACTGATAGAGTCTGACTGCAAAATGAAGCATACTATTTTTCACTTTCTGTATTTTTATGTATATATTTTTCCTTTGGTTCTGTGTCTTCTTCACTTGATTAATATGCTAATATGTTTTGCATGATTGACCATGTACAACCCATGTAAAATTGCTTACTGTCCAGGGAGGAAGAAAGTGATGGAGAGATTGATTTTTGACATGTAAAGACAAGAAAGATGTAAGAATAGGGCAGCTGATGGGGAAAGGTCCAATTAACAGATGAGTTGGTTGTTGTCCCTAGAGTCCACAGCCTTATAAAATTCTGCAAGCATGTCATAGTGAGATCAAACAATGTTGGGAAGATACAAACATAGTCCACATTCCAATTCCTAAAAGAACCAGTAGTTAAAGATTAATAATACATGACCTGGTCATAAAAGGAACCAAGATAAAATACATTGGACTAAGGCAGAGACTTAGAAACAAAGGGAGACAAAATAGAGACTTGATTATGTGAACTGAGATTCGAAGGGGATACCTTGGCCTAAGGAAAAAAAAAAAGCAAGAGGAAAGTTTTTAAAACTAGGTCCACTTGGTCAGAGTAGCCTCTGAAAGAAACCTGACAGAAACCTGAAGTAGTGACAGTCTGATGTTAGGCTTTTTGTTCTCCAGTAAAAAGACTGGTCCTAGAGTCTGGCAAGGCTTTGAACCTACCTGTGGAGACTAAGTGGCTCTAGCTAAGAAGATTAAGGAGATGCTAGAAAAGGGGGACAGACAGATAGCTATAGGGTACGCTCTTCTTGTAAGGATGCTAAATAAATCCATAACATCCCTCCTGTTCTGGTGGTAGAAAGAACAATGTTATAATGCTCTCTCTCTCACACATAGTTTTCTCCTTGTCTTGACTAGGCACAGTCACAGCAGCCACGTTCTACCCTCTGTGGTTTTGGATTATTGGTTGTTTGCGTGCCATTTTATATTTCACAATCTCAGAAAAAAAAATCAATGAACCTAATTCTACTCTTAGATAAGGGGTAAATTGCTCTCCAGTTAAAGGCTATCTCTTTTAAGTGTTTAAGGCACCTTTCTAAAGCCAACATACTGTGTAAATTGGCCTAGAGAAAGAAACAAAGAATGAATGAATGCACCACTGAATGGGCAACCATTTATACCTCCTCACTATGAAGTAGTTAATCCTAATGATATCCCCATGAGGGACCTTGTTGTAATCATCCCCATTTTTCAGATGAGAACACCAAAGTACTTATTCCTGAAATTAAATTAACTTGTCTAAGAGATGTGTGGACATTGGCTCCATAGGAAGGGATTGCTTTCTAGTTCATACAGATAAATACTGTCAGTGGTATGGCCTGGGAATCCACACAGAGACAGAGGTAGTCTTTCCCCTTTGACTTCAGCTGAATGATGTAGGCAGGTAAAATACAACAAAGCAGAAAGAAATACAAAAGGATTTGTAATGGGAAGATAAAGCTGTTAGCAGAGAACAATGATGATTCTATTTTCCTCTTAATTTATGTCTGATATTCTGTATTGCTCAGTAAAGACTTCATAGCTTGAATTGAGGAGTTATGTGGTGATGATGGGGAGAGCTTGTGAAGTATTGGGTTCTGAGAGTGGTGTAGAGGTATAAAAATGAAAAGTACATCAATAAAACATTAACAATATGTAGAAGCAAACAAAAACAAATTCAGAAAGGGATGCAAAAAGGACAATTTTGTTATGCCTTCTTCAATTTCAAATGCACTTTGTAAAACAAAGTTTACATGATAGAACTTCATAATTTTATATAAAATCATGTTTTTTCTTCTTCATATATCAAAGAGTTAGTGTTTATGATTATTAACTTCATAATTTAAAAATAAAAATATTGTATGATTAATATGTCTGAAAGAGGAAAATAATTTTGTTTATTAATTTAAGAATTATAGGTTAAGAGATAATGAGACCAATTCCAGCAACGTGAATTCTAGTGAGGATGCTTCACGTGGGAAAATGAGAGTAATTCTGCATAAAAGAGTAGAAGAGCATTCTTATATAGCTACATTCAGAGAAGAAGGGAAGAAATAGCATGGCATATTGTGTTGGTAAGCAAAATGGGCTCCTTAGCACTTAGTTCAACAAGTGCCCTTGAAGAGTTTGGCTTTTGCTTTTGTTGAGTAATTCAGTATATTTCATTGAGTCTTACTAAGTGCTAAGCCCCAGGCCCAAACCCCTATTAGATGTAAAACCTATGTGGGTATGGATTGGCAACTAAGGTGGGGCCCAAGATGGGGCTAACTCCAGGGAGAGCCTAGTTTACACGTCTGGGACAGCAGAGGCTCTTAGACCATGTGGGTTTGTCACCTCTTTGTGATGATTTTAGGTCGCATGTGTGACTCACCCCTGATTCTGACAAAGATATAAAAACCAGGGGTTGGCCTCTTCTTCCTTGGAGCTCTTTGCAGCAGCAGTGGTGGTGTGCGTGACTCTGGGCCAGCCCTTGTTCTGCGCTCCCAGGCTGAACCTAGATGTTGGTGACTATGAATCTGTATTGGGTCTGTCTGTTGATGTTTGTAATTTGTTCTGAAGTTCAGGGTGCTGGAGTTTTCCTCTGAACTAAGTGAATGATATTTGTATGCTGAATTAAAGTAAGCTTGTCAACCCCATCACTTTACTTTCCTTAGTTAAGCAGGTCAAAAGAATCTGCGCTGTTGGCAGCTTTCTGGGTGCTGGCTGTGGGTGGATCTTACACCCCCACAGGAGCTGCTAGCCGGAATGTTGAAACACATATGGAGAGAGAACTGGTTTAAAACTTGGGCTCAGATCATGCCTTTAACATTTACTGGCTGTGTGTTCCTTGACAAGTCACTTAAATCTCATTCCTGCCTATATATTTTGACGTATTGTCACTTGACATCATGGGACAAACTTACCATTTTTATTTCCATAAAAATAAGGGGACCAATCCACTGACATTGATTGTCTCTTGATTGGCTATTTATGATCCCATGGAATCTAGTTTGTAGGATCTAGTTTATAATTCAGATGATTCATTTACTACGTGCTATCCTTGCTTTGAGACCTACTTAACTTCTTTCCTGGGGATAAATTATTTGCAATAAATCTCACCACACCCTACTCCCATCTTTTTATATGGTGTTTTATGGTGAAAATTAAGTCTATTTATAGAATAGTTCAGGTGCTACCTTATATATAGGGCAGCTAGGTGGTGAGGTGGATGGAGTGTTAGGCCTGGAATCAGAAAGACTCCTTGAGTTCAAATCTGGCTTCAGTGACTTATTAGATGTGTGACCCTGGGAAAGTCACTTAACTCTGTTTGTTTCAGTTCCTCATTTGTAAAATAAACTGGAGAAAGAAATGGTAAGCCATTCCAGTATCTTTGACATGAAAACCCAAAATTGGGTCACAAAGAGTCAGGCATCACTGAAATGACTGAACAACATGTTATATATGAGGCTCTTTCTGAACTCCCATTTGTTAGTATTCTCTCTATTTGAAGTTATTTCGCATCCTCCAAATAGAGATTAAGCTCCTCAAGGTCAAGGGTCATTTCATTTTTTTCTCTTTATATCCTCAGGTGTTTAGCATAGCAACTTGCAAATTAGTAGGTTCTTAGTACATGTCCGTTGAATTCGATTGAATTGACCTGATACATCCTTTTTTTCTTTCTCTTTTCTTTCCCAAGTATAAAACTTAGTGAAGGCCAATGAAATAAATCCTTCCTTAAATTATACCTACTGACTACTTGATTGTTATCAGACTTTTGACTTCCCAGCTTTCTGGGTTAAATTACTGTTGATGGAGCTGAGGACATGCTTTGCCCTATGTTTTGTTCTTTCCCCAAACATGAACTCAGAGCAGCAATATTTACCCAAATCCTTCCCTAAGACAGTGATTTATGGCCCATCATCTCTTTGTCTTCAGGCTACCAAGGGCATCCTATCGCTCAAAGCAGAACTCAACTAAATGACTTATGACAGGACTTTTACTTAAGAAAGGGGGAGGAAGAAGTCAAAAGGTTGCATTCTAACTGAGCTATTGTGAAATACCAAGTCATTTGTTTGTAAGAACACAGGGTTTGCAAAGGCTTTTAGGTCTATGGGGTGAAAATAGAGGACCTTATCAGACTGAAAATATAAAAGAAATGATAATTTAATTTTCCAATCATTCTTCCTAAATGCTTTTCACCAGCCATAGGAAGAGGTAGTGTCTTCAGTATCCCTAGCCGACATATCCCAGTTCTTTGGGGTAAAATAATCTTTATGAAAACATTCAATACTGGAAGACTTTAAATTGAAATTGTAAATTAATTCCCCCCATATTCAAAATTTTGTATGGTATATTAAAGAGAAGTAATTTAAAATTAGAAATGCTGATCTTTTACAATTCAGCTTTCTCTTATATGTGAATAGGACTTTTTAATTTTGTTCCCAGATTATAAATGTCCTCTTGTTCCATTAACCTTTGTGTTTTTCCTTCGGCCAAATTCACATTTTCCTTACATGTAATTATGTGAGAGAATGTCATAAAGAAAGATATGAATTTAGCTAATTATGTTTTTTTCATGATCTGTCAAGATTGATTCTTTTTAATACTCCTATCTTGGTGCTTTCTGAACTTAGGGCAGTGTTCTTTCATCTCCAACAGGAAGGTTATTTTTTGCAAGTACAAACACTCATGAATACTGGACATTTCCCCCATCTTTCCTATCTACCAAATGCTCATCATTTGGTTCTTATCTTGGCCTCTTTTACAAAGGATGAGGGCGATTCGATCTGGATTTTAATCCCAGCTTTGCCACTATCTAGTTTTGTGACTAATTTCTCTGGGTTTTAGTTTCTTTATTGGTAAACTAAGAAGGGTTAGTCAAGATGATCTCCATGGTCTTTTTGCCACCTCTTCAATTTTATAAAGCCCTGAATGTCAGATTGGCACCATTTCTTTTTTTTCCTATATAAAAGTAAGTCTCAGTTCTGAAATCTCAGCCATTTTTCACTCACTTTAATAACCCTAAGTTCATTTCCCTCCTGAAGGAATTCAGGCCTTAAAGATGATACTGTGATTCAGGAGACTCCAAGGGGGAAAATAATATAGGGAGTGGCAAATCATATCAGTTGTTTGCAAATACTGTGATCCCTGTGTATTTTGTAATCTCCATGAGTATCAGTGCAGGACTTTATTGCTCTTGGTACATTTGTCAGCTGAACACTTTTCCTAATTACACATTTTCCTAGTTACTATCTTTTTACATCACTTGTACACACTCTCCATTTGTAATATGCTGCAGCCTATTGATGAGGGCAGGTAGATGGTACTGTGGATAGAATGCTGGGCCTGAAGTCTGTAAGACTCATCTCCCTGAATTCAAATCTGACCTGAGACACTTATTAGATGTGTGACCCTTGGCAAGTCACTTAACCCTGTTTGCCTTGACTGAGTTTGCTCATTTGTAAAATGAGCTAGAAAATAAAATAGCAAACCACTCCAACATCTGGAGAAAGAAACGAGAAACCACTCCGGTATCTTTGCCAAGAAAACCCAAATAAAAGGGGC
>CM053622.1:667074452-667091128 GCA_028646595.1 Phalanger gymnotis
TCAAAGAAATATCTACTCTTGATGCACATGCTCTAATCTAACCCAAACCTGATTTCATGAAAAATGAACAGGGGACCTGTATGATCATGCCAACACTATTCAGCTATGTTTCTTCAGCAAAAGAAGAGTGTGACCCAAAGCTCCTGCACCTGACTCCTCCTTCCCTTACCACCCCAAACTTCAGCTACTTTCATTGGCATGACTTATGAAATCAGCTTGTATTTGGGGGTTGCCATCTTCAAAGAAAGTAGGGCTTTTACTTTTAACTCATTAGATATAAACTCACTGAAGTATTAATTCATATTCACAGTGAGTAATAATTTCTCTTGAAGGCAGAAAAAGAAAGCAAGGAGAGCCCTTCCTAATATTTACCAACAAGACAAACTTATGAGAGGAAGTGAACAAATGATTGTACAGAATGCATAGAAATGGAGAGATTTCTATTACCATTGTGGGAGGGGATGCCAAAATTCCATGAAATGGCAAATCTAATTAAGTATTTTTAGAACATTATTCTTGGTTCTTGGGGAGATTAAATATAATCCTTGTCTCATGGAGCATGCAATTTTGTTAGATAGTTACAACACATACACAAATAACTATAATACTTGTGTTTCTCTTAATAAGCTTTCATTACAATTATCCACATTATTTGGTATTTTTTTTTATTCCCTAGGTCAGAAGGGTGAAACACTTGCCAGACTGGCCCCACAGAGAGAGGGAGCAGGGGTGGTGTGTGTGTGTGTGTGTGTGTGTGTGCGTGTGTGGTGTTGATAAGGGCTCACAACATGCCAGAGTGAGTCTAGGAACAGATTAAAATGTAATCAGTAAATATTAACAAAATAAATAAAAATATAATAAAACATATATAATATTAATATTTAGTTTCCTAAGTCAATATTCACCCATAGGCATCCTTATATGTGGTTTAGTACTCTCTGTTTGCATTTGAGTTTGATATCACCACACTCAGTCATTATAAATTCTCAGGAATATGAAAAGGATCTTAGAGGTAGTCTAGCCTACCTTTCTTTCTTTTTTTTAACCTATAAAGACTCTTTTGGCCTAAAATAGTTAAATGGAATGCTCCAAGTAGCTATGTGGTATGGATGAGAACCTAGGACTTTAGTATCCCACACCCTAGTAGAAATAGTTCTTGGGTCAGGAGACCTGGTTTAAAACCTGGCCCTGATAATGTCTAGTTACATGACCATGGAGAAAACAAAACAAAAACCGATATTCGACTTTTATGTATATAAAATAGGGCTAATCATACTGGCTTTATAGGCTTCATAGCATTGTAGTGCAAAAAATGATTTGTAAATCTAGCAATGAATACATTCAACAATTTATAAGTGACTATGATGGGAACTGTGCTGGGAGCTGAGGATACAGATACAAAAAAAATGAAACTATGTCTACTTTCAAAGAGCTTAAATTTTATTGGGAGAGACAACACATACATATCTATGTAGGCACTACATATATATGTATATATGTATATGTATACACATATACACACATATATACACACACACATACACACGTACATACACAGAATGAAAGCAAAATAGATAGAATAAAATAGATATAATAGAATGAATAATGAATAATAGAATGAATAAAAGATAGAATGGGAGGGATGACATATACATTTGGGGATCAGGAAAGGCCTCCTATTCAGGAGGAGGTTGAGCTCTGGCTTGAAGAAAGAGAAAGACTCTATTAAGTTGAGAAAAGGGAAAAGGGCATTATATTCATGGAGAATCATCAGCTCAAAGTCATGGAAATAGGAGATGGAGGGCTGGGAGAGGAACCAAGAGAGTGAAGGATGAGGAATAATGTTTAATGAGGCTTAAAAAACAGGTTGAGGCTAGGTTGTAAAAGGCATTATTAGCCCCAAAGAGGAGTGTAGGTTTTATTCTCAAAGTAATAGGGAGCCACTGGAGTTTATTGAGTAAGGGAATGCCCGTTTTTGTGATTAAGGAAAATTACTTTAACAGCTATATGGAAGATAGGTTTGAGTAAAAGGAGACTTGAGGCAGGGAGACCAATTAAAAGGACATTGCAATACTTTAGATGAGAGATAATGAGGGTCTGAACTAAGGTGATGGCTGGATGTGTACAAAGAAGGGGTTGGATGAAAGATTGGGTGTAGAAGCAGAAGTGGCATGATTTGGCACCCCGATGTGGGATGAGGGGATAACCTTGAGGTTACAATCTGAGAGACAGGAAGAATGAAGGTGCTTTTGACAGAAAAATAGAGGTTTGGGAAAAGGTTGTGTTTTAAGGAAAAGATAATTTCTGATTTTGAAAAGTTGATTTTGAGAGGTCTCCAGGACATCCAGTTTGAAATGTTCAATAAGTAATTGGACATATGGGGCTAAAGCTCAGGAAACAGACTAAAGACACAGTTCTGGGAATAATCTGAATAGTATAATCATTAAAACCCACTAGAACTGCTGAGGTCTTTAAGAAAATAATTGTAAAGAAAAACAAGAAGATATTTCAGGACAGAGCCTTAATACACACATTTTGGGGGCCTGATAAGAATAAATCAGCAAAGGAGAATAGAAATATTTGTGAGAGAGATAGGAGACCTATGAGAGACTGATTTCATAAAATGCCAAAGAAGAGAGATTGTACAGAAGTTGACCAATAGTGGCAAATGAAGCAGAGAGAGATCAAGAAAGATACAGACTGAGAAGTGACCATCAGACTGGCAAATAGGGTATGGCTAGAAACTTTGAAGAGGGTAGTTTCAGTTGAATAATGAGGTTATAATCCCTACTGCATAGTGATGATGAATGCAAGAGAGGAGAAGCAGGCAGTTGAGTGTAGATAGCTTTTTCTAGCAATTTGGCTAAGAAAAGAGGAGAAAAACAGGATGATAGCTTGAGGTGTAGTAAAACCTTCTTAAGGTCAAAGATGCCCAAGTCTGAGGGAGGGATTTGTAGATAGATAGATTAAAAGACAGAGAAATGAAAAAGAAAATTGAGGGGACTATATCCTGGAGAAGATGAAGGCGATAGGACAAGATCTCCTATAGAGAGCCTTTGTAAGGAGAAGAGCTAATACATTATCAGAGATTGGAAGAATAGAGATTAGTGGATGATGCCAAAGTGGAAGATACAGAGGAGAGAAAAGGGACATCGCCATCTCCCTCCTTTTAAGATGTTATAGAGAAAGGGGAAAAAGAACAAAGTAAAAGTGCACAGCAGAAAACAAAAGAAAATTTACAAGGAAGCAAAGAAAAGATGGACAGCTCTGAACACAATGTGTAGTTTTTATTTTATAGGCTTTCTTGAAATTGAAATTTTTTGCTTTATTCTTTGATTCATCTCTTACCTTCTGCTATGCACATGGCAATGTTTTTCCTTTTTTTTCTTATTTAATATTGAAGTTTATAATATGTTTCTTTTTCTTTTCTTGTTGTGTATTTAAGTTTAAAATAAATTAATAAAACAAACAAAAAAGATGTTGTAGAAATATGTTATTTTTCTCTGTATGTGCCACTAAATGAAATCTTGTCTGTGGATCCCCTCCAACTTAAAAACAACAACAAAAACTAAAATAATCATAAGACTTTTGAGGAAGTATATAGTGAGGGGTGTTATAATTTTTTTCTACAGTTTGAGGCATTATAGGTCTAATAAAACAGAATAATCCACCCCTTCCTGTAGGCCAGCTACAAAGGCTCCTCCTTAAATTAATTCTCTTCCTTAATAGCCCTAAAAGCTAATGATATGCATTTCTTGATGGATGTGGCTAGATATTCACTGGTATTTCTTAAGAAATTAATAAGTCATGTCCATAGATGGGTTTTGGTTGAGTAACTGTAGAAGGCTCAGTGACTAATGGAATGTAGTCAATTCAGAAAGCAAAAAGAAGTTTGAAGTCTTATTGGAAGCCACATTAAATCTAATAAAATTTCAAGATCATGGAATTATCAGAAATATGTATTTTCATGTATATGTAGGAATATATGCTATGTGTACATACAAGGTATCCCAAAAAAGTTTAGTGCAGTTTTAAATTTTAGAAACAAGAATAAACATACAAACATCCCATCAATACCTGGGAGCATAATCCCACACTTCTGCACAAACGCATACTCTGGGGAGAGCAAGGAGATAGTGTTCACAAGTTAGCTCAGTTTCTAGCTCAGTCCCACCAAGTTCAAGTTCAAAGCTCCCTTTGGGCTTACATCCTAGGCACTCTGGCTTCTCAAGTCCTCCCCACTGGTCTGTCTAGATGTACATGTGGCCTGGATTCTTTGCTCCAAGTTTGCCATGACTTGATTCCAGATTCTGTGGGGATTCCATTGCCTGTACCTAGAACTATAGAGAACAAATGAAACAATAAAACAAGAACTCAAGCCCATTTCTCAGCATTACAGAATTGGGGGAGAAATGGCTGAGATCCTCAGGTCAACCTTGACCTCAGAAACAAATGACTTACCTAAATCATTGATAGCAACTGCACCTGTAATTTCATAATTATAAAGAATCCTCCTGGGAACTCCCAGGGCCAATGCAGTAAGCACCTTCTCTGCGATTTAAAGTCTGAAAAAGTTTCCTAAGGCACTAAAAAGTTAAGTGACTTGCCAAGGGTCATGAAATTAGCAGATGTCTGAGGCCAGATGTGAATTCATCTTCCTGACTCCAAGACAAGGGCACTATTCACTGCATCATCAATTAGCTAGAGGAAAAAAACAACCAAAAAAACCTTTACTCTTCTATGAATCCTTTAAAATGTGCTTCTCTAAGATCTAGATTGCATGTTAAATTATTTCACACTTTTCTCTACTTCTTTATCACAAATTATATGATAGAATATGATAGAATAGTCACTTCCTCCAAAGCTTCCCATTATTTTTGCTTCAGTGAGTAGCACTTTCTTTTGGGGGAGAATTAGATCAGAACAGTTTGTCATGTTCACTTCACCAACTTGTGAAGGATGAAATTGTTTTTTTGTCAAATCAAGAAATAATTAGCTCATCTACTTCGGCCAAAGTAGCTTCATAAAATGGCTAGATCACTACTATACCAGGCCTCTGTGCCTGGTTTATGACATAAAATTTCTCATACATTTTTGTTTTCTTTTGAGATAGAATTGAGTATAGTCTGACGGTGTCACATCTGTTTCTGTATCAGTTGATCTTCATCCAAATGTTCTCTTTCAATCTTTCTCCTTCTGTTTCCTGGATCTTCTCATATGAATATATCTTATGCCATCATCTCTTTCTCCTTCTCTCACCTTCCAAATTGCTTATGTCTTATTTTTAAGGCATGTCCTCCCTTTTACAATCCTTATTTCAGTTATGGGTTTCATCCCACCAAACTATATGTCTCCTGCTGTTGTTCAGACTTTTCAGTTGTGTCTGACTTTTTGTGACACCATTTGGGGTTTTCTTGGCAAAAATACTTGAGTGGTTTGCCATTTCCTTCTCCAGCTCATTTTATAGATGAGGAAACTGAGGCAAATGGAGTTAAGTGACTTGCCCATAGTCCCACAGATGTGTCTATGGCTGGATTTCACTTCAGGTTTTCCTGACTCCTAGAGCTCTATCCACTATGGCACCTACCTACAATGATGTCTGTGAGATTTAATTTGCTTTTTATATTAAGATCTAAAGTTCATCTTGCTCATTAGCTATACTTAGTACATTTGTGTATAGCCATCTGAGGCCGTGGCTTGAATCACTTCATTATTCTCTCATCTTCTTAAATTGTAGTTATGCTCTATGATAAATAGCTTGATGTATACATATATATATATGTATATATACATATATACATATATATGTATATATACATATATATGTATATATATGTGTGCATATGAAAACACATGTGCATATGCAAAAGCACATGACACACGCACACACACATATATATACATATATATATACACATATATATTTATATATACATATGTATGTACTCATTTTTCTCATTTTTTCTTTTCAGTTTGAAACCCTTTTGATTAGATATATAAGACTAGGCAAATGCATTCTGGTTGACCCTTATTAAATGTACTCTGTTCCTGGCCAAGAGTCTATAAGTAGTCTATTTTAAAATATTGGTTCAGGATTCTAAATCCTATTCTCAGATATCATCATTTTAACCAGTTTTTCCTTTGCCTTATGAATTCTTTGCCTGATATGGAAAGCAAAGGTAAAAACAATACATCTTCTTCTAAGACATTCCATTTCTTGGATAAGGCTGCAATCTTTGGAAAGCATTCTGGATTTCTTCTGTTGATATCATTTCTGCCCATGTAAATCATTATAATTCAGTACTCATCATCTGGCATGACAAATTTTGGAAGATTCTCTGTCATGTCCTGCTTGAATATATGCCTTGGGAAACACTCAACCCTCTGTATGTTTTGTATCTGGTTAACAAATAGCTACCTTAATACTCCTCAAGAGGAAAGCGCCAGTTAGCCCTCACCAGATAATCTTTACCTGTTGGTTCCATAGCATCTTTCTTCAGAAGACAAGAAGTTGCTTCCTCTTTAGGAAGAGTCTTTCTTCCATTACTTAAAGTCAGTATTGATGTCTTCTCTAATTCAGGTTAGATGAATCCAACTCCTTAATTCTCATATGGCATAGTTTCTAGTCATCTCACAATCTTGGTCTTCATCCTCTGGATACAGTATAGATCTTTCACATATTTCCTGAAATGTATTAGCCAGAAGAGAACGCAATACTTTGGAAGTAGATTGACAAGGGCAAAATACGGCAAGACATTCACCTCACTTGTTTGGGACATTGTATTTCTCTGAATGTAGCCTAAGATCGTGTTAATGCTGTTAACAGTAATCGATGATCCCAATGATAATTCACAAGAGAAACAATTTGCTGACTGGTGGACTGAAAAGAAAGCATGAAAGGTCCAATTTATATCAAAACTGTAGCTTCCTTTTCCAATATGACATTAATAATAAGATGCTAGAGCTGGAAAGAACCTCAGAGTTCACTAAGTCCAACCTGCTCATTTTACTAAAGAGTAAATTAGTGACTTGTCCAAGGTCACATATCTTATGGCAATATAAGGGATTAAGGATCCAGGCTTCGTGACTACCAGTCCTGTCCTCTTTTCACTTAGCCATGCTATTATTTCTGGAATCACTAAGACCTCAGTGTGAATTAATTTATCAGGTTACTTTCCCACTAAAAAAAATGTTGAATTTTATCTTTCGGATTTTTTGTTACTGATATGTTCACATTTCAGCTGTCCTCAATCTTAAATCTCAGGGTCTATTTGCTCCTTATTGCTTGATATCTATGCCTACCTCCATACACACAAGGACACAAACACTCTTCCCCCGCCACCTCAGACACTCTTAGCTACTTGTCTTGGAAAAGCCTATGGGTTGGAATTCCTACCACCCAAACAAAAGCATGATCATCCTGATTATAGTCTATATTGATTAAATAACTGGGGAATGTGTAACCATGTCAAATAGCTTTGGATAACTGAGGTTCCACAGTACCATCCAACATAAAGCTGTTTTTTTTCCTTTGGTGTCTTCTGAATCCACAATGATTTGGGAAATAGCTATAAAGGTCAAATTATTAAAAAATGTAAATTAACACTTATTGAAATATTTTTATTTAAGCTTTGTTCACTATTCCTGAAAGCCAATTCTGTAGATCCTTGGCCCTGATGTAAAGATATAAAGAATATCTCAAACTACCCTTATATCATTATGTAGTAGAGGAGAAAGAGGGGAAGATAGTTTCTTCCCTCTTTTTATACAGATGGGATAATGACATTTCACTAATTTTGCTTTCCCAGCAATGCAGAGGATGAGTGTGATGGCACAGTGGAGAATTGTACTTAAAAGTCAAGAATATCTGAACTTAGTTCTGTCCTTTACTCATTGTGTAGACTGGGGGCAAATCTCTTACATTTTATGAACCTATTTCTTCATCTTTAAAATGGGGAAAATAAGATGTTCACCACCTATCTCAAAGACTCCTTATAAAGATTAAGATAGATGTAAATGTGAAGAGGTTAAACAAAGGATCCCTTAATTAATCAATTTTCCCCAACCCCATCATCTAGTTCACTTAAGACAATGAACAATATAATAGGCAGGTAACAGAGACACTGAAATGTTAACATTTGTCCTATTTCAGACTTTGAGTGGTTGTACCTAAGGCTTACAAAGCAAGTGAAACCTTAAGTAGATCATATCCTTAGTCAAATATCTTAAAGAAATGGACAATTTCTACCTCATAAAAGCTTCAACATTTTCAGATTTTGGTGGGCCAGTATAAATGAAGTATAAAGAAGTCCTTAGACTTAATTCATCCTTTACAAAGTTTCAAGACATTTTTCAACCAATTTGATGGAAATATAGGGCAACTATTGGTATAAGGATCTACCACTATCATGCTGGTCTTAATAATCACAAGCAAAATCTTAGAAGGGAGTCATACATGTCAGTTGAGATAAAATGGCATGAAGGAAGACACTAGTTTTTGAGAGGTAATCACTCTTTACCTTATACTTTTTTATTTTTTCCAGTGTGCTGCAATGGGGAGAAAGGGGATTTCTTTCTTCTCCACTGCTACCATTAGCAATAGTATCTTTTAACAGAAAAACTTATGTAGTAGGAGCACCATACTCAGTGAAGAGTAGGCCTAGAAAGTTTAGATGTGGAAAAGTGATAAGTTATAGAAAGCAGCAAGCACAGAAACACTTCCATTTCTATCGGGGATGTGAAAGGAATTACTTTTCCTTGACTTAATCTGACATAGCCTGAAGGTCACCCTTATAACAGATACTATCATTTCTCCTCCTTTCCCTCTGTACTTCCCCCCCCCCCCAAAACTTAGGCATAATTCCATAATTAAGACAGAAATGAAAGAACTTGGGAAAATAGTGATAAATGGATAGTATTCCTTTATTCCTGTCCTCCATCTCTAGATAGGCTTGATTAACCCAACCTGTTCTCACACTGGTAGATCCGGTTTCCAAGAGAAAGACTGGTACTTCGTGGCTCTACTCAAACTCAATCAAAGTCCCCAGAGGTAACTCTCCAATGAGAGATACACTCCTCTGACTCATCATGATACTTTCTGAGCCCCTACCAGTGTAATTCCCATTTATGTAAAATAAGACAGTCACAATGATGACACCATTAGATCTCGAATATAAACATTTACTTAACAATTTTAAAAATCTATAATATATTCCAAGTATTCAATATAAGCAAATGCAAGGATATTAAATACATCATAATCTATACTCAAACCTGGATCACAGTTTCTCAAAATCCATTTATCTGTCAAAGAAAGTCGCCTTGCACACTGAACTTTGGAAGGAAGAAACAAGAATAAACATGAGATCAGCACAACTCACAACTTTGTACAGCATTTAATGTTATTGTCTATTCAGGAAAATCTGGAGTTCTCTACTACTTTTTTTTTCTTGATCTTCACTACTCTCCTGCTGAACAAATCTTCTACTCTCAAATTCCTGAAACACTGAAAAGATCATCTAATTCAGACCAGCCCAGACACATCTTCCTCACTTGGCTCCTCATCCAAGCAGTTATAAGTCAGGTAATACAACAGCAAATCATATGGAAACCTTTTGTTCATCTTTTTATTTTACCTTCTGAAACCATTAGGGATAGCAGAAAAGAGCAGGCATTTCTGACACCATTACGTTTATCAAATTGCAGAGGGAATTGAAGTGCAGCTGTTTTCCAATCAAGCACTAATAGTATCTGAAGCCTTTTTGTTAGCTGTTTCCTTTCCTGCTGTTCCCTTTCCTCCCCCCCCCCTCTGTCCTATATAGTTCTGGTTTTTCCAACCACTTCCGTTTTTTCACTCTTCTGCTCAGTTCTTCCTTCCAGACCACTATTTCATTCCAACTGGATTGTTCACTCATTTCAATGTGATGAAAGTCTTTGGTCAAATTTTGACTCATTTTCTCCCCTTTTCATTTGTTGTAAAGCCAACATCATTTATCTAGTCACTACATAATCTCCAAACGGTTATTTGATTTTTAACATTTTGTGAATTTTAACCTTTGAATTCTAAAACAAACAATTTGTTACATGCATATTTGCTGAAGCAACACAATACATATTGGCTTCACCCTTTTATTATTCTGTATTTTTGAAAAAATGTTTCTTTACACTTTCATTTTTTTTGTTTTTAGTACATAAAATGCTTTCATTGCCTATCCTAGGCACAAAATTATTCACATAACAAAAGGGGAATAACCTTACATTTCTTAAAGGGGATTTAAGCCTTTCTACTTATACACAAGTTTTTATTATGCAACTTCTGACCACCAAACATCTCCCATCTTAATTGAGAATAGTACTTCTTTAGATGTAGATTTTAGCACTTTTTAATTGAACAAAAAAATTGTTTTACTTAGCTACCAAACTCTTCATCCATGAAAGAAGTATTACCTTTATTTTTCCCCAGATGATTTATTGTTTTTCTCAGTGCAAAAAATAACCTTGGCCCTTTCATCAATCATACAGCTTATGTAGTACATCATAATAGCAAGGGTACTACTACCTTCTTTGCATTTTCAGTGACTGATTCATTTCTACCTTTGACCCAGAGACCTTATTTAGTTTTATATAGAGGTAGAGTAGAAAACCTTCCACATGGTGTGATCTCTTTATGATTTTTCATTAGGAGGAGATTTGGGTAGAGTCAACATGTCAGAGTAGAGGAAGCAATTAGCTGAGCTCTCTCATTACATTTCCCCTTCAAATGACTTTAAAATAATGTCTCAAATAAAGTTCTGGAGTCTAGGGATGGGGAAACAAAATTCTTCTAGTCCAAGACAATGTAGGATGTCAGAAGGGGAGAGGTATGACAGTGGGGTAGAAGTTGACCTGAAGCCCACATGGATGAACCACCAGTGGTAGAACCAGGTGGTGGCAACAGAAATAGCAGCAGCAGGATGTCAGAGATGGTAAGAGGACCTGTCAATGGGTGAGAAAGAGATTATATGAGACCCCTGTGCTAGCACAGGATACAGGACCAGTTCCTATTCAGTAACTCCATTGCCTATACCTATTTCTGATTCATAGTTGAAAGGCAAAGAGAACCATTCTTGGTTAAAAGGGAGTGGAAGCCACAGGGGGTGGGTAGTATCACTTTTGTGACAAAGGATCACAGACCCTGACGAACAATATCATTTCCAGTCCCGAGGGAGGAAAGGACTGAGCATCAGTATTAATTGTAATCCCAAGGGATCAGTGGTCCTTTCTGAGTAAGGACCAGAGGGCAAACCAGAGATGCACTGGACACACTTCTCCCCATGTTATATTACCTTGGAAGCACCAAAACCTTCCAAACCCTCAGAACTAGCTCTAAAAAAAGGAGTATGAAAAAGCCTAAAACATGGGACAGTGCCATTTCCCATCCCATGCAGGAAGCCCAACTTCAACATAAAATTCAGAATTGAGAAATAAGTTGAAAAATGAGCATACAACAAAAAAAGAACCTGACCATAAAAAGCTAAAATGGGGTTAGGGAAAATCAAAATACGAACTCAGAAGAAGGCAATAAAGTCAAAATTGCCTGAAGCAAAGACTCAAAGGAAATAAAAAGTGAATTGAACACAAGCCCGATAAGAATTTTTGGAAGAGCTAAAAATGATTTTCAAAACTATATGAAAGTGAGACTTATAAGAGCCAAAATGGTGGAGTAAACAGTAAATTGTTATGACTCTCTTATATTCACCTCCAAACAACCATTAAATAGTGTCCTGAAACAAATCTTGGAATAGAAGAACCAGAAAAAAATGGGGAAAAACAGACTTTTAGCTTAAAAATACTTGGAAGATCACCGGGAAATGTCTGGGTCATTCAGGGAAAAAAAAGGAGAATGTAGTCCCAGGACAAGAAGCATCCCACTAAGTCAGCAGCAAGCCACACCTCAGCAAATGAGTGGGAAATCCTGAGCCCTCAGAACCAGGTAAGCTTCCAGACACCTCTTGCCTCCAACAGTTTCAGCTGGCACCCACTCCCCTCCTCAGCAAAATACCAGACATGTGGATCCAACGTGGTTTTCTGGGAAACACTAGTGCGGCATGAGGTAAACAACCAGGCCTATAGACAATGCCACTTCTACCCTGGGAGCAATGCCCAAATTTAAAAGAAAGGAAAAATGCCAAAAGAGATGAGCAACAAGCAACAACAGCAGCAAAATGTGGCCATAGAAAGTTATTATGGTGACATGGAAGATCACAGCACAAACTCAGAAGAGGACAACAATGTCAAAACACTTATGGATAAAACCCAAAGGAAAACAGAAAGTGGTCTCAAAACTAGAAAGAAACTCATGGTAGAGTGCAAAAAAGAACTTGAGAATCATGAGATGTAGAAGAAAAATGGGGAAAAAAAATGAGAATGATGCAAGATAGTTATGAAAAAAGAATGAGTAGCTTGGAAAAAGAAAACAACTGTTAAAAAGTAGAATTGGCCAAGTGGAAAAGGAAGCACACAAACTAACTGAGGAAAACAACTCCTTAAAAATTAGAATTGGACAACTGGAAACTAATGACTTTATAAGACATCGAAATTAATCAAGCAAATTCAAAAGAATGAAAAAATATAAGAAAATGTAAAATACTTCATGGGAAAAATACTTCATACTGATCCAGAAAATAGAATCATTGGACTAGCTGAAAGACTTAAACAAAAGGAGGACCTAGACAGCATCTTTCAAAAAATATCAAGGAAAACTCCCCCAATATCCTGGAACCAGAGGGCAAAGTAAACATTGAAAAAATCCACCAATCACCTCAGGAAGGAGACCCCAAAATAAAAACTCCAAGAACTACATTATAGCCAAATTTCTGAATTATCAGGTCAAGGAAAAAGTATTGCGAGTGGCCAGAAACAATTCAAATATCAGGAAGCCACAATCAGAACTACACAGGACTTAGCAGCTGCAACATTAAAGGGTCAGAAGTCACAGAACATGATATTCTAGAAGGCAAAGGAGCTAGGACTACAACCAAGAATCACATACCCAGAAAAATTAAATACAATACACAAAGGTAAATAATGGCCATTCACAATTAAAGAAGTATTTCAAGAGGAGAAGACCAGAAATGACCAAAAATTTTTATCTCCAATATCAAGACCCAAGAGAAGCCGGACAAGCAGAAAAGGGAAAAGGAAACATAAGGGATTCAATGGAACTGACCTGTTTCATGGGAAGTTGATACTTGTAACTCTTAAAAATTTTATTACTAGTAGTATAGCTAGAAAGAATATACATAGACAGAGACTATGGGTATAAGGTGAATTTGAGAGAATGACATAAAAAATAACTAAGGGATGAAAAAGAAGAGTACACTGGGTGCAGAAGGAACAGAAAGGTAGAATTGAGTAAATTATTTCACATGAAGAAAAGCAAAAAACCTATTACAGAAGAGGGGAAGATGAGAGGATGAGTGATGGATATTGCTTGAACCTTACACTCCTCAGTATTGGTTCAAAAAGTAATAATATGCACAATCAGTTGAATATAGAAATTTATCTTACCCAACAGGGAGGTAGGAAGGGAAAGATTAAGTAAAGAGGGATATGGAGCTGACAGAAAGGATGGCAGATCAGGGAACATGGTAGATAGAAACAAAACACTGGAGAGGAGGGGATGGGTAAAAAGAGAGAGGGGACAAACAGGGGGAACAATAGGGTAGAGGGAAATCCACAGTTAGTGATCATAACTGTGAATGTGAATGGAATGAACTCTCCCATAAAATGGAAGTGGACAGCAGAGTGGATCAAAAACCACAATTCTACAATATGTTGTTTACAGGAAACACACTTTGAAGCAGAGAGACACACACACAGTGTAAAGGCAAGTGGGTGGAGCCAAATCTATCAACTGAAGTAAAAATAAATCAGGGGTAGCAATCCTGACCTCAAACAAAGTGAAAGCAAAAACAGACCTAATTAAAAAAGATAAGGAAGAAAATTACATCTTGCTAATTGATAGCATAGACAATGGAATAATATCAGTACTAAACATATATGCACCAACTGGTATAGCATCCAGATTCTTAAAGGAGAAGGTAAGTGAGTTTCAGGTTCATGACCTAAAAAGAGCTAGAGAGCATTACAAAATGTAAAACTGATAATTTTTATTATATTAAATTAAAAAGTTTTATGCAAACCAAACAAATACAACCAAGATTAGAAGGAAAGCAGGAATCTGGGAAACAATCTTTACATCTAGTATCTCTGATAAAGGCCTCATTTCTCAAATATATAGAATGCATACAAATATAAGCCATTCCCCAATTGATAAATGGTCAAAGGCTATAAATAGGCAACTTTCAGATGAAGAAATCAAAACTATCTGTAGGCATATGAAGAAGTGCTCTAAATCACTTTTGGTTATAGAAATGTAAATTAAAACAATTCTGAGTTACCACTTTATACCTATCAGATTGCCTAACATTAAAAAAAAGGAAAATCATAAATGTTGGAGAGGATATGGGGAAAAATGGGACACTGATGCATTGTTGATGGAGTTGTGAATTGGTCCATTCATTCTGGAGAGCAATTCGGATCTATGCCCAAAGGTATATAAAACTGTTCATGCCCTTTTATCCAGCAATATCACTACTAGGTCTGTATCCTAAAGAGATCATAAAAAAGGGAAAAGGATCTATATGTGCAAAAATATTTCTAGCAGCCCTTTTTGTGATGTCAAAGAATTAGAAATGGAGGGGATAATGTCAATTGGGGAGTGGCTGAACAAGCTGTGGCATATAAATGTAATAAAGTAGTATTATGCAATAAAAAATAATGAGCAGGCAGATTTAAAAACAAAACAAAAAATAAACCTGTTAAGACTTGTACAAATTCATGCAAAGTGAAATGAGCAGAACCAGGAAAATTTTGCATACAGTATCAGCAACAGTGTATGATGATCAGCTATGAATGACAACTCTTCTCAGCCACAAGTACAAAGGAGTCATGAAGGAAAATGCTATTCACATCCAGATAAAGAGCTGATGGACTCTGAATGGGGATCAAAAAATACTTTTTTCACTTACTTTATTCTTTGTCATGTTTTTCCCCTTTTTATCTGTTTCTTATTTTACAACTCAGACTATTATGGAACTATGTTTTACTTGATAATACATGTATAACCTTAATCAAATTGTCTACCATTTTCAGAAAAGGAGAGGGGAGGGAGGGAAGGAGTAAACTTGGAATTCAAAATCTTGTAAAAATTAATGCTAAAAATGGTCTTGCCATGTAATTGGGAAAAAAGAAAATACTACTTTAAACAAATTGTAAAAATAAATGAGCAGTGAAAAAGTAAAAATTGTAAATTTTGATACATTGAACCTTTGGGAAATAGGTGCTTAGATTTCTGTGATCACCAAAAACTATAATATTTCACTGGAAATGGCTGAAAATATCACTTTCTACATATAATTCTTCATAACAAAGCATTAATTTTGATAATATGAACTTTATCATTATAAGGGCAGTTAGAAGAATTCTTCATAAAAAGAGGATTTGGGAATGAGTAAATTATGTTGGGATGATGTAAAAAAAATGGGTAGGCAAGAAGGAGGGAAGCCCTGGGAGAGGGAGGAAGAGAGAGGAAGAATGGGGAAAATGTTCTCTAATAAAAGAAGCACACAAGGAAAAGTTTTATAGTACAGGGGAAAAGGGTGGGAGGGCAGGCAGTGCTGGAATCTTACATCTAAATTGTTTTAAAGAGGAGAAATTACATGTATGTATATATACACATATTACATATATGTATTATGTGTGTATAAAGACATATGCATATGCACATGTATGTATACATATGTATATGTATACATGTATATAATATATACATGCACACACATACATAAATATATACATGTGTATGTAACAGGGGAAGGAGATTAGGACAAAGAGAGGTGGTAAAAGGGAGGTCATATTAAAGAAGGCAGTGGTCAGAAGCAAAACAGACTTTAGAGGAGGGACAGAATGAAAAAGGAAAGATAGATAAATAGAAGAAAATACAATGGAGGGAAACGAACACTTAGTAATTATAACTATGAATGTAAATGGAATGAATTCACTCATAAAGTTGAAGCAGATAGCAAAACTGATTAGAAATCAGCTGGAGAAGGAATTGGCTAACCACTCTAGTATCTTTGCTAAGAAAACTCTAAATGGGATCACAAACAGCTGGACACAAGGGGAAAAAAATGGCAGAATTCCAATAATATGCTATTTACAAGAAACACACTTAAAATAGAGAGACACACGCAGCATAGATTAAGGTGCTGGAGCAGAATCTGTTACGCACTGTTGAAGTGAAAAAAAAATAGATTTTTTTTTGAGCAACTTAGAAGGTCCAGTCAAGGGTATAGATAGGCAAACCAAATGTCCAAAAGGGGTTGTTCTTCACTAGATATCTGGGCCAATCTCCCCATGACTTCCAAGAGAAAAGAACATCCATAGTGTCTCTATTGTTCATTGAAATTTTTGGTACCACTGTATGAAATCCTGGACTCCATTTCTTTTTTTTTTTTAATTTATTTTTAAATTTATTTTTGACATGTTTGGTTTTCAGCATTGATTTTCACAGGTGTTTGAATTACAAATTTTCTCCCCATTTCCTCCCCCCCTCTCCAAGATGGCGTACATTC
>CM053622.1:667091628-667163841 GCA_028646595.1 Phalanger gymnotis
CCTCTCTTTTTCTCCAATCAACATGGCAAAGTAAAAAGAGGGCTAGCTATTTAAGCACTGTGTAAAAATACGTTCTTAATTGATTGAATGATTCTTCTCAGTTCTACTAGATGAGGCCTCTCTGGAGGGAGCAATGATTCTAGATATCTAAGTTCATCTTTGCAAATGAAATTACTAAGAATGTTTCCTTTGGTTTGGGATAATGTTCCAAGACAGTGATATACTTGACAAAAAAGGGACAGCAAGTCACTAGGAGCCAAAAAAAAAGGATTATTTCCAGAGAGGATATGTTTTTCAAAACTGTAATGCTCGGTGTTATATCCTAAAATACCAAAGGACTGGACACAGATTTTGCTTATTATTTCCCTGACAGTATTTGCAACACTTTACAAAAAAAAGAATATCCCCTAATATTTATGTGTATATGGGTATTGAGTAGGAGCCACAGATTTACTAGTTACTATGCAGAAACCATGCCCTAGAGTGCTATTATGTAGTTATCAAAAAAGAGATGTTATTTGCTGCCAAGAAGCTGACAATTAAAGAGACAACATAGATACAGAGAGATGTAGAGTAAGGTAGTCCCTCCATTAAGAAGAGAATCATCATCATATTCTTAAAAGACAAGTGAACTGCTTATAGAATTATAGATTTAGAGCTGGAAGAGACCTCAGAGGTCATATGTAGTCTAAATCCTTTATTTTGCAGATGAGGAGAATGAGAGCTGCAGAAAAGATATGATTTTCTCAAGATCTCATAGATACAGAGCCCAGGACCTCTGATTCCAAATACAGAGTACATTTCATTGCACTGTGCAACCTAAAAAGCAAACATCTCCATCATCATTGATTTTACAATAAATTCTATAGGGCATACATGTCCTTAATTTAATGTGACAAATGTGTATATTAAAAAATGCACATGAAACAAATTTCAATATTAAGTTGTACTTTAATTGGCTGGTGGGAAGTTCACTATTTAATTGAGGTCTAAGTTGAACCTTTTGTCAAGGTGAAGAACATGAAAAATCATTCCCTAATTGATGTCTTTTGTAAATTTAGACTTTCATATATGAGTTTTCTTAAAATTGGGAGAGTCATCTGCATCTGAGAGAAGAGTTAGTGAGTTAGTTTGAAATTTCTAAGATCAAAATTAACAGCATGTTACTCAGGTGTGATTGGTGTTGAGTTGAGAAATTTTGAAGTGGCACCTGGGCCCATCAAATAACCCAGGACCGATAAAAGTTGGAAAAGTGGAAGATTCTGAGCACCACAGAATATGCTAGAATATTTTGCCTGTTTAGTTCATATGAAACCCTGATGACAGGTGTGTAAATCGGCACATAATTATTTCTATACATACATATAATATATATAGACCCATACATATATGTATACATTCACATATGGGTACCTATATAGATTCAATATGAGAATTCCACAGAGAAACTAGAGGAATTATAAAATATGTGATCAAATTAGTGTTCTTTGTTTCATAGCAACTCCAAAGTTGAAATTGAAGATAACTTCAGTTATCTCAACTTTACTTGAGCTTCGGCCTAGCACTCCCACCCCTAGCCCTAGGACCACCCCTACACCCACAGACCTCCCTCCCCCTAAGTACAGCTAATTGGTCACTCAAGGTGTCAAGATGGCAAAAACAATTCCTTCCAGGGAACCCAACTGCATCTTAGGAACCCTGCAAAAAGCCTCCCGTTGATGAAAGTTGGTGTAATAAATCATTTTTTGGTAGTTAAGTTCAGCTCCAAGATAACACTTTAAATTCCTAACCTCAGTATGCTAATCTCCAGCTAGGGTCTTTTAGGTACTTTCAATTCCACTCTTCAAGAAGGGGCTAGTTCAGTTTACCTGCCCAGGCAATAGCTTAATTCCATGGAAGATACTTAACTGAGAAGCCCGTAAAGGCTACCTGAGGGGTCGCCTTTTTTATTCCCCACAGCCCAGCTCTTGCTAACTAATGAGTGACTGCTTTTTAAAGCTTACAGGGGAATGGGACTAAACAAATGAAACAAGGAAAAATATAAGCCAAACAGCTTAGCTCCCTTGTATTGTTTATTTTTAATCCTCCCTTATTGGGTGGGGACCAAGAGGGTAGAATGTATAGAAATCTTTGTAAGGGTCCTGAAATTGCTGAAAATCCCTTCAAAGCAAAGCCAGTTACAGAGACTTGTTCTTCCCCCCACTGCTCCCCACTCTCTGCATCATGTGATCAGGTAATGTACTTGATTCACACAAACAGGTAATCCACAGGGCTGCACTCCAGACAGTTAAGTGGCTTTAACGTAAACTCCCATTGCAAGGAGACTAGAATGCCAGATAAAAGCTTCATTTGTCTTTGGAGCACTTGCTGAAAATCTACCCATTATACAGTGCAGACCTGGATGAAGGCTGCCGGTGCCTTTTTGATGTGGGAGAATTCCCTGCTTTCTGTGAAGAGTCAATGACCCAGCTTTTCTTCTGCCTTGGCAGAATGTGGGTATTCACTCAGTGCACATTCCAGGGCTGTGATGGATGGCTGAGCTGAACTTGGCCTGCACTGAGGAGTGGAGGGGATGAAAACTGGGCTCGGACTGAGCCTTTGTTCTGTCCCACCGTGGCAGCCACTTGCAGTAGTTAGTCTGTGGACTCCAGGGCCTTTCAATGAGAGGACAGATCATTTGGTTGGCAGATAGAGCAACAAAGGTTTGCTTATGATGCAGTGGCCTCCCCAGAAAAATAGCTTTTTTGTGTCAGGATATTTATCATTTGCTCATATCATCATTTGGGGGGCAAATGGAGCTTGGACAGTGCGCTGGGGAGCCTTTTATCTGGGCATGTGAACATTGCTTTGAAGCTGGGGGCAAGCCATACATTACAACCAAGTGTAGCATTAGAGCAGGAAGAATGGTTGTGGAAGGAGTGGGAGAGGCTGAGGAAAGATAATTGAGCTGTTAAGGGGAAATAAGAAAAGTTTAATCTTATCCTCCTTTCAGCAAAATAAATCCTTTGTTCCTCTGTCTAAAAAATATCAAATATTTGAGCTCCTGACAAGGAGTTTGTTTCTTATTTTTTAGTCTGATTCATGATTCTCAATAAGGAAAGCATTTTGAATACACTATAAAGAATTAGGAGTCTTTTGGGTTTTCAAAGAATCACAGAATTTCAGAATATGAAGAAACTTGGGGGATCATTTAGCTTAGAGTCTTCAGTGTATAGATGGGAAAATTGAGGTCTGGAGAAATTAAATGACCTCACAGTTACATAGATAACGGTAGGAGTCAGGACTAAGATCTTTGATTCAGTTTGAATTAAGAGGTTTTTTTAAGTTATTGTCTTTTCTACAGTAATAGAATAATAGGTCTTGCATAAATCTCTAACCCATTAAAATTATTCTTTATGAAATTAGAGCCAAAGTAGAGGAAGAAAGCCTCTAAAACCATCTGTTTGGCTCTGGCTTATCTCATGTTGCTAATGAGAGCAACAAAGTGCCTTAGATCTTCTTAAAGTGGGGAAGGAGATAATACCTATGTGAGAATGACAGCCGTACATATATGAGTAAAGTTAGTTGATAACTTTGTGGGCTTTGGGGGTAATGATGGGGAAAAAAAAGATCAGTTTTAGGAGAATAGGCTGCTGCCTACTTGTCTCAGTGGCAGAGTTCTAAATTTTTAGAGCTCTTAGAAATTTTTTTTTTATTGTTGGTACAGGAAGAAGGTATTTACTTAAAGTGTTAGGTGGGCTGTGATGCTATCAGTGTAGGTAGTCCTCTCACCAGTACAGATGACAACTCCTCCATGCCTGGTTCATGCTGTGTAATTGTCCATTTCCACCCTGTAAGACCTTTACTAAAGAACCATTTAATAGGAAGAAGGCCTATCTCTGTTTCTTTTAATATCTTGGCAGCACCACCAATAAAATACTCTGGCTGTCTCTCTCTTGTCTCTCAACCAATAAATGCTAAAGTAAGCATTTATTAAGCTCCTATTATATTCCTATCACTGTTCTGGATTTTGAGGATACCAAGACAGTAATGAAATAGCATCTGCCCTTAAGAAGTTTATATTCTATTGGATCATTTCTCTCTCTATAAGTGGCACAACTGTTTTCCTGGTTATATCCGATATTTTAGATGTATTTTACACTCACTTTCATGCACACGTCTTTACTGAGAGATGCTAAAGATCGCTGTGTACCTTTCCATTGTCCTTTAAGTAACTTAATTAATTAATCAATCATAATTTATTAAGCACCTACAATTTGCCAGACACTGTACAAAGTGATAAGATATTAATTCTTTCAAAATTGTGGTATTCTATGATTTATGGTAATCTAACGTCAGTAGGAGACTATTTGTGTTAAAAAGGTAGACTTTAATGATTAGTGAGGTTTTGAGAATACTGAAAGCACAATTTCCCAAATGCCATCTAGTCTGATCTCCATCTCCAGTTCTACCCTGAACCCTGCTCATTGTCCACCTGTAGAGCCTGTCCAAGGTATAAATAAATGGCCTAACTTAAATAGCTGCCTGTCAAGCAGGCACATTGTTCCCTGGACATTGTTTTTTTCAACATTAATAGAACAATCTTTTTCACATAATTATGCTTTTCACTGCAGAGGCTCTTTAGTGTTCCGAGCTTCAATGCAATTAGTGAAATGATTTCTGTTAATAGGAAGATCTGCAAGGCCTCCCCATCAATAGTGAATGTATCTTTTGTTTTCACTCTGAACAAGACATATTCAATGATATTGGTGAGCTGGTTTTGTTTTAAATTTCATTCCATATTAATATTTGGTGAATTATTGAATATTGTATTTTTTGTGGTTGGCGTTCCAGATAATCCCATGCGTGTTTGGTAGATGTTTTGTGGGAGGAGAGTCCTTAAGACTGCATTTTATTCTACTAAGTCAACTGGTTTGTTGACATAAATTAACAATAGACTCAATAGAGCTTATATTCTCTATACCTCTCAGTTATTTCAGAACCTTTAATGATGTAGTCTGCTGTAATAACTCATACTTATATTTTACTTTAAAGTTAATAAATTGCTTACTTCACAAATAACCCTGTGGGGTAGTTGATGTAAGCAATATTATCTCCATTGAGGAAAGAGAAATGAGTTGCTGTATAATTTCTGGTTTCTTCTCAGTTGCCTTTTTCTTTTCTTCAATAAATACTATAACAGAAATGAGCATCCCTGTTGAACTCATTTTGATGGCATCTGTTATTTTTTTTAAATCTTTCACTCCTATAAATATATTGAAAATCAAACCCGGAGTGCCTTTCATACTGCATTATCTCCAATATGGAATTATTCTCTATGGATTTGGTCAGATTGCCAGTTGCTGCCACTTCTTCACAAAGTAATAGTCCAAATATGGAAGTCCAATTACTTTGATTGATGAGAAACAGTTATATGCAAGAAGATATGTTTCATTTCATATATTTTTGTTTTCTTCCTTTGGTCTTTATCAATAAATATTCTTGGGTTTCTGTGATATAGCAAGATCTCAGGCCAACCTCTCTGAAAGCTGTTTTCCCCACCACAACTGATTTTGAAATTTTTATGAGGCACTACAGTTCATAGTTTTCTGTCATTCTACTTCATTATGTTTTGCAAACGTGCTTGTACTCTAAACTCATATTACTCGTGGCTTCTGTGTCTCTCTCAAGTTTTTGTTGATAGGAGTGATGTCTAGGATAGTGGGCCTTCTCTCTATGGTAATTATTTTGCATTAGTTAAACTGTAACAAATAGTACTAGTCAGAAATTATTGTAGTTGTTCAGCTATGTCCAACTCTACATTACCTCATGGACCATTGCATGCCAAGCTTTTCTGTCCTCCACTATCTCTTAAAGTCTTTCCAGTTTCAGTTTCATTGTTTCTATGACACTATGGATCCCTCTCATCTTCTACGATCTCCTCTTCCATCAATTTTTCACAACATCATTGTCTTTTTCAATGAGTTTCATTTTCTCATTATATGGCTAAGGTTTTTAAGCTTCAGCTTCAGTATTTGATCTTCCAGTGAATAGCCTTAATTAATTTCTTTAATCATCTACTGATTTCATCTCCCTGCTGTCCAAAGGACTCTCCAAAGTCTTCTCCAGCAAAATAATTCAAACACTTTGATTCTGCATTATTCACCTTTCCTTATAGTCCAACTCTCACAGCCATTCATTGTTACTGAAAATATCAAAGCTTTGACTATATGACTATATGGATCAGCAAGGTGATATCTGTTTTTCGGTATGCTGTCTTAATTTGCCTTAGTTTTCCTTCTAAAAATTAAACATCTTTTAATTTCATGCCTGCAGTTACTTTCTGCAGTGACCTTTGAATATAAAATCTGACACTTCTTCCATTTCTTCTCCCTCTATTTGCCAAGAAATGATGGGACCATTTGCCAGGACCTTAGCATTTGTTTGTTTGTTTTTATGTTATGCTTCAAGCAAGCTTTTATTAGTCAGAAACAATGTGTTTTTATCTGGTTCCCTTTTATGGAGTCAAAACCTACAATAATTAGTGCTAAAATAATTTCACAATTTTCATCTTATTCTTTTAATTTGGCATTTGCTTTGATTTTTCACTGTCCAGTAGATGTTTTAGCTGCACAGGGAAAGTTGATTCTTAAATGACAGCTACAACAAAGATAAAAACCATAAACTACAATTGTAATCAGAAAGCTGCAGTGAGCATAGAATGATTTTAAATGAAATGAGCAGATGCTATAGCTTCTGTCATTTAGTAATATATCCCTTGGTGAATGAAAACAATTTGTTGGCCAATATGGATAAGGTACAGCAATACCACCATATCAAGGTTATACAGAATACATTTGTTTCATTTTTGTTTTATTGTTTTGTATTGTATTGCATTGTTTATTTATTTGTTTTATTTTCAAAAACTGTTTACACTGAAAATCAGGACATGAGAGGTCATATTTGTTTGAGGAGGTAAAATATGAAAATAAGTCTCACTATTAAACTATTAGAGCTTAAAATGAACTAAGATTTTAGGGACACCTTGCATCTCTATGTTTAAATTCTTATATAGCCAACAGAAATTGAGAAAGAGAGCAACAATTTTAAATGAAAATTGTTAACTGTGAAATTGCATTGTTATAAGAGAAATTAAGATTGGTTGCTGGCAGCCACATTTTAGGAATGATAGGCATAATTTGGCAAGCATGCAGAGGAGGGAAACCAAGATGGTGAAGGTCTTCAAGTTTATTCCATTTGAGGATGAAGGAATTGGAGATTTTCTTCTCAGAGAGCTCCTAGTATGCATAGAGGATCACTGTTTTAAAGTATTTGAGGGGCTGTCGTCAAAGAGGGGTTAGACATGTTCTGTTTTCCCCTAGAGGGTGAACTAAGAGCACTGGGAGGAAGTTGCCAAGAGGCACATTCAGACTTAAAAATCACGAAAATACTTCTTAATAATTAGAACTACTCCAAAGCGGAATGAGCTGCCTCAGGGACTAAGAGGTTCCCTTTCAAAGGAGGTCTTCAGACAAATGCATGACCACTAAGGGGTTATGGTGTAGGAGGGGCTCTTGTTCAGGTATGGCTTAGAAGAGAATAGATGGCCTCTCTGGCTTGTGCCTCTTAGATTCCATAATTGTTCATTTGGTATTCATAAAAAAGGAATCCTGAGAGGCAAATAAGTGGTGTAGTGGATAGAACAGTGTCCTTGGAATCAAGAAGACATGATTTCAAATACAGCCTCCAAAACTTACTAGCTGCGTGACCTTAGGCAAGTCACTTAACTCTTGTTGCCTCCAAAAAAAAGAAAAAAAAAGAAATCATGGTTACAGAGGAATTCAGTAACCAGACAAGTGATAGACATACAATGAACCTTTGCCATCTCACAAGATTATACGTTTTTGAAATCCATATTCTCCATTTGTACTCTCCTCTGTACAACCTAATTCTAATTTTCCATCACCCTCCTGGACACACTTTCACCTCACTTAGTCATTTCAGTACTTGATTTAGGAATTTTGTCTCTGATGTAGCATGTTTTGTTACTCTTGGTAGTTCACATAAGAATTTTTTAAAATGATATTTATTAAGTGTCTCCTATATATAAGGCACTGTGCTGAGTGTTTTACTAAATATATCTCACTGATCCCTATAACAACTTTGGGAGTTGGGTACTATTATTACTTTTATTTTGAAAATGAGTAAATTGAAGCAGACAAAACTTAAGTGACTCATCCAGGGTCACACTCTAGTAAGTATCTGAGGTCACATTTGAACTCCAAATTTGACTCCAAATGCATTGCTTTCCCCCACTGTGCCACCTAGCTGCCCCTATCTTTGCTATCTTTTAAATGAGGCAGTGGTTATACCACTATAATACTTGCACTATATACCTTGCAAGGTTGTTTGGAGAAAAATTCTTTGTGAATTGTCAAAATGGACTTCCAATTCTTCAGTCGGATCCTTGATCCCATTTATACGGGCTCTCCCTCCTATGGTGCCAATTCACAATCAACCAATGTGTTCTCAGCCTACAGGAATACTGTGTCCACACCCTTCCATGAATCCTCTATATAAGATCTGCTAAATATTCTAGAGGCCTTCTTTTGACCTTTTGAACATTTCACAGGTACCAAGACAGCACTGGTCCTCTCTCATCTATTTTTAATATCATGAATTTTCAAAAATCCCCTCTTAATCATGGTCTCCTTGTTTTCAATTTTTCTCATTCTTTTACTGCTGATCAACCTATTCTTCATACTCATGGCCATATTTAGTTCATCAACTGCCTTTTGCATCCACCTGCAACTCCTTCTCTAGAGGAAGAATCTCCTACCCAGCTTTGACCAAAGGTTTAATATTATTTCAATTGATAATAAAGACTGTATCTATGATTTTGTTAGGATAGGGAACTCCCTACATGTGCCTCCCTCTTCCAACAAAGGTTGATGTTTTCTCTGCAATGTACAGTCATAAAAAGTTGCCTGGGGCAATGAAAGATTAAATGATTTTCACAGTGCCACATAGCCAATATATGTCAGAGGCAAGACTTAAACATACATCTTCCTGGCTTAGAGGTCAATGTTCTATCCACTCAGTGCTTCTTGGAGCCATTTCAATAAAGGGCTAATGAACAATCTAGATTCCTGTGTCGCCTTAAGCTTTCTGTCATTCCTCCTTTATTAATTCCCTGGCCCTAGGGATTTCATACTGTCTACTTACTTTAGTGAAGATAGATAGCTTCCCTATGCATCCTTGGACAATCAAATATTCACAGAAATCCATAAAACTCTAATGAATTAATCCACTACAAATATGTGATACCTAATATTATTTGGGTCCTTATTACTAATTAGTTATCACTTGTTGAATCTTTATCATATTCACCACCTGTTTCTTCTAAACCTTTTCCAGGCTATTGAATCTCCCCCAATCTCCCCCCAAGATGAGCTACTTTTAATTGAGAAGTTTATGATCACAGATCATTTACTTCTCTTCTCTAACTGATGTTCATGAAGCACACATCCTGCTTCTCATTAGATAAATATGAGGTGATAGTTGTGAAATAACAATATGCTAATTTGTTTTGCCTAAATATACTTCTTAGCTACAGAGAATGGGACTGGTCCTGCAATGAATCTTATCAAGAAAGTTCAAACATAGTTCATTTTTTTAAGTCTGGTGGAGTGTGCCGGCACTCACATGTTTATGGGGTTTTTGCTTAAGAAGGATGATGCTCTCTATTGGGAAATGGCTGTACAACTTGTGGTACATGATTGTGGTGGAGTACAAGTGTCATATAAAAAAAAGCGATGAAGGGGATGGTTCCAGAAAAACCTAGGAAGACTTACATGAACTGATTCAAAGTGTAATGAGTAGAACCAAGATAATATTATACATAGTAAGAGCAATATTGTAACAATAATCAACTGTGAAAGACTTAGCTACCCTGATCAATATAATAATCCACCACAATTTCAAAAGATATAAGAAGAAAATGCTATTCCACCTCCAAGGAGATAATGATGAACTCAGTGAAGACCTGAGCATATTTTTTTCACTTTCCAAAAAAAAAAAATAGAATGATGCTTCTCTGAAAAAAAAACCATTAAGTTAATAATTTTTACAAATGGGGGAAAAGCCAACAACTTTTTAATTTTCTGGATAGAATTCTTCTAAATTATATTTTCTTGTCATTTCACTTCTCATGTTAAATATTTTTTTCCTCTACTCAGAGAGAATCAGGGGAGTTATATTTAATCACTTTCCAGACTTTTATGGTCTTTATTTTAAAATTTGGGGGGAACACATGTACTCCTATATCATGCTCATACGCACACACATACACACACATACCACTCTTCCCTCCAATAACCCACCTCTAGCTATTCAGCATGTGACTCCCTCCCTCATTAAAATTTTGGAAGGAGAATCAGATTATTCAAGCATGAGCCATGAGAGCAGTGTAGTGGGCACAGTGAGGGACTCTCAACAATAGAATTCTGCACCTGCACAAGTTCCTGCCAAAACTGATCTCACACAACTGTTGCACTTGATTAAATGCATCAGGCAGGGGGAAAATGGTTTTCTATACATCTCCTTGTACATGTTTTATTGGTTATGCTCATGGGTGGAATATAAGGTGAAGTTGAACAGGAGACAGTAGGAAAATCATGCCAAGACTCAGACCTGTTTTAAATTCAACAGATTCTGCAGGAACTTCTTGCCAGAACTTCATTTGGACCGAAAGGTATAATGGACTTTCTGTATGTTTAAAGGAATGGTCAGAGAATTTGTATGTAAAGATTTTTAATCTCATTTTTTACAAGTTTTCCCTAAAGTGGTGAATTAGAAACAATTTTTTTTTAACCTACTGTGGTACATATCATGGGACAATAAGCTGGAGTCACATAATTAGAAAACTTCTTTCCCAGGCTAGCACCAAAGGAGCTTGCTTGAAAAAGCTTTGTTTTCTCCCCTATTTCTTCTCCAAGTTTCACATAAAAGCACCTATTGGCCATATGAAAAACATGGACAAAACATGACGACAATGCTCAGAAATTTGCAGTGGACTGATCACTGAGAAGGTGATTATTCTGAGACTCTCATTCCGAATCATAGTTACTCAGGACTAGGGAGGACATGTGAATTTATTTCCCACATTCCTGTTTTGCTTTTTCTTTCTTAAATGGAAACATTCTAAAACTACTTTGTGAAATTTAATGTCATAGTATGATGGAAGACAATGGCGGTAACCATGTGAAACATAATGAAAAAATCATGTTGACCAAAAACCTTTTCCATTTCTTGGCCAGGAATTGGCTTAGGGGAAATATGCTAATGATCTTGATACTGATCTACCCAACAATGCCTTCACCATAAGAAAGGACCATTATTTCCAAGGTCTAGCTTCTCCAGATCCATCAAAAGAACTATGGAGACAACTCTTCTTCCATCTTACAGTGATCCTATGATGCTGTAGGTGCTGGTGATTCTACTGGATAGCTGGTAAACTACCTTTTTTGGACTTCATGAAGGTCTTTTCTCTTCCTCATCCTGCTCCTCAAAGGCTAAGTAGAAAGAATATTTACTTTTTCAATACTATCTCATATAGGCACTTGCTAGAAGGGATTGTTTTACCCTTTTCATTTCATTCTTCAGTACCCATAGTTTCTGGCACATAGTAGTTATTTAACATAACCTTTTGATTGACTGCCATAGATACCACTAGCAAAGCAAAGAAAAAATAAGCTAACAGCCTCTTCATATAGATTTTATCATCGGGCCTTGGTAGCCAGAACTTTTATTTAGCACCTTCTGTATCCCTATATGTGTCATTATTCTTGTTACTACTTAATAGGATTTTACATATGTGTGAGTGTGTGTGTGTATGTGTGTGTGTGTGTATATATATATAATATATAATATATACATATATAGATATAGATATGTACTCAATTTAGTGAATCATTGACATAAGGAAATCAAGAATCAAATAGCTCTCCATTATTACTAAGTGGTTACAAATATCATATAATCCTCAGTCCAGACCAGGAAAGGAGGTTGTCTGGTCCAAACCTCTCATTTTATAGATAAGGAAATTGAGTTTAAGTGACTTCTTTAAGGTAACAGAGATAATAAATAGCAGGAACGTGATTTGAAACCAGATCCTCACACTCAAATCTAGTATACTTTCCATACTACCTCTTTATAGGAATAAAATTTATTTTTTTTATTTCCTAATCTCAACTAGGCCCTTACTATAGCAAGATAAATAGTTTTCTCCTCCCTCATTGATGTTCTCTCTCATTATCTATGATAACTAGTCCAAACCCTCTTGTCTTTCCCTTAGTCTCCCATAGTATCACCTCTATACCCTGTCAACCAAGGACCTTGCTTCATGCTTTAAAAAAAAAATGAATGCATTCACTGAGAGTTTCTCCTCATTCCCTCCTCATCACACATCATTCAAATATCTCCCTCTGCCTTCTCTTCCTTCGCTTTTATCTCAGATGAAGAGGTGACCTTTCTTCTTGACAAGTTGAATCCTTTTACATGTACCCTTGATCCTATTCCAGTTGGGCTCCTCCAGCAAATTGTCTCTACTATCATCTCCACTCTTTTGCTAATCTTTTCGTATCTACTAGATATTTCCCTTTTATTTCACATTCATAAGGGATGTTATTTAGATCATACTTATATGGTCTAATGGTTTTCCCCACTTTTTTTTTTCACTTTAGGTCTAAATTTTGCAATGAGAAGCTCATGATCTGAGCCACAGTCAGCTTGAGGTCTTGTTTTAATTGACTGTATAGAGTTCCTCTACTTTTGGATGCAGAGTATATAATCAATCTAATTCTGATATTGACCATCTGTAACAACAATGCTGCTTGCAGCTGCTGTGGAGGTATAAGGTCAATAACACCAGCACATAGGAGGGCTGCTAGCACAGGTTCTTTGATCTACTTTTCTAAGGAAAGCCACTTTAAGAGATTTACAATCTCACTTTAATTAAACATATATCATTCACTTAGTTCAGGGGGAAAAGTGATCACCCTGAACTTCAGAGACAAACAAACAAAAATTACAAGCAGAAATTATATAGAGCAAATAACACAAATCAGCAAACAGGGCTTCTAACTGTCTGTCCATAGCAATATATACAAGCTACGAGAGAGAGAAGCAACAACATTTGGATTTTCAAAGCCAGGGGGCTCCTTAATGGCTACCCAGAGTCTCCACATGAACACTCTTCCAATGAATGAGCCCCCAAAGCAAAATATTCAGAGTATATATACATTTCTTCAGGATCAGAGGGTGTCACAGCCATGTGACTCAAACTCATGTGACTTAGGCTTTCTTGTGACTTAAGCAGGTCATCAAAGACTCTTGATTCAAAGACTTTTGAATGAAACAAAGGCAAGACTCAGTTAAAGACACTTGTTTACCTTAGTGCTGAGAAGCACTCCAAAAGAAAAAAAAAAACAGCAAAAATTCCACCGTTCTTTCCATTATACCATCTGGTGATGTTCATATGCAGAGTTGCCTTTTGGGCTGAAAAAGAATGTCTAGAGAATTATCTTGCCAAAACTCAGTAAGTCTGCCCTACATCATTTTGTACTCCAATGCCAAACTTTTATTATGATTATCTTTTGATTTCTTTACTTTAGCATTCCAATACCCTATGATGAAGAGGATATGGTTAGTTTTTGTTAGTTTGTTTGTTTTGGTGTTATTTCTAGAAGACATTTTAAGTCTTCATAGAATCGATCAGTTTTGGCTTCTTTGGCATCAGTGCTTATAGAATAGACTAGTATCACTGTGACGGGATCACCTTGGATTTGGATAGATATTATTCTGTCATTTTTGAGATTATAGTTCAGTACTGCTTTTCTTACCCTTTTATTGACTAGGAGGGCTGCTCCATTTCTTAAAAGGAATTCTTGCCCAGAGTAGTATATATAATGATCATCTGAATTAAACTCACCCATTCCCATCCGTTTGTATGAAGAGTGCATCATATAAAATGCAAGACTGGATGAATTAAAAGCCAAAATTAAGATTGCAGAGATAAATATCAGCAAACTCGGATATACAAACAATACCACTCTGATAGCAAAAAGTGAAAAATAACTAATGAGCCTCTTGATGAGGGTGAAAGAGTATAAAAGTTGACTTAAATTTAACATAAAAAATACTAAAATCTTGCCATTCACATTACTTCCTGGCAATCAGAGGGAGAAGAAATGGAAGCAGTGTCAGTTTTTATATTCTTTGGCTCAAAGATCTCTGAAGATGGCTACTCCAGTCATGAAATTGAAGAAAACAACAACAACAACAACAAAACCAGAACATTGTTCCTTGGAAGGAAAGCTGTGGCAAATCTGGATAGCATAGTAAAAGGCAGAGACATCACTTTGCCAACAAAGGTCCATGTAGTCAAAGCTATGGTTTTTCTGATAGCAACATGTGACTGTGAGAGTTGGACCATAACCTCACTGACACAAGATTGATGCTCTTAAATTGTGGTGCTGAAGAAGACACCCTTGGAATCCCTTGGACATTAAGAAGATTAAAACAGTCAATACTTAAATTAGTTAAGGCTATTCACTGGAAGATCAAATACTGCAACTAAAGCTTAAATACTTTGGCCAAATATGAGAAGATGGAACTCATTAGAAAAGACACTGATACTGGGAAAGACTGAAGGCAACAGGAGAAGGGGATGACAGAGGATGAGATGGATAGTGTTATGGAAACAATGAATGTGAACTTAAACAGACTTGAAGAAATAGTGGAGGATAGAAGTGCCTGGCATGCTATGGTCCACAGGGTCACAAAGAGTCAGACATAACTCAACAACTAAACAACAGACCTTTCCTTCTGCCTACAGATATGATCATGTTCACTCATCCTTTACCAAAAATAAAATGAAATCTTCACTTGATCTGACCACCCCCCCCATTAACTTTTGTCCCATTTCTCCTGCACATTGTGGCCAAACTCCTTAAGAAAACTATATAGGATTGATGCCTTGTGTCGTTAACATGATTAAGGATCTGCCCTGACCATTCAATAGGGCTTTTACTTAAACTCTTTACTTACTAGATGCAACCCCCAGGCCCATACCCTTTTGCTAGTTAGATCAGGAGAGGTGTGAAGCCCTCAGGGCCCTAAGGAGAGGTGCTAAGACCAGAGCCAACTGTGTGTGCACTGAGATCTAGCCAATCAGATATGCATGAATTCAGCCAATCAGAGACCTGAGTTCTAGACAATCAGATGCCAGTTAGAACTGTATATAAGGAGAGCCCAGAATGTGAGAGCAGCAGAATTTAGAAGCAGATTTGAGAAGTAAACATCAAGAAGACATTGAAGCAGCAGACATCAAGAGGGTGTTGAAGAGCAGACACTGAAATGGCCAGCATCAAGAGAGACCGAAGAGTGGAGAGTGCAGACCAGAGAGTTGTAGAGATCGAAGAACTGAAAATCTACAGCATCAAGAGACTGGAGAACTGAGAATCCAGAAAATCCAGCAAACTGCAAGGACTCAGAACTGCAAGGGCTTTCAGAATTTTGGGAGAGGACGTAGGCAAGCAGACAGTTAGATTTCATGAGTGATTGTTTACAGGAAGGCCCTAGCAGGGGGGAAGGTTATAGGATGACTTGGTTCCTTACTATAATATTGTGCAATAATTTCCTTGTTTCTACATTAAGGTGGGCTTACTGGTTTTGGAATATAATTACTGCTATATCAAATTGGAGTTATTGGTCTTGGGATTTGATAGTCTGGTGTTTAAATAAATGTTATACTTCCTCTGCCTCCTACATAGAGAGTTTTTCATACTTTGCCGTTCCAAAACATACAGGCATATTCATGGTCATCCTTTAGGTCATGAATCTTGCCTTACTGATACAGGCCTCCACTTCTCTAATTTTCTTCTGGCCTCCAACCTCATCATTGAATTGAACCTGCCTTTTCCAAAGTTACCAATGACCTCTTAATTATCGAGTCTAAAGGTTGATTTTGAATCTTAATCCTCCATGATCTCTCTGTAGCATTTGACTCTATTGATCATAATCTCTAGGAGATTCTTATCTATCTAGATCTTCATGACAGTGCTCTGTTCTCATTCTCCTTTAATTTGTCCAAATGTTTCTTTTTATATTACTTTGTTGCAGCTTCCTCCATGTCACGTACTCTAACTATGGGTGCTTGTTCTACAAAACTTTATCCAGACTCTTATCTTTTTTTACTCTATACTGTCCCACTTGGTGATCTCACCAGTTTCCATTATTCCAATAAATCAGTCAGTCAGTCAGTAATTCAATAAGCATTTATTAAGTGCCCACTTTGAGTCAGGCACTGTGCCAAGTACTGAGCATACAAAGAAAGATAAAAGAAAGTCCCTGCTCTCCAGGAGCTCATAGTCAAATGGGGAAAATAATATAAAATAAGTATGGGCAAATGAGATATATACATGATAACTTAGAAATAATCCATAGAAGGAAGGCACTGGTATTAATGGGGATCAGGAAAAGCTTCCCAAAGGAATTTTAGTTGGGACTTAAAGGAAGATAGGGATGCCAAGAGGTGGAGATGACGAAGCAAAATATTCAAAGCATGAGGAATAGATAGTGAAATTCCCAGAGTCCGGAAATGGAGTGTCTTTTGTGATGATCAGCAAAGTGGTTAGTGTCACTGGATCTCAGAACACATGGAGGAGTATAAGGTGTAAGAGGCCTGGGAGGTAGAAGGCAGTCAAGTTATGAAATGGGAAACAGAAGATTTTATGTTTTATCCTGGAGATGGTAAGTAGCTGCTGGAGTTTATTAAAGAGCGCAGTGACATGATTAGATCTATGCTTTGGGAAGATTTATTTGATGGTTTTAGTGGAGAATGTCTCTCCTCACACCAATGCATCCTCCATCACTAAAGTGATCTTCCTAAAGCACAGATCCAATTATCTCATCTCCACCCCCCATTCAATAAATAAAGTCCAATGTAAATAGTATTTTATTTTTTCCAATTACAAGTAAAGATGGTTTTCAACATTGACTTTTTAATAAGATTTTGAATGCCAAATTTTTCTCCCTCTCTTCCTCCCCTGCCCCCTCTCCAAGACAGCAAGCAATCTGATGCAGGTTATATGTGTGCAATCATGTTAAACATATTTCCATATTAGTCATGTGAAAGAAGAAACAGAACAAAAGGTAACAACTATGAGAAAGAAAAAAAAAGTGAAAATAGTATGCTTTCCTCTGCATTCAGACTCCACAGTTCTTTCTCTGGATGTAGATTTCATTTTCCATCATAAGTCTTTTGGCACTGTCTTGGATCATTATATTGCTGAGAAAAACTAATTCTATCATAGTTAATGATCATACAATTTTCCTGTCACTGTGTACAATGTTCTCTTGGTTCTACTGAGGCCAGATTTGAACTCAAGAAGAAAGATGAATCTTCCTGACTCCAGGCCTGACACTCTATCCACTGTGACACTTAACTCACCCCAAAAGTCTTAGTGCTGTTTTAAATTATAGAATGTTTTAAATATGCATATGTATGTAGGTATATAAACACACACACAATGTGTGTACATATATACATATGTATGTGTGGATACACACATATCTTTCTCTCCTCTCATGCAGTCATACTTGTAGTTCAATCCATGCCATTTCTCAGGCTATTGCAATAACCTTCTTCTTCAAAAAAAAAAAACCCAAAACACAGAGACCTATATATTCTTTTTTTTTATTACAAATTCTTTCAGTCCTCATACCCCCTTCCCAAACCAATGAAAAGGCATGAAAAAACAAGACTTATTATGTATATTCACGCAAAACAAATTTCTGCATTAGCCACGTTTCAACAAAAAAAAAAAGAAAGAAAGATATTGGAGCAGTTTGTCATTTCCTTCTCCAGCTCATTTTACTTGTGAGGAAACTAAGGCAAGTAGGCTTAAATGACTTGCCCAGTGTCACACAGCTAGTAAATATCTGAGGCCAGATATTAACTCAGGTCTCTCCGACTCCAGGCCAAGCACTCTGTTCACTGCACTGCTTTTCTGTCTTATCATTTTTTTGTGTGTCCAACTGTGATGCCAATCAATGATTAAAGATCTTTCCTGCCTATTCAATAGGCCTCAGGTGGGGCTAGTTACAGGAGACCTGATTAGAGGCAGGCCTACACCCTTTACTTACTAAGTGCTAAGCCCTAGGGCTACACCCTTTAGCTGACTGGGTGTGAGGTACTTGGGCCCTAATAAGAGTGTATATGCGCAGAAGGTAGCCAGCCAGCCGTTAAGATCAGAATTCAGCCCAAGGAGCAGAAGTAAGAACTCCAAGAAGACAGAGCTGCAGAGAGAGTAAAGAAGAGAGAGTAGAAACCAGAGAGCTCTAGAGACCAGAGAACTGACGTGGAGAGAGAGCACAGGCAAGCAGACAGTTGGAATTCCTGAGTGTTTATGGGAAGGCCTTAGAAGGGGAAAGGTTACAGGATGACTCGGTTCTTTGCTGTAATACTGTGTTATGTTATAATTTCCTTGTTGCTACATTGCGTTGGACTTACTGGCTTTGGGATACAGCTGTTGCTATATTGGGTCGGAGTTATTCATTTTGGAATTTAATCCTCTGGTGTCTAAATAAATGTAATACTTCCCCTGCCTTCTACCTGGAGAATCTCTTATACTTTTGCGGTTCCAAACTATACAGGCATGTTCATGGTCGTCTTCAAGGTCATGAATCTCACCTTTCTGTTACGCAAACTCTTCATGACCCTAGTTGGGATGTTTTTGGCAAAGGCATTGAAGTGGTTTGCCATTTCCTTCTCCAGTTAATTTTATAGGTGAGGAAAGTGAGGAAAACGTAACCTAAGTTAAGTGACTTGCCCAGGGTCACACAACTTATAAGTGTCTGAGGCCATATTTGAACTCAGGAAGATGAGTCTTCCTGATTCCAGGCCTAGTACTATGCCACTTAGATGCCCACAAAAGTCTTACCGCTGTTTTAAACTATAGGGTGTTCCAAATATTTTGTGTTTTAGTAACTACTATATACTTATTTATCTGTTATCCTGCTTCCACATTGGAATGTATCTTCCTCCAGGGCACATATTGTTCTTTGTGTTTCTTTGCCTCTGTAGTAATTAGCAAATTTCCTGGAAATAGTAGGCACTTAATAAATGCTCATTGACTAACCCAAAAGAATGGTCTTTTTCCTATTACTTAAGCCCTGGTATACCCAAGAGCTACCTGTTCCTGAAAAATTTATGGTCATGGGTTTTATATGTGCATTGACAAAGAAATTTGTTCAATTCAGACATAGGGGCTTGCTGGGTGGTTCTATTTTCTTGACTTCTCACAGACATTCCAACAAGCCAGAGATAGGGATCATGGTTGCTCCCATCCTATACCCAACCAAATTAGACCGCGTAATTGCCTATTTGACCATTTTAAAATGGTAAGGGATCCCTAACTTAAATAAAAGCACACCTGAAGATCCAGGTTGAGTATTAAACCCACAGATTAAATCCCTGGCTTTTATTAGAGCCAAATCTAAAGTAATTACAAAGCAGATGGAAAGCCCTATTTCCTGCCCCCTAGAACATAAACCTGGTGATTTACACAGATCATAGCTAATGTAAACTGCTGTCTTTGGAGGGGAGAGAGAGAGAGAGAGAGAGAGAGAGAGAGAGAGAGAGAGAGAGAGAGAGAGAGAGAGAATGGAAAGAAGGAATAAATTAACCTATATATATATATATATGTATATATATATATATATATATTTTAAGGTTGAACCATCGTACATAATTTAGTGTGGAATGATTTTCAGGACATTTGGACAATAAATTCAGGAAACATTCAGATATTCATCTATTAGAAACACTTTCTTTGCCTTGAAAAAAAAAAAGGGATAACGTTCACTCTTTAGACCTAGTGCCCTGTATTCCTATTGTCTATCCAAAGGAAAGGCCTCCCACCTCTAGAATAAAACCACTGATTTTGCATAGCTCATAGGGTAACAAGTAACACCCCCTGCTTTGAATCAAAGGGAGAAGTAAAAGTAGGTTAATTAGCCATCTGGATAGTATCACTGCGTGGCTATGGTGAAGAATATCAACTATCTCCACACCTGCATTTAACCAGGAAGAACTCCAAATAAATTCACATAGGAAAGAAAACAGACAAAAGGACAACTTTTAAAGGCAAATTGAGGTTTGATGTTCTTAATATCTAGAATTGTCCAAAAATGGAATATATCTCTTTAGATGTTAAATTCTACATTATCCGAGGTCTTCAAGCAAAAGAAGGATGAGCATTTGCCAACTATCTTGTAGACATGATTCTTTGTTTGGCTCTTGTTAGAACCAGACAGCTGCTGAAGTTCTTTACCACTTTTGAAATTCTCTCATTCTCTTACAAAAATCTATATCATTAGCCTTCATCATCTCTTGGCATATTGGGTAACCATAGGTTACAGTATGCTCATGTAGGATCATGGGCTCATAGACTGAGAGCAGGAATGGACTTTAGAGGTCATCTACCTGTCATCTAATCTAACCTATTTTTTTTACATATTTGAAAACTGAGGCCCAGAAAAATTAAATGACTTGCCTAAGGTCACATTGGTAGTAACGTAACTCTGGGTAAATACTAGTAACTCCTTCCTACCTCCTATACCAATTACAGCTGATTTGCATTTCACAGTAAGACTTCCTAGACAAGAAGGGACCTCAACAAAAAGCGGGAGAAATACAAACTCCAGAAAGCCATAGCAGGGGTACAATGAGACTGGGAATTAATTAAATAAGTGTTCACGAAGAGAGAACTCCATCTTTTTGTATCTTGTCCCATGGATCAGTTACAGTTTCATCTTGCTATTCTTAGTTTTATAACATTTGTGTTATGGGAAATTAGGGTAATTTCCACATCACTTTGATTTTCTTTCCAATAAACAAAGTGTAGCTTGACATAAAAAGACAATGCCCTCTTGTTGCCTTCCAGAGTTAGCTGCATTTTTCAGAGACCCTTAGACTGGAATGAGAACCTCTCTACTCTCCCATCACAACAGTCATTTGTTTCTTTCTTCCCAGTAGTTCTATTGTATATTGTCTGATATCTTATATGTTACAGCCTTTCATAGTCTGTGCATATGTGTGTGTATGGAAGGGTGGGGGTGTTGAGGGGAATGAGAGAGAGAGAAAAATGTTGCCAACATGCTAAGCTCCAGGCCTTCACAGAGTTAAATGAAATTAATAAATTAAACAAAACCGGATGTAAGCAGCCTTGAATGAGAGATTGTTTCTCTTTGCCATCAACACTTGGGATGTGATTGAAAGGAGGAATATTTAAGGAATGTTGACTACAGTTCAACATCTCTGCCTCCTCACATAGGGCTTACTTTTAAATCAGTTCTTGCTTTGGGAACAGAAGGGACATACACAGCTTTGGAAGGGGGATATGAACAATCAAACATCTGAAGCAATGGGGGACAATGAACTGAGAACAAGATTTGTTTTCAGAAAATTGAAGTGTTAAGTGTGACTTTGCCTGCTTAGTTGTAGGTTCTACTTTCTGGTGAAAAGAGTTAGTCACTGTCTGCTCTTTGGTGATCCTCATAGTTCTGGCTCTGTGGTTACAGTTTAAGAAATATGTTATGATAATTCACACACATATAGTGCTTGAAGTTTTGCAAAATATTATATATGTAATATATATGGATGGATATATACATAGACAAGCACATACACATATGCACACATACATGCATACAGACACACATATGTGTGTATGTATATATATATATGTACATATATATATATATATATATATATATACATACTAGTTTGAGTCTTATAACAACCTGGGAAACTATTATGATCCCCATTTTATATATATGGGAACAGGCTGAGAGAGGTTAAGTGACTTGCCCATTTACTAACTGCATGACTAGTAAATGTCTGAATTGGGATCTGACCTTCTGATTGGAGTGCAGAACCATGGGTTCCAGGGCCTCTATTTAAGAAAACGGCATGGTCTTGTCTACATTTTCTACCAGCTACACTCCTTTTAGATCTCTTTGGTCTTTTCAGTCATTCTAGGTACCTTCTTTTCCCCACTACCTTTCCTCTCCCAACTCCCGCTTTTCAGGTTTGTTTTGTGTGTTGCCTTGCCCCATTAGATTGTAGCCTCCATGAGCATGGGGACTATCTTAATTTTCATTTGTATCTCTAGTGCTTATCACAGTGCTTGGAACATAGTAGGTGCTTAATAAATGTCGATTAGTCGATTATTGGAAATCAGCACTTCATATGCTATCCTGTGCTGCCTCTCATACAATACAGAGAATATAATCTTGGACAAGTCATTTCGTCTGTACATTTCCAGCTCCTCACCTACCAATCAGCTCATAAAAGAGCACTGAACTTAGGTCCAATTTGTCTAGGGACAATTCTGGTTATACTGTTCATTGTAGTGTCCTCACTTTTGGAACTTCAGGTTCTCCAGAAAAGAGGTAGTTGTTTGTGTGACATCCATCTCAAAGAATTCCTGTGAGGATCAAATGCAATTATGTTTATGAAATTCTTTGTCTTCCTTTAACATTATATAAATTCAAACTATTATTTTGATTATACCTAGTACTCAAATGCTGTTATTATAACTATTCTATATAAACTTCATAGCTTCTCATAGCCTGTTTCATAGGATCTGAGAATAAAATATATATTTGGAAGGTATCTTAGAGTCAATCTAGTCCAATCTCTCATTTTAGAGATGAAGAAATTGAATTTCACTTAGAGAAGTGATGATTTGCCTAATATCAAGTAGTTAGTGACAAAGTCCTTTGCTTCCAACCTTATGACACTTTCAAGTTTTCTGCATTGGATCTTCATCCCATCCAGGGGATAACTAGGACCCCCAAGGTCTACTCAATCAAGGCAGGCGTCTTGATATCTTGCTTGACACCATCTTCTTCCACGTACTACCTTCATTTTAGCTCTGGGGATAAGGATCAAATCTATATTATCATTGTTACTGGGAGGCCCAGCAATCTATTACTTTGTACTTCTACTTATCAACTTGGTGACTGCTTAGACAAAAATACTACCTTCCTTGGCCGCCATTACCCATTAAGCTTGTATCCCCCTCTTAGAATACAAGTTCTTGAAAAAAGAAGCACTTACATTTTCGTATTTGTATTCCTAGGCCCTAGTACAATGCTTGACACATGGCAGATACTAAACAATGTCATGGTTGCTTGACTGGCTTTCTCATCTTTTGTTTTTTTTTTAATTCAACTATACCTGTACTTTATAGATTTTAATAGATAATACAATGTTAATAGTGAACAATTATATGCTTTTCTAAGCTTGAATCTACTGTTTAGTTTTGAGTTGAATATTTTCACTGAAATGATTCAGAACTATCTGTTCAGTGATTCTAATGAGTTTTGTTGTTAATATACTTTAAAAATAATAACTGATCCATGTAATGATTTAAGATTTTCAAAGTACTTTAGATACATTTTCTCTTTTGATCCCCACAACTACAAAATCAGTTCTATGATTACTCTCAATTTGACAGTTGAAACTAATACAGAAAGGTTGGTTGACTTGAACAAAGTCCAACAGCTACTAAGGATCTGAGACACTTTCAACACAGGTCTTTTTGATTTCTGATTCCAAAGCCAGTTCTTTCTCTTTTTACTATACCATGTTGGATCCCTCAGTTTCAATAGGACTTTTCTTAACAGTTATTTTGTAGATTTCTGTTGTTGTTGTGAGTAGAAGTTTGATAGATTGAATATAAAATTATGGATAAGTCTGATGAACATAAATATCCATTGGATGTGGAACTACATAAACATTCATAAGATTCTACAAAAAATTCTTTAGAGATATCTGTTATGATTTTGTTCTCGGAGCCTGAGCTAAGATTCTAGCACCAATGAGAGGCTTGAGGTAGGAATGGAAATACATGAGTGACTAGGATGATTGCAAATAAAGGGTTTTTGTTTTTGTTTTTCTCAGAAGGTTATACACATGGCAGAGACTAAGAATAACCTGGGAGAGTAAGGAAGAACCAGAACTGCTGAACCAAATAGAACCGAGTTATTACTACTTATGCCAGCTGGCAGCACATCAGGAAGGTTGTGGAAATTGTGGCCAGCAGTGAAACTATAGGGATCACAGAAGCAGATTAGCAGAGACTATGCGAAATCATTTGATACTTTGTCTTCCAATGCTCAATAGATGTTCCTGACTGATCAACTAGAAATATTCACATCCATATCCCTTAGAACAGTCCTAGGGAAAAAAAAAACAAACTATAAATTAAAAGAAAGATCAGGTTTAGTTAATTTCTGGCAAATATCATAGATGCTGAAAAAAATTAATGAACACTCACAATCATCTACTCTGTCCTCTCCACTGACATACACAGGCTTATGAAGAATTTTAGTCTGTGTATCAGTTTAGCTAAGTTCAGAGGAAACAGAAGACAAGGAAATAAGCATTTGTATATCACTTGCTATGTGTCAGGCACTGTGCTAAACACTTTACAAATATTATTTTATTTTGTCTTCACAGCAACCCCGAAAGTAGGTGCTGTTATTCTATTTTTGCAGTTGAGGAAACTGAGGATAAGTAAAAGTTAAGTGATTTGACCAAGGTAACACACCTGGTAAGGGTTTGAAGCCAATATTTCAACTTATCTCTTCTTGACTCCAAGGCCCAATACTCTGTCCAATGTGCTAACTACTTCTAAGAGAAACTCATCACCAAACTATCTCCAAAGTGTGTTAATTTGTTTTAGGCATAGCAGCTCCCAAAGACTATCTACTAAGCTATAGAAATCTGCATCAGAGGAGGGTGAGGAAGTGTGCTCTTCATACTACCATTCCGCAGGTCCTTGGAATGGATGTGCACACAAACACACACATATGTATGCATATATGTATATATACACACACATACATGTATATATGCATGTACATATGTGAATTTATATATGTTTATACACATACACAAATATATGTCAGTCAGCTATCATTTATAGCATACCTACCATGTGTTGAGCACTGTACTAAGTACTAGGGATACAGAAATATTTCCATAAACACACATGCATATGTATTTCAGTGAATATATATGTATGTGTACACATACATATATGTATATATACACACACACATATGTATGTGGGTACTGGTGTGTATGTGTACAAATATATTTGTGTTGTTGTGGTTCAATTGTTTCAGTCATGTCTGAGTCTTTGTGACCACATTTGAGGTTTTCTTGACAAAAATTTTGGAGTGATTTCCATTTCCTTCTTCAGCTCATTTTACATGTGAGGATACTAAGGCAAACAGGGTTAAGTGACTTGCCCAGAGTCACACAGCTAGTAAGTGTCTGAGGCCAGATTTGAACTCGGGAAGATGAATCTTCATGATTCCAAGCCCAGAACTCTACCCACTCTCTCACTTAGCTGCTTTGCTTTGTAATTTACAAAGCAGTTTACATATTTATCCCATTTGATTCTTCAAACCATCCTGTGAGGTTGGCAGTACATATGTTATCATCCCAATTTTATAGATGAAGAAGCTGAGACACAAAGAACTCCAGGTCATTGTAAAGGCAAGCAAAGTGGGATTTTTTGTTGTCTTTTGTTTTGGAATGCTTCTCAGCACTAAGGCAATCAAGTTCCTTTGATTGAGTCTTGCCTTTGTTTGTAGGAAAGTCCACATCCTTTTGCTAATTAAGTCATGAGAGGTGTGAAGCCTTTGGGTCCTGAAAAAGGATATATATACTCTGAGGGTATCCCTTAAGTTGGAACTCTCAGACCTGCTGGAGGAGAGGTTTTGCCCCCCATTGGAAGAAAGTTCCTGTGATTTCCCCAGAGGAGACTCTGGATAGCCATTAAGGAGCCCCTCTGGGCTTTGAAAACCCAGATGTTAGTGCTTCTCTCTCTGGTAACTATATATGTAATGTCTTGGTCAGATGACTAGAAGCTTGTCTATTGATTTATGTTATTTTGCTCTGTTTATATAGTTTCTGGTTCTAATTTCTGTTTGTGTTTTCTCCGAAGTACAGGGTGCTGACTTTTCCCCCTGAACTAAGTGAATGATATATGTATGTTTAATTAAAGTAAGATTATTATGCCCTTAAAGTTGCTTTCCTTAGAAAAGTAGATCAAAGAACCAGTGCTAGTAGCCCTCCTGTGTGCTGGTGTTATTGGCCTTACCCAGCCCCAGTGGCAGCAAGTAGCATTGTTGTTACAATCACGCAGCTAGTGAGTATTGGAGATGTGATTCAAACCCAGGACTTCTGATTCCAAATCTACTGGTCTCTCCACTTCCCTACAGCTGCTGTTCTAGTCCAAAGAAGCCTTTTCCTCTTTTTTCTTCTTCATATATCTACATTACAATGAGGAAATGGTGAGTGGATTGCATGCTCACAGAAAAAAGCAGTTTGAATGACTGTTTAGTTAAAAGAGATTCCAAGGAATAGGTGATGTTTTGCTAAAAATTTTTACTCACTAAGGACCCCAATAAAGTTCAACTTTTGACAAGGAAACAAAGGTCTTTGTCCAAAATGTTGCTACTTTCTGGACACCCCTCCTCCCCCCAAACCACAATAACAATATTCTTTTCATTTCTTCCTCTGGATTTTTTGACCTCATTCTCATCTTTCTCATTTTCATCCCATGGGGGTAGGAATGGGTTCAGGTTTGGCTTTAGAAATAGGTGAAATAGTTGGTTACACCACAACTGGCTTTCCAACAGCTGCAAGAAACTGCTACTATTCCTTTGGGTTAACTTAAGATAACTTTCTGTGAACATATAATTATTATCAGAGAGGAGTAAATCACTGAGTCATTTTCAGCTAGTTAATACCTAAGGGAAAAAAGACTTCAAACATGTAGGATCAAATGAAAGGATAGCTAGGCAAAATGTCTGAGAGGCATTTGGAAGAGTGTCACACTAGGAGACCTTGAGTGCATATAGGATAAGGCATAAGGAAGGGAATGACTACAAGGGGTTGGAGGTGGGTTGAAAATCAAACTTTGTTTATTGAATATATTTTTCTTCACCTAGTCATGACTGGAATATCAAGAGAGTTATGTCTAACTTGAGAAATGGGATTAAAAAGAACAAGTCAGACTTTGCCAGAAGAAATGCAGGCTATAGCAATTGTTATTAATCAATTAATCAGTATTTAGTAAATGCCTACAATGTGTCAGGCACTGTGCAAGCACTGGGGACACAAAAAGAGACAAAAGATAATCTCTGCCCTCAAGGAGCTTCTAATCTAATTGGGGAGATAACATGCAAACATAATTATGCGTGTGTGTGTGTGTGTGTGTGTGTATATGTCTATATATACATATATATATGTGTGTGTGTGTGTGTGTGTGTATGTATCTATATATCCATCGATATATGGAGAGAGAGAGAGAAACAGAGACAGAGAGAGATACATAGGATTAATAGAAAATAGAAATCTCAAGGTCCAAGAATGGCCTGTGGTCCCTGAAAGTTGGAACCTTAAGGAAATACTGGGGGTGTTCTTTGTCCTCTGTGGTGTGGTGACTCCTGCTGTGCCCTTCCTCTGCAGGCAGACAAATATAGACAATATATCTTTAATCCCTTTAGATAAATAGCAAGCTCAATGGCTGCCCTGGAAATTTGGGTGGGGAATAATGGGCACAGAGAAGGACCACAGAATAAAAGGGAAAAATCAATTTGAGATTTTAGATGATCAATGACAATATCTACAAAATTTTTTAAAGGAAAATCTGTAAATACATTTCCTTCTTGCTTTGTGGTCACTATGTTAACTGAACCTGAAAGTAATGGAAAAGAGTCTGTGTGCCACGAGTACAAAGCAGAATATATTTGAGGGTAAGGACAGTAATTACCTTTGTTATGCACTACATCTAAAATGTTTAGTAAATCCTTTACAATTTCTATATGAAATATCATAGTTTATAACATATGATGTTATCGTAACAATAAATGCTTGTCAGATTGAACCCAATGTAATGCCACAACCTATTCAAATTGTTTCCGAAAAGCTTTAATTCTCAACTGTTTTCTTAGCTTTAAAAAACAACAATACTGTACATGACTTTTTATCTCAAAATCACTGTTCCTTTAATAAGAGTTGCATACACTATCTCCAAATGATGACTACTTGTCCATCTTCTAGGAATCAAACAAAATCAGTATCTGACAAAAGGAAAAGACAATAATAATCTATGGGACAGCAACAAAGAGTTTGACTTATGGATAAATTCTAAGAAAAAGTGCAGAATTCAATTATCAATTCTAATTAACAAAATAGTTATTTGCCAACCTAGATATATTCAAAAAGTCACCTCAAACTAATTTAACATTAATTCTTTGATAAGGTAAAAAATATCAGGTAGCTATAAACAATGGGATAGATCGAAACCTGTCTAAAGAAGCATTTATTATAAGGTTTTTATTATGTTATGGTATTAGAACAAAAGGAAAATATTTATTGCTATAATTGAGTGAGAGCAGAGTTATTTAGAAACTAATTTTCTTAACTAATAGATAATATTCCATTCAGGTAAAGAAAAGCACATGTAGCTGTATGATGCTAGGTTATGAACATGGCCTCTCAGGTATATTCAAAGGAATAACACCAATCTCCCATATTTGCTTGCCCCTCCTATTATCCCTCCCACCCCAGACTCTGATTGACTTGATTCTTTATAAATTTCCTCTCATATGATCCAAAAGCAGTTGAATAAATCTGCTTTGGAATGTCAGAAATTATGAAATTTATTAAAATATTTCCTTTAATAGAAACAGATAGGTGCCACAGTGAATATAGTGCTGGACCTGGAGTCCGGAATACTTCCCCCTACCCATAAAACATTTTAATTGATGCTATGAGACAGGCAGGTATAATTGGGGATAACCAAACATGATGGAAATACAAATTCTTCATTATCTTCTTTTCACAATGTGGCTCTTTGTAATATAGCAGACAGCTCCTTCAACCAGTATAAAATATCTCAGTTGTCACAAGATGTTGAAACCCAATCTCTGACACCTCTGGAGACAACTTGAAGATTGGACCAAACTATCATAATGGCAACCCACTATGAGATGACATGAGATTGCTTCCTAGAAAGGGATTCCATAATTGATGGGTTGCAAAATTCAGTGCTTTTTTGGTTTAAGAAAGGTCCTCAAAAATATCAGGCTAGGAACAAATGCTCAGGTCCTGTGCTCATTTCCCATAACATACTCAAGGGCCAGGAGTTTCCAGATTTCTTCATTTCGTAGTGATATTGATTCAGATATATAGTTATGCTATCTGACCTCAGATACTTCCTAATTGACTCTGATCAAGTCAGTTTACCTCTATCTGTCGTGGTTTTCTCATCTGTTATATGGTGATAATAGCATCCCAGAAATAGAATCCTAAGGTTGTTATAAAGATCAAATGAGATCATATTTGTAAAGTGTTTTGCAAACTATAAAGCATAATATATCATCATCATCATCATCATCATCATCATCCTCACCATGAAGCAAAATCCAGGAAATCTCCTCTTCCGTGGGCTACTTTCTCTTCTCAAATCTCAAACTCTGAACTTATAGGCTTAAACAAATTCACTATTAATAATGGTCATTATCATGATCGGGTGATAAAGAAACACAAATAACTATAAAGGTTTAGAAAGTTGTTATGGGGCTTTTAGCTAAGGTTACTTCATTAGGTGAAAGAAAGAAATTATTGAATGGAATCACCATCATTATTGTTAGCATGTCAGTGGGAATCCCTAATATCCCAGTATATTCCTAACCTTTTCACACTCTTGCCACAAACTAATCTGCTCTGCTCCTACTTTCTGGTCCAAGTGCTTATCTGCTTTTATCTTGCTCTTGCTTCCAGACCTTCCTTGTCTGTTCATCCAAAGCTTGATTTAAAATCTCTTCTGGAAGAGAAATGGAATATTAAAATCAACAGCTCTCTAGAATAAACTGAGATCTCCTAAGAATGTCTGTTAATAGCCTAGCTCAAGGATTCTCTGTCACCTACCATTGTTGGCCAAAGTTTCTATGATTACTGTAAGGTACAGCATCAGTACCCAATCTAAACTTTATAATTTTGAGATTCAGCAATCTGAAGCTGCATTTAGAAAACAGAACAAAACCAAAACGTTTTAGTGATGAGGTTGGAGAGATATTCCATATCTAACTCCATGAAATTTATCTATTGGCTAGAGTGAAGAACTAATTTTAAGTAAAATGTGGTCATGTTTCTTTTTAAATATATTTTATTTCATCAAATATTTCTCAATTACACCTGAAATTTTTAAACATTAAAATTTTTTTTGATTTCCAAATTCTCTCTCTCCTTCCTACACTTTCACCATCCCTTGAGAAGTCAAGCAATATGATAGTGATTATACATGAATTCATGCAAAATATATTTTTATATTGGGCAGGTTTGTGAAAGAAAACACACACATACACACACACACACACACAAAACGAAGAGAGAAGGAAAACGTATGCTTCAATCTGTACTCGGAGTTCATCAGTTCTCTCTCTGAGGTTGGATAGCATTTTTCATCATTTTCCTGATAAAAGTAACTAAGTCTTCCACAGTTTATTTCCTCTCAATATTGCTGCTACTGTGTACAATCTGCTCCTTTCCCTTTGCATAAAGTGCAAAAGTCTCAGAAAAGTCTTCCCAGGTTTTTTTCTGAAATCATCTTGCTCATTATTTATTATAACACAATAGTATTCCATCACAATTATATACCACAACTTGTTCAGCCATTCCCCAAATTGATGAGCATCCCCTCAATTTGCAATTCTTTATCAAGAATGTGGTCATATCTCTGAAAGATGCAAATGTTATAGTCAAGAAAAAGGACAAACAAGCCTAAGTTTAATATCAGGTAGGTAGGGATTTCAAAATACTACTGAAACAGAAAAATAAATACTTTAGGAGAATTATAATCAAAAGCCAAAGTGAAATGTAACAGGCCCTGTGATTTAGTCAGCATTCCCTCTACCTCCATTGGTCTTAACATAGAGACTAAGTGAGATAAAGGGATTTGAACCTAGGTATTCCTGTGTTCAAGTGCATTATTCAATTCATTATTCTACATGACCTCTATAACATAGTAATATAATGGGAATCCCTAATATCCCAATATATTCCTAACCTTTCCACTGACCTCCAGTCTTGCATCTCCAACTGCCTTTCAGACATCTCAAAATGAATGTCCAATAGATGTCTTGAACTCAATACATCTAAAACTGAACTTATCATTTCCTCTAAATGACACCACTTCTTTAAACTTAATTATTACTGTCTAGGACCAAATACAAAATCCTTTGTTTTGCATTCAAAGCTTTTCATAACCAACCTCACTGCCAACATGCCTTTCTAGATTTTTTCAATATCTTAAGCTCCCTACCAATTATTCTTTGATCCAGTGGGTCTGGACTCCTAGCTATTCTAGAACCAACATACTCTATCCCTTGCTTTCAGGCATTTTTTGTGGCTGTCCCTTATACCTGGAATTCTCTCTCCTCATCTCTGCCTTTAAGCTTCTCTGGCTCCCTTTCAGGTATAGCTAAAATTCCATCTTCTATGGGAAGCCTTTCTCAACCCCTCGTAATTCCAATGCCTTCCCTCTCTTATTTACTTCCTATTTATCCCATATGTAGCCTATTTGTACATATCAGTTTGTTAGTTATCTCCCCCATTAGATCACTAGCAGCTTAAGGGCAGAAACTTTTTTTGCCTCTTTTTGTATCCCCAGAATTTAGCACATTACCTGGTACATAATAGGGGCTTAACAGATGTTTGTTGACTGACTATGTATGGTGTAGAAATATTCTCTATCAAAGAATCAATCATTAGGTATTTATCCAGTCCCTGCTTTGTGCCAGGCACTGTTCTAAGTATTGACAATACAATGACAAGAATGAATTCCTGTCTTCTCCATCAAGGAGTCTGTATTAAATGTGCAGGGTCAACATGCACACATACTAGCACAAAATGCATACAAGGCAAATTTGGGGGACAATAACAGCTACAGAATACAGAAAACATCATGGAGAAAGTTGTACTTGAGAGGAGTTTTGAAGCACAGAAGAATTCTAGGAGGTAGAGGTAAAGCATTTATGCCTTCTAATAGTGGGGCATAGCCAGTGCAAAGATGCAGAAATGAAGCATCATGGGTGAGCAATAGCAACAAGGACAGTCCAGCTGCACTGTAGAGTGTGAGAAAGTGGGTAATGTATAGTGAGGCTGGAAAGGTAGATTGAGGACAGTACAGGAAGACCTTTAAATGTCAAACAAAGGAATTTATGATCCTAAAGGCAATAAGGAGTCATCAGAGTTTATCAAAGAAGGTTAGATCTGTGCTTTTGGTAAATCACTTTAGTGACTGTGTGGAAGATAGATGAAAATGGGAAAAGACTTAAGGGGAGTACAGCAATTATGAAGTTGTTAAATAGTTCAGTCAAGAAGTAATGATGGCCTGAATTAGGGTGGTGGTCATAAAAGTACTGGAAAGATTTTGGAAAGATGTTATCGAGGTGGAAATGCCAAGTTCTGGCAATTGATTGAATAGGTAGGGTAAGGGAGAGTGAGGAGCTAAGAATAACAATAAAGTTGCACACCTGACTAAAAAATGATGGTTGCCCTTCCCAGCAATAGGGAAATCCAGTAGAGAAGTAGCTTTTAGGGAAAAGGGAAAAAATATGATGATGCCTATTCTAGATATGCTGAGTTCAAGTTTTTATCTTTGCTTTTGCTGCTGCTGCTGCTGCTGCTGCTAATGATGATGATGATGATGATAATAATAATTACAGATTGGGTCTCCCTATTGCATTACCCAGGCTGAAATTGAAGGGGCTTCTCATGGACCTATTCTCACTAGTGATGGGCATGGGAACTTTGGCCTGCTCCTGTTCAAACTGGGGCTGGTTTGAACCGATCTTAGACAACCTAGTGAGCCCTCATCCTACTGATGCAAAGCTTGGTTCCAAAACCTGATCAGAATACTCCACCAAAGCTCAGAATTATTGACCTCATGAGATCCACCAGCCTCAGTCTCTCTGGTAGTTGGGATTGATCACAGGTGTGATCTACGCAGCCCAGCCAGAATACCCAGTTTGAAACATCTAATAGGCAGATGGTCATTTGAGATTAGTGCTCAGGTGATAGGGCTAGATATAACCCAAAAGAGATGATCACATTAGCAAGAGACTGCAGAGAAAAGAATAGAAGAGGACTCAAAATAGAGCCTTGGATATACTACATTTGAGTGACATGGTACAGATGAACCAGCAAAGGAGATGGGGAATACAGGTAGAAGGAGAACCAGTGGACAATAGTTTAATGAAAACCCAGGGAAAAGAGAGCTTACAGGAGGAGAGGGTGGTCAAGAGTATCAGATGCTGCAGAGAAGTCAAGAAAGAAGAATACTGAAAATAGCCATCAGGTTTGGAAGATTAAAGATCATCGATAACTTGGGGGGGGCAATTTCAGCTCAGTGATGAGGTCATAAACTGGATGTAAAAGGTTGGGAAGGGAGTGAGAAGAGAGGAAGTGGTATAGACTGTATGGACATTTTTTTTTTCTAGAAATTTGGCTGAAATAGGTGGGAGAGATTTAGGACTATAGCTTGAGGACATGATAAAGGTAGTGAGATTTTTACAAGGATTGAAGACACTTCTGTTTATAGGAAGAGATTGAAGAGTCAGGAAATTTACAATTACAAGACTCATTATCATCAGTATATTTTGCACAGATACACTCTTTGCCTCAGGCAGTAGTGATTATAGGTGAAAGAGGTAAGATTATAGTGTGAGCTATCAGTTAGAAGGCTACTGTAATATTCCAGGTGAATGAGCATGATGGCCTGGTTATAGTGGTAATAAAAAGGCTGGTTGCATGAGAAAAAAAAACCCAAAAAGAGTGGTAGTGTAAGAGAGAGATTGTGGAGACAGAATCAACAACACATGGTGTAGAGACAAAATCATTAACATCAGGTTCAGGAGACTGAAACTATGTTATCTCCTCCAACAGTATTGTGCTGTACAAAACATCTTTCTAGGTCTCAGTTTTCTCACCTGTAAAATGAGGAGCTTAGACTAAAACTTCTTAAGCTTAGACTTAAAACTTCTTCCCATTCTAAGTCTGTAGCTGATTTCATGGAAGACATAAAAAATCAATGATTACAAGATTGGAGTGTGGGTAAATGTTAGTGTCAAAGATCAAAACAAGAAAGCCAGATGCTGAATTGTTATCCCATGGAATTATGGGATTTAGAGCTAAAAGAGACTTTTACCAGTCACCTTTTCCAAACCCCTCATTTGATAGATGTGAAAGTTGTAAGTTCAGGCAGATTTGATGACTTGTCCTGAGTCACTGGCATAATTACATTGCAGAGGTGGGATCTGAAACTAGGTCTTCTGTCACCACACTCCTCCTCCTCCCCCTACACTGTGTTTGCTGCACTTGGATATCTGCCCAGGTAGAAGGAGTTTTCTTACCAGGACTTCCCTCCATCCAGAAGTTGAAAGATTATTCTCCATCTTTGGAGATTTGTAATGTACAGTCTTAGGATATACCAAACAATTAAGGGACTTGACAAGCATCACATGTGTAGTATTTGTCAAACGTGGGACCTGAATCTATCCTGAACTGAGGCCAGCTGTTTATTCAGCATGCTAAGCTGAATCTCACACAAAATATTTAATACATAATTTAATACATAAATTGATTTAATAAATTAAATTACATAATTATATTTCTGAAGGATTCTTTGCTTAAGAAAGGAATTTGCCAGACTCTATCTTTAAATACCTACTGTATTTTTTCATTGTTTAGTCATGTCTGACCCTTTTGTGACCTCATTTGAAGTCTTCATGGCAAAAATACTGGAGTGTGGTTTGCCATTTATTTCTTCAGCTCATTTTACATAAGAAGAAACTGAGGCAAATAGCATTAAGTAGCTTTCCTAGGATCACACAGGCAGTAAGTGGCTGAGGCTGGATTTGAACTGAGGGAGTTGAGTCTTCCTGATTTCAAGCTCTGTGCTCTATCCACTGTACCACTTAGCTTGCCCTGACTCTTTTTTTAACACACTTTTATATGTATATATGTATATGTATATATGTACATATGTACATATGTGTAAATATACATTTACTGTTTAAAATAAGATAGACACATACATTTCAATAAGAAAACAAATAATGTAAAACAAAAGTAAAAAAAAAAGAAAACATTTCCTCTAAGATCTTATATGAAATCAAAGTCTGTTTTCACTTAATACATATAGAAGGTCCTTATTTATCACATGTACAAGGCTCCCTAACTTCAGAATAAATGGAAAGAATGTCAACTCCTGTGAACCGAATGAAGAAAAACAAAATCATAATTTGGGGAAATTGGGAACTGCCTTAAAATGACACTTAGCCAAGTAATTTTTTGTTGTCTACTGTTAACGTTGAAGTTTAACTTGCAGTTTAATTGTAGACCCTTATTGATGCCAGGTGGTGGAGCTGGTGGATAATGGTTCTTGAGCAGTTTAAGATTTCCATTTTTACCCTAGTTGCTGTCTTTGAGGTTTTATTTTTATTTTTTTTTTTTTTTTACAACATTCACTGTGCTGTTTAGTCTGGTAAACTTCCTATAAAACTTAATCTTTACTTGTTTTTGCATTTCTATCTAAAGGTCCGAATATACATTGAAATCTTACCAACTCAGTTCTTAAAACAACAGCTGCCGAAAGTGGCTTTGGTCTTTCTACCCAAATCAATAATGGCTACTAATCCTTTATTCAGTCACAGAGCAACATCTTGTCAAAGAAAGTGGGAGTGGGGAGCTCTTTTGCTGCTGAAATTTTTGTCTGCAATGGGTGTTGCTGCTTGAAGTTGTAAGAATATTTATAAAGTTAAGTGAAAAGTTTATGTAAGGGAGGGCGAGATGACACAATACTGACATATGTTCTAAGTGAATAAGTATCCCTCTGGTCTAGAGACTCAAAGAATAACTTTTATACTTTTTTCATTCATTATTTCTCTCCCAGTGAGAATTAAATATGATGCATTGTAATGGGACTTTTCACATTTTTAGTATTGATATTTTTCAGAATCCACACTGTTGTGTTTAACAAAAAAAAAACAATTTTCTTTGCATGAGAAATATTATATCTATAATCTGGAGCATATCGATTCTACTGATAAGAGTTAACTCTAAGTCAAAATATTTCCTTTATTTCAAACTCAGTCAACTAAGATTTTATTGAGCACCTATAAATGTGAGTCTGTACAACTAGGCACAATTGAAGTTACAAATAGAGGGAAAAAAATAAACACAACCCTTACCTTTAAGGAATTTATATTTGAGTTCGACTTCTGTATACAATTAGACTTTTAAACATGCAAAAAGTTAGATTTAAATAAAAGAATGTTTATCATAATGATGGAGAAAAATGTGTCATAAGACATTTCATGAAGGAGGCAGGGTAATGGAATGGAAAGAGGGCTGGCTTTGGAATTAGAGGGCTTGGCTTTCAATCCCACCACTGCTATTTTGCTTAATTCTATGACTTTAGACAAGTCACTTTCATTCTTGGGGTTTCAGTTTCCTTTTAAGTAAAAATGAGGTGATTGGATGAGATGACCTCTAAGATCTCTTTCAATCCCAAAGCTATGATCTTTTTACACTATGATAAATTGCCAAATGATGTGCAATAGACAAATTTTCAGAACTGAAAGCAATCACTCCCAGTTGAAATATATGGATATGTACTAAATACCTCAAAGAGATATCATAACACTAATAATATTTGTGCCTTTATAATTTTAAAATGAACAAACAGAAAATTAATCTCAATTAATTTAGGAACCTGCAGCTGTGGATAATGTGACATCACATTTGGGTATATTGGAGGTTAATTAGATATATACTATTTAAGTGTGTTAAAGGTAATCTGAGCTCATGCATAATGACTCTATTTCAGTGTATTTGCAAAGTTCCAGATGTCTTATCTTTCAGAGAAATGACACATTTTCACTTCAGATTGTCTCTCAAATTAAATAAGAGTGATTGCTCACATTTATATATTCATTAATGTTTACAAAGTATCATAATAATCCCATGAAAAAATACAAGACAAATATTATTTTCTCCATTTTACAGATGAGGACGATGAGATTCTGAATAACTGAGTGGTCTTCCTGGTGTTATGATGGCAAAGTTGAGACACAAACTCATGTCTTCTGATGCTGCTTATTATAATATGCTTATAGCTATCTCATAAGAAAAGTGATGGGGAAGCGAGGTGGTGCAGTGGATAGAGCACTGGGCTTGGAGGCAGGAAGTCTCATTTTTCTGAGATCTCAGACGCTTACTAGCTATGTGACCCTGGGCAAGTCACTTAATCCTATTTGACTAAATTTCCTCATCTGTAAAATGTAAAATGAGCTGGAGAAGGAAATAGAAAACCACTCCAGTATCTTTGCCAAGAAAACCCTCAATGGGGTCACGAAGAGCTGGACACAATTGAAACAACTGAACAGCAACAACAAGATATTACAAAAATGTTGTCCATGATTATAATTTGTTAGAGAAATAGTAAATCTAATTAAAAACCATGCAGGAAGGAAGAGAAGGAGGGAGGGAAGAAATAAGGAAAGATAGAACGAAATAAGAAAGAAAGGGACTCACTCTAGGCTGAAATTTTAATACGTTTTACTCAAGTGCCATGAGTCTCCAGATGGAAATATCTCCCAATACATTTTCCTAAGTTTACTTTACCAGAAGTGTAAAACAACCCTGCCACATTGCTTTGTACCTTGCAACTCTCCACAGTACATGGCCATCACCAGAAAACACAATTTGGAAATAATTAACAAAATAAATAAAATATGATAGAACATAGATAATGCTAACAGGTCATTTTCTAAGTCAATCTGTGGCTTGTAGGGATTCTTATGTACAGCTTATCTGCCCCTTTCTATTTGAATTTCATGGTACTGGACTTTACTCTGTTTAAAGGATAAAGGGCATTATGTGGCTTAAAACCAAACCATAAAGGCAGGTGCAAAATTGAGTTTCCATCATTCTTGTAATAGATCATAATACCAGGTCATAGAATGGATCTAATTTAATGAGAAGAGTGTGCATCAAGCTGTTGCCAAGTCAGTTTCTGGAGATTGATGAGGGACAAGTTGGGGAAGATGTTAATGAGAACTATGGAGTAGGTAACAAGGCGTATGAGGCTCCTGATCTCCCTTTACAACCTTCTACTCACTGATTCATTTACCAAATAATCTTTAAGTACAAGAGGCTGCTGTACTATTTCAAAAATTTCCAACTATAAAATTCTATGGAAGTTTTTAAAGGCAGCGTCTCTACCTTCAAGAAACTTAAGTTTTAGTTGTCTAGATAAAACATCTTGAGGAGGGGAAAAACAAAACAAAACAATACAAAAACTGCTGCTCCCTTGGTTATCTCATCAGCAACCTTGGGTTCAGTTATCGTGTCTATATAGATGATTGGTTTATCTACATCTCCAACTGTCGTTCTCTACCCCCACCTCCACCATACCTCTAAGAACCCCATTACTAACTAATTGCCTTTTAGACATCTCCACTTTAGTGTCCCGGAGAAACCTTGAACTCGTAATGTCAAAAACAAATAAACCATTATCTTTTCCCCAAAACTCATTACTTATCCCAACCTCCCTGCTTAGTTGAGGGTATAATCATCTTTCTAGTCACCTAGGTTTGAAATATTAGATTCATTTGTCACTCTTACTTTCACCACCCTGTCCCTCCTTCCCAATCATTTACTAGATGTTGATTGTACTTTGTTAAGACCTATTCCCTTCTCTCTACTCCTAGCAACCTACCCAGTTCAGTCCTTCTTAGCCTCTCAGGCAGACTATTGTAAGAGTCTCTTAATTGATCTACTTATATACAGCCTCTCTCCTCTTTGATCCATCCTTCATTCACTGACATACTCTTAAAGCACAGGTCTAATCATGCTATTGGCCTGTACAAAAAGCTTCAGTAGCTCCCTATTGCCTCAGGATAGAAGACAAACTCCAGTTTGACACTTAAATCCTTCTACCGTTTAGATCAAACCTATCAGTAGACTTATTTCACATCACTCTCCCTTATGCCCACTACGTTCTAGCTAGAATAGTCCACTTAAACTTCTTGATTCACAACATTCCTCAAATGCTCTCCTTCCTTACCTCTATCCCTTGGAACACTCAGCTCTATCCAAGGATCAGGACAAGTGCTACCTTCTACCTGAAGGTTTTTATCTTTCTCCTCTACTTTTTAGTGTCCTTTGATCTTCCTAAAATATTTTTTTAAAATTTTAGTTTATATATGTATACACACACACACATATATATGTGTGTATATGTATATATATATATATATATATACACATATATATATCTTGTGCTTATCTGTATATTTACTGACATCCTTTCAGCCCTTTACATTCCCCTTCTCTCACAGAACATGCATTCCTTGATGTTAGGGAGTATTTCATTTTTGTCACAACACCTGATTTTGTATTTGACATATAGTAGTTACTTTTTTGGAATTGAATTCAATTTGTAGCATGACGTGATGATGTCATAGGAAAAGTTAGAAAAATGTCAAAAAGACTATCAGATAGAAAGGATATTACTCTTAAAATGTACCAATAGAAACACAGTGTCCCTAATTATGGGAAATTATTATTTCAGTGTACTCATCATCAACTACAAAACATCTTAAGAGTTTCCTAGTTGCTAATTTAGGAGAGATTTTAACATAGTAGGTTGCCTACAAGGAGGGGCAAACAATGTGATGAGGGGTTTCATAATCGACTTCTGTTAGAATGATTGAAGGAACTCTAAATGTTTAATTTGATTAAGGGAGAGCTGATGGAGACCCAATAGCTGTTATATATTTGAAGAGCTATCATTTAGAAGAGGTGGGAAATTCATGTTGCTTGAAAGTAGATTTTTGGTACGCTATAAGAAAGAACTTTTAATGGTCAGAGCTATCACCTAATGGCAAAGGCTGCCTCATGAAGTTTTGAGAGACTCGTTTCTAGAATAATTCAAGAAAAAAGCTGAATGGTAATCTATATGGAATGTTCTAGAAGAGTGGTTCTTAGCCTTTTTGTTTGTTTTTTAGTCATGGACCTTTTGACAGGTCCAATATCTACTCATGATCCTTCCCCTCCTCCTACAGTAGAGATTCGTTTTCCCTAAGTTGACAAAGTTGCCCCCAGGACTTGGTTCCCTTGAGACCACTTCCTGATCATCTAAGGGCATAAAAAGTCTGTGGGGAGTCAAAGCCCCTCCAACCTGGTGGATGTCAGGAGATCACTCAAGCAACCACAGCCTGTCCTGCTGACCAGTTATTTTCATATAGAGACTAAAGGGTAGGTCTTCTATAGAGCTAAGTAAAATAAACCTCATCTTGTTAATTGTTCAATGACTTACTAGTTTCTCATTTCCTCTTAATGTCAAAACTGAACTTACAGGGTGTCAGCATCAGGCAGGCCTACTCCTGAGAGACTCCTTTGGCAGTCTGATGAAATCTGTGGATCTTTTCTCAGAATAATGTGATTTTTGTTTTAACACATAATTGGAAGAGATACTAAATTTCAGTTAGAGGTTGGGGAGAATTTAAAAAAATGTAACTGAAATTCATGAATCCCCTGTGAGGGTTCATGGACTCCAGGTTGAAAATTCCTGCCACAGATGCATTAGCTGGAGTATGGACTAGATGACCTCTAAAGTCCCTTGTAACTCTTACTTTCTACAACTTTGAGTAGAAATGATCAGGGAAGGCTTCATGGTGGAAAAGGCTTTGAAAGATAGATGGGATTTTAGTGGGCAGAGATATATGAAGAGAATGAAAAAAAGGCACAAAGGCATAAATAATGATAGCAAAAGCTAGAAGGAGGGCAAATAACAGCTCGGTGGAATTTTGTAATTTCATAAATTTAGTGTTTGACCACAGACATCATCCAGTCCAACTTCCTTATTCTACAGATGACTGAGGTCAGAAAGGCGGCATGACTTGCCCAAGTGACACAAATAGCAAGCAACAGAATCAGGAATTGAACCTATACTCTCTTACTCCAGATCCACAGCTCTTTCCCCTTATATCGTGATGCCTCACAAGAGTAGGGCATATGACAATTACTACTTGTGTGACTTTGGACAGGTTACTTGACTGTCATGGGCCTTGGTTTTCTCAGCTGCAAAATGAGAAGATTAGACTAGATGTTCTCTGAGTTTCCTTCTAGGTCTAAATCTATAATCCTTTCATCTTAAACTGGAAAGATAAGGCTAGATTTGCAGATTCAACTTCTAGACTAAGGAATTTGAAAATAATTCTGTAAAATTCATGAAACCACTGTTACACTCAGAGTGCCCCAAAAGTTTTCATGATGTGTCAAACTTTAATACCTTCAGATTTTTATGTAAAAAAGTCTTAGTTCATGGGACATACAAAAAATAATCAGGGACTAGATTTGGTCCTTGAGATGTTGTTTACCAACTCTTGGCTTAAAACTTCACTAAGACTTTTGAATTACCCTGTAACGTGTATCTGTGCATGTGTATGTATATGTGATACACATATACGTGCATATGTATGTACATATATATTAAATAGAGAAGTCAGTAATGAAAGTAGTTTTTCTAGAAGATTAATCTAGTGACAGAGAAGCAGCATGGCATAATGAGCCGGCAGCTAACCTCAGATCCTCTGACACACACTGACTATACGAACCTGGCCAAGCCCCAGACAACTATCAAAGACCATCATTTGTAGAACAAGTGATGGCATTGGTAACGAGAGTTCCTGATTCAGAAATCTTAGCACCAATGAAGTTATATTTAATTAAAACAAAAAGCTTTTGATAGTCAGTGTACATTATAACAAAGAGGGATGAGTAAAGAGGCTCTTATATATACATAGGACTTAATAAAAGCCTGAATGGGATTGGTGATATTATCTAGAAAGGAAGAGACTGATACTAGTGGCATTGTGAAGGAAGAAAGATACAAACTGATTAGTTGAATCTGGGATGTAAGGGAGACCTGAGGTTTTTAAAATAACTCTTAGGTATGAAATGAGTTAAATGGAAGAACAGCAGTGGCTTTAATATAAAGAAGACAGGATAGGGAAATTTTATGGAGAATCATGAATTTGGCCTTTTGAGGTGATTTCTCATAGATTGTCTTCAATGAGGACCTTAGTGTTCAGTTAATTCAATCCTCACATTTTACAAAAGAGAAAACTGAGACATAAAGAAGTATGACCAAATTTTGGGATTCTATAAATATCAGCAAAGACAAACATATTTATATATAGAACTGCATCTTGACTTATCCAATAATCTATGAGATGGTTAAAAGAGTGTTAGGTTCTTGGTTCCAAAACTGACTCTGCCCCATTACTATATGAGAGATCATAGCCAAGTCATTTAATCAATTGATCAATAAACATTTTTTAAGCACCATAACTTCTCAGGCTTCATATTTGTATAATGGTAATAACTATATATGTGGATTGTTATAAGGAAAGTATATGGTAATTTAAAAAATATTTTAGGATTACATAGTCACTGAATTTAAGATTTATAAGGCACCCCTAAGGTGGTGTAGTAATAGCATAGTAGTAGTACTAGTAGCAGCAGCAGCAGCAGCAGTAGCAGCAGCAGTAGTAGTAGTAGCAGCAGCAGCAGTAGTAATAGTAGTAGTAGCTGTAGTAGCATTACTATTGTTGTTTCCTTACTAGACCTCAAAAATACTGTTTTCATTTTAAAAATTCCATTTAATCCAGTTCCAGTGCTGTAGCATGATAGATTGTACAGTGATTCTGGAGGTATGTGTCTGAATCCCAACTCTGAAACTGACTAGCTACATGGACTAGCTACATGGTTGAGTCACATCATCTCTATGAACCTCAATTTCTCTACATATAAATTGGGGATAATATATTGGCCCTATTGACCTGATAGAGTTCTGATGAGGAAGATGTTAGTGTTATAAAAAAAAAATGTTTCACTATTGTCTACTCATTCCATGCCTTCCAAGTTAAAGTTTTCCTCCTGGTTTCCATGTTAACACCCAAGTTCAATTTAATTCAACTCAATAGTGTCCTATAAAGCTATGCTTTAGGAATATGATGATTTAAAAAAAACATTCTAGCGCTCAGAGACCTTACTTTCTAGTGGAAGAACACATGCCAACAGATGGAGATATGAAATATTTTGAGGAGGATGAGAATATTAACATCTGGAAGGATCATGAAATATGACATAGGGGAGGTGATGGCTAAATTGAGCTTTGAAGAAAGATTTGGAAATGGGATGTACCTGGGATTTCATTTGTAGAGGTAACTACTTTGTGAGGAAATTTCTTCTCCCAATGGAGTAATTTAAACTCTTAGAGAGTTGCCTAGACTTGCAGGGGTGAGAAACCTATGGCCTTGAGGCCACATGTGGCCCTCTAGGTCCTCAAGTGCAGCCCTTTGACTAAATTCAGTTTGAAGTTTGGATTTACTCAAAGGGCTACACTTGAGGATGTAAAGGGCCACATGTGGCCTTGAGGCTGCAGGTTCTCCACCCCAGTTTAGAGCAATGATATGAAACTCAAAGAGAAACAAGACCACTAAACCATAGATAAAGATCTCTGCTGTCATCATGTTGACTTAGAAAACTACAAGATAACATCATTTATGTTCTATTGTCTTTTTATTTATTTTATTAAATATTTTCCAATTACACCGTAATCTGGTTCAGGCTGCACTTGGGAGTGTTGCCAGTCTCTGGGTTGTATGTTTGATATTTTTCCTAGAGTACAGAGAAGCTAAGTGAATTGCATAGGGTCATACATTCGATATGTGATACCTGGTGGGAATTGAACCCCATTATTCCTGACCTTGAGACTAGAAGAAAGAGAAACATCTGGAAAGTCAGAAGTGAAGGTTAAGTACATGCCAGTCATAGGGGATAACCTATACAAAGGCACAGAGGCGACAGATGGTATGTCAAATATGGAAAGCTTATATAACTTACATAACTCCTTTTTTGTTTATTCATAAATAATGATAGGTTGAGATTAGATTTACTTTAGACTAGATTTACACAAAAAATATTCACATATTCACTGTAATCTATTTGCTTCTATCTCTATTTGACTTAGATTATAAAAAGTGATTTCACAAAGTGCTCAAATTGACCAATTTATATCCACTGTGAAACTTCAAGGTTTATTTAAACATTTATGTAACATCTCTAAAACAATCCTTCAGGGACTGGGAAAAGGTTGCTTTTTTGATATGTGAAAATTTCCATTGTTTTGTTCTCCATACATTCAATGATCTTTCCTTTTTGAAAAGGAAAGCGTATAGCTTTCAGATCTCTAAGCAAGCCCCATGGGTTACCAGTGGACTATGAGTCCTTGCATTAGAAATGGTAATACCTAGTGACTAAATTGTACTCTCTGCTAGGTTTCCAGTAACTGACAAGATGTAGTCTTAGTCTTCTCACCTCATTAATCTATTCATATATCTTCAAATTTTTTGAGTTTTAAACCCTAGCAATCAACATTATTTTTTTTAAATGAAGAAAATATGATCCATATTTTTTCCCATCATTTTCCGCCTAGGCAAACTATACCCTCTTGTCCTAACTTTCCTTTTAACAAAGGTAGACATTTTTAGGATGGGTGACTAGGTTTAGATATATAATTTGCTATAGCTAGGAGCAAAATCAATTGCCTAATTGTTGATGCAACAATAAACCAAGTGTGTGGTGCTCTATGTTTTTCGGTAGCATGTCTAACTAGGAAACCTATACCTGGGTTAGTTGTGACATTGCAGGTAGACATAGTAGATGACTACACAAATGAGATGATTTTGAGGCTGCTTGGCAATGCCACCCTGCCTTCACAATACCTTTCTCAGGAATCTCTGATTTTATAATTAGAGGTTTTTTTTTTTTCTAAACAGTCAATCCCCTTTCAAATGCAAATAATCTTGAGAGAGGTAACACCTTGACTATCAGTCATTTAAACTTTAATATGAATTAATATCTAAGGCATTTTGGTGAGAATAAATTTTAATAAAGGAAAAGGAAAATAAGAGATTTCTCCTATTGAGGATGATGGGAGACTAGCAGAGAGGTGGCTGGTATTACCTGGACATATAATGATCAAAGAAAGAGAAGAATGTGAAATCTCAAGACAATTTTGCCTAGTATAGTTCTGATATAGAATTTTAGACCCATTCCACAATAGTAGCTAAATTTGACTTTTTGAATTTTAAAGTAGGGCAATCAGAGAAGTTATATAAAATTTATCTTTTATACCCTCCCATTCCCCAGGACAGCTAAGTATAGGTGAAGTGACCAAAGTATTGTACACAAGAGATGGATCCAGATAGACCACTCAAATTGGGTCTTCACATGGGATTAGCAGATCACCCAACTCCATTAATTCAAAGCTACTGGAAACTGCTCCCAATCTCAGCTTGATTTTCCCTCAGGCAAGATAAAAGTCTTCTACTTGTCTCTTTAGTCTATGCCCCCTGTGATGTTATTCACGCTCTGCAATGTTAGGCTCCTAAAAAAGAATTTTATATGGCTAGCTCTGTGAGGTAAATAATGCTGCTGCCAGCCCTGTCCAACCATGCAAAGGTTTGTTTGGTTTTAACTTTGGTTTTGATATCCATCTTGGTAGACCATGATATAGTGGTTGAAATGGCATTACACAAAACTAACCACGCTGATATAGTGTAAAGGAGGTATACCACATCTTACGCAGAGACGCAACATACTAGAGCATCTCGAGATAAAAGAATTTAGAGATGGAGATACTTTCAAAATCCAATCACTTCTTTTTAAAGAGGAAGAAATAGAGACAAACAGGAGCTACCTGATTTATCCAGTGCCACACCTTACTCACCCTAAGTAAACCCAAACCCGCTTCTGATTGCTAACTTGAAACGTCTTTGAGCCCTTTGACTACTCTTGCCACCAAAACAGAACAGAACAAAACAAAACGACAACAGAAAAGAAGACTTCAAAACCCAGGCCACTGAGGGGTTCAAACATGGGATTGTACTACTGGTATTGGATTGTTAGGAATGACAAGAGCAGGGATAGAGGATAGGGACTGGACTGTGATGTCATTAGTCTAGAGAATTCCTGAGTCAAGAAACTTTTTCTATCCTTGCAGGTCAGCATCTTTTTTTCATCTTACAATCTTAGAGACTTGCCTAGAGTACTTAGAGTTCATTAACTTACTCTGTTTGCCTGGGGTCCCAAGACATGGCCAGTAAGTGTTAGAAATGGGACTTTAATCCATGATTTCCTGACTGGCTTTCTATTGACTATGACCCACTGCCTCTCAGGAACAATAGGAATTATAACAAAACAACAACACAGTTCACATTTAAAGTGCTTTGAAGATTACAAGCCACTTCACATGAATTATTTGTATGTATGTATGTGTGAATGTAACTTTGTCAGGAAAGAATAGTCTTGCTGAGATATTCCTATAAATCTAATACTCAGTGTCATTTAAGATGCACAACGATCTCAGAAGAGTTGGAAAATGAGAGACAGCAGGCACGTAAGTCCATCTCACAAATCTGTGTTTGAACATAGATTTTGACACCAAGTCTGCTGCTTCCAACACTGATCCAGACAGAATGAAAAGAGCTATTTTTCTTTAAAGGAGCCACTGTATCAAGGGAGCCATCATCTAGAGTCGCAAAAACAAAACACACCAAGAAGAAATTAATTCTTTTCAGCTTCTTTATGTTTGAGTCACCCTTTGAATATCAGTTTTGAGTCACACCCAGGGCAGGCCTCTAAACAGACATTTAAGAGTGGGGATTTTTGCACTGTGACGTAAGACCACGGAGAGATAGTCATCTTAGTCCACTAACTGTCTAGACATGGCAAACATCTGGGAACTATACCGGTGAATTTCTTGGGAATTTCATTCTTTTCTGGTTTTATTACATCACTCTGGGTACTAGATCCACCCAGTTCCCCAGATCCAAATGCTTGGAATCTTCTTCTGCCCTTTCTCACACCTTTTCTTTTTCTGCTCCTGAAATCTAGTGTGGCACCAACTCCTACCATTTCTTCCTCTATCATTTTTTTTTGTTTGTTTGTTTTGGTTCTTGTCATTTATCTGGCTCTAATGACCTTGGAAGTGGATAGTTGTCACAGTGTCCTTTGTTATCCTTCCTGCTTTGCATTCTTCTCTCTGCCTCCTAGCTGCATTTAATATGATAGAATGATTTAGTAAATGAATGAGATGAAAACATTTATTAAGCATTTAATAGCAAGCACAAGGCTAAGTGCTATAGATAATAAAAAGAATATACAAAAAGTAGATAGTGCCATCTCTCAATGATCTCACATTACAATGGTTAAGGGGGAAGGGGACTTATTTATATGGTGACTACTATGGACCCATCTCTGTGCTAAGTGATTTACAATTTTATCTTGTTTGAGTCTCACAGTGACCCTGTGAGGTAGATTGTTTGTTAGCCCCATTTTTCATGAATAGAAACTGAGTTTAAATGACTTCCCTAGGATCACACAACCAATAAGTGTCCGGGGCCACATCTGAACTCAGGTCTTTCTTATTCTTGGCTCAGTGCTCAATACACTGAGCCTCCTAGATGTCAAATGGGAAAGTTATCTTTGAATATTACTCAAAAAGGGTCATTCTCTGCTGGATGATTTTTATAGGAAATTTAGATTTCTAAGAGATAAGGACTACTAAGAGTATATTCCTCATTACCTAACTACCCTCCTTCCTTGCTTTTAACACAACTCATATGTGGTACTACCATTGCATGGTACAAGGGTCAGAGGCTTGGATTCCACTTCTACTTTTGTGATTAATTTGCTGTGTTGCAAGCCAATGAACTCCTCTGGGTCTCAGTTTCCTTATCTGTGAATTGAGTTGGTTGGAGTAAAAGATGATCTTCAAAGTTTATTTCATATCCGAACTATACAATTGCTGTGGTTTCTATTTCCTAATATCTATTTTTTTCTTCTCCCATAGAAAATTATGACACAAATGACAATGCTGCTTGGAAAGCCAACACATTATTTACCCCTTCACTGATGCTTTTTTCAGAGGAAGACGCTGAAGGGTAACTGACTTGCCTAAGTTCGTACAATTTGTAAACTCAAACCAGAGGTATACTGAACTCACAGAATTTTTAAATTTTCAGTATGAGCATTTACACAATGAAAATCAATAAAGGCTATAAAATCAGGGCTTGATTTATTTTTCTGTTGATTATTTAGAATTAAAGTGATGGGGAAAATATTAATAAAGAAGATTAAATTTAAAAGTGTTTAATTTTGGAGGACTAGTTGTTAAATATTTATTTAACAGCACTGCCCTGGTTCGAACCCTGGTGTTCTGATTCCTAATTCAGTGTTATTTAATTTCTTCTCTTTTATCTCTCTATAACAATTTGCAGGCCTCCTTCCTAACCATAGCCTTAATCTACCAATTCAATGTACCTCCACTGAATCTGATAGGTTATCTCTTGCTCCCCTCTTCTGTATTTTGCTCAGTTCATTAAAATGACTGATATTAAGTATTTGTATACTGTAATTATCCATGGCCAGTTGTGTCTGTTCAAATAAAAACACTGAAAATAATAATAAAATGACAGCAAGAACAAAATAATATTATGAAATTACAATCATGACACTTTATGACTGAATTATATATTCTTCTCTTTTACTTTTTAAACTCTTTGAAAGAGAGATGGTAGCTTCTACCTTTGTAAAATCCCAAAGTTCTCACTCTGTTGCAGGGCACACAATGAATGCTCAGTGAAGGTTTTGTAGTGATTGACCGTGCATCATATGCATTTTCAAATTCAACACACTTCTATTGAGCACCTGCTGTATGCAAGGCATAAGATTTTTCCTGATGGAGATCATTCACTAAGAGAACTAACATTCAGTGTGATTAAAATTAGAGAGGACCTTAAAGATATCTAGCTCCAGTCCAACTATTTTGAAAATGAGGAAATTGTGGCCCAGAAGGTAAAACAACCTACCCAACATTACCCTGCTAATAAATGGCACAGCTTACTAGGATGGAAATCTATTCATATCATTTGTCTTTTTCCATATATTGCCACATACTGTGACTTTGAGTAGTTAACATCTCTCCAATTAGACTGTAAAATCTTTGAAAAACAGGAACCTGGTCTTAGGCCTAGAGTGCTTCTGGACAACCTAGTGCCATGCCTGGCATAGCACCTTAAAATGGGAATTACATGATCAGGATTTCATGATTTGTGGACTTTTAGTCTAATGTTCTCTGTAGCAAAAAGCATACAGGGTTCCTCTGGGAGCAGATTTGGTTCTTCCTGCTAAGCTTTAACAGGATAACGTAACAAGTGCATTCCTGGGCAGGATGAAATGCTTGTGAACATAATTTTGTTTTTATTTGGGGCTGTGTTCTCAACAGCCTTTATTTCAAAATGTGATTAAAATGTGAAGATAGAGTGATGTTTTACCAAGGTGTTTCTAAAACTTGCTTCTCTAAAAGACTTTAGAAATGAGACAAGCACATAGCAGTCCAGAAAGCTTTATAAGCCATTCCTCGAAGCAGGGGCATAGCTTTAGGTAACACTTTTAGCAGAAACATTAATTTGACACAGTGGATACAGCACTGGACCTGGAACCAAGAAGTGTTGCATTCAGATCCTGATTCATATGCTTACTATATTTATGACCTTTGGCAAATCACTTAACTTATGTCTGCCTCATTTTATGTATGAGGATAATAGCACCCGTCAGGGTTTTTGTAAGAATAAGTAGAGATAATACTTATTAAGTGCTTTGCAAAACTTATGGTGCCATAGAAATGCTAATTATATTATTATTGAAAATCATGGTGTCAATAAAATGTAGCTGATGTGACTTCTAACAAACAGTGTTCTGTGGTGTGCATAGTAACAGCTGCCATGGCAATGGTTTTATCCTTATAACGCTATGTAGGAAAAGCAATTTTGTTGGACAAATTTATGGAAATTATTAGTTCAGAAAGGTTTTGTTGTCAAGCAACTTTATTTTGAAGGGATAATAATGTAATAATCATAATAAATAGGTATGATATATGATACAATGTGATATGATATGGTATGATGCGATATGATATATGGTTTTGCTATGTATTAGGGCTATGTGTTATGCCTAATGCCCATTAGGCTACTGATAACACATAGCCATGGTTATCTGTTAGGGCTTGATTGGAGCCATGGACAGTGTAGGAAGTGAGTTTCTTAATGCACTCTCAATGAGATTTGATATTCCAAGGTTCAGTACAAGCAAAAGGAACAATCTCCATTATGTTCCACTTATGTTTCCAGGGAGAAAGTCCAAAGAGCATATGGTTCAGGGGAGGGCTCTAGCCTCAGCCCTGGTGTTAGGGTGAGGGGAGGAAACCTTACTATTGAGAAGAGGGATTATGGTTCAGCTCTTGTTTTCTGCATTCTCTAGGACATAGATTGGGAAATAGGAGCAGTAGCTAAGACTGTTAGCCTTAGTCCTGGATAACAGGTGATGCTTCTACAGGAGAAAAGTGGCATGGGATGAGGTGCTGGTATGTTGGGGAAAGCAGAACACCACATGACAGGAATTAGCAGAAAGTAAAGGAAGCAACCTTATTTAGGGGAAATATAATTCACAGAGGAAGTTAGGGCTGATGATTACATGTAAGATCTTAGGTAGAATTAGATTCCCCAAAACCATAAAATTGGGTGGATTTTTCTCAAGGATCGTATTTGAGTCTAGCAAGACCTGGCATTGAGGGAAGGAGGTGGGGAGACAGGATCTGGTGTCCAGGCCAACATATTGATTCTTGCTGGTGGAGAAACGTGGAGAACCACTGGGTTAGTTGATATTCAAACTCCTTGCTAGAGAGAAAAGGGACTATGACATTTGAAATGTTCAAGAAATATAATTTCTGGGTAATTGATTATTTGATCAATAAGGCTAGTATTTTATTAATAAAAGAAATGGTCATTTGGCCATCTCTCTCAGATCAAATATACATCATGGCAGTGGACTCACAGTTTATATTGGAAGAGTGGGCAATCAACTCTAGTTGGTTAACAATTAATGAGAAGAATAAATATTACAATGAGAGAGGGAATCATTCTAATGAAGGGCTGGGGGATGTACTTCTAAAGTGTCCAGACTTGTGCAAGCTAATCAAAGAATTTAACCCCAACCAACCCTGTGTAGAGTACAATGGACTTCCCCACATTAGATTAAATTCCATGAAAGGTTGAGAGAGGTAGCAAAACCTAGATTGAGAAGACTGTTAATTCTATCTGCTATCATCAGTCCATTCTTGATGAGCCTTGAAATGAGGACTTTATTATTTTTTATTTATTTATTTATTTATTTAATTTATTTTTAGTTTTCAACATTCACTTCCATAAGATTTTGAGTTCCAAATTTTCTATTTCTCCCCTTCCCTCACCCCAAGACTGCATGTAATTTGACGTAGGCTCTACATATACATTCATATTAAACCTATTTTCACATTACTCATTGTAAAAAAGAATTAGAACCAATGGGAGGAACTGTGAGAAAGAAGAAACAGAGAAAGAGAGAGAGAGAGAGAGAGAGAGAGAGAGAGAGAGAGAGAGAGAGAGCGCAAATAATATGCTTTTATCTGTATTTACAATCCATAGTTTTTTTTTCTAGATGTGGACAGCATTTTCCATCCTGAGTCTTTTGGAGTCTTAGATCATTGTATTGCTAAGAAGAGATAAGTCTATCAAAGTTAGTCATCATACAATGTTGCTGTTACTGTATACAATGTTATGGTTCTGCTCACTTTACTCAGCATCAGTTCATATAAGTCTTTCCAAGTTAAGTCTGCTTCCACTTCATTTCTTATAGCAAAATAGTATTCCATTACATGCACATACTGCAATTTGTTCAGCCATTCCCGAGCTGATGGTCATCCCCTCAGTTTCCAATCCTTTGTTGCCACAAACAGAGCTGCTATAAATATTTTTTGCACATGTGAGTCCTTTTCCAGTTTGTATGATCTCTTTGGGATATAAGCCTAGAAGTGGTATTGCTGGGTCAAAGGGTATGCACATTTTTATAGCCCTTTGAACATAGTTCCAAATTGCTCTTCAGAATGGCTGCATCAGTTCACAACTCCACCAACAATGCATTAGTGTTCCAATTTCCCCACATCTTCTCCAGCATTTATCATTTTCTTATTTTGTCATGTTAGCCAATCTGATAGGTGTGATGTGGTACCTCAGAGGTGTTTTGCATTTCTCCAATCAATAGTGCTTTAGAGAATTCTTTTCATATGACTATAGATAGTTTTAATTTCTTCATCTGGAAATTGCCTGTTCATATCCTTTGACCATTTATCAATTGGGGAATGACTTGTATTCTTGTAAATTTGACTCAGTTCTCTATATATTTTAGAAATGAAGCCTTTATCAGAGACACTGGTTATAATAATTCTTTCCCAATTTTCTGCTTCCCTCCTAATCTTGATTATATTGGCTTTGTTTGTATCAAAACTTTTCAATTTAATATAATCCATTTTGTATTCCATAATGTTCTCTATCTCTTGTTTGGTCATAAATTCTTCTATTCTCCATAAATCCGAAACAGGTAATCCATTCCTTGCTCTCCCAGTTTGCTTATAGTATCAGCATTTATACCTAAATCATGTACCCATTTTGATTTTATTTTATATACAGTGTAAGATGTTGGCGAAATGAGGACTTTAGAAAGAGGGTGAGAACTTTAGATCACTCTAAATTATTGGTTATTAATAATTATTTGTCTCAGGTCTTTAGACAGTTACTACATGCCTTACTTTGGCAGGGTTATTCAGGGGATTTGAACTTCCTTAGTGGTTTCTTCATTTAGAGATATATGTGTTGTTCAGGGACAATGGACTACTAAGTCCTAACATAGTCCTTCATAAGGGGAAAGTAGCATCATATCACCACATATTTGCAGATGGAAGGGACCTTACAGAATCTTAAGTCCTATTCCCTCCTTCTACATATAAGGTGGCAAAGGCCCAGAGAAGTGGATTGATTTGCCCAACATGACCCAGAGAGTCAGTAGCATACTCATTTAAGATCACTACCATCTGAGGGAAGAGACTATTTTGGCTTTGTCTTTGTATAACAAAGATCCATCAAATGATTAACATAGCCCTAGTGTTGGTTACAAGGCCTTGTGGAGAATAGGTTTTTAATAAATGTATGTTGGATTTAATGGCATGTCAGATGAATTGCAAAGCATAGTAAATTATCCTACTTTCTCCCTATAATTTCTCTAGAAGAATGATCATGAACCATATATACCCTGTACAATGTGGTATTCTTCTGGAAAGTAATCATTTTTATCGAATTCTGGAGGACATGAATAGCCCACTTATGGGATGGATGACTTATATTGATTTTATTAGATATATCCTCATGGAAATAAGTAAATTCATTTGAAGCTAAATCAAAAATAAATTTCAGAAATAATTTCTTAATGTTTTTTTAATGAGTAGAGTGATTTAGAATATTCTTCTATACTGCAAAGAAGAAAACTGAGTGTATAGAAGGGAGAATATTTCTTATCTCATTCAACTGACTGTCACTTAAATTTGTGTATCTTTGAAGGTAGACAATAGGCAATGAATGTCAAATTAGTTTTTATATTTACTATGAAGTAGCCAAATCTGCACAATTTTTTTCATTGTTCTCAAAAGAGAAAAAAAAATCATGTCAAAGAAAACATCTGTCAAAATTAAGGGCGAAATCTTCAAGCCATTTTACAAATTTTCTATATCTTAAAGGTGAGGATAGGCAATAATTATCAAATTACTGTTTGTCCTTTTCCTGAAATAGCAAAATCTGCATGATTTTTCATTATTCTTAAAAGAGGAGGAAAAAAAAAAGAAAACCATCAAAGAAACTCATCTGTTAAAGTTAAAAGTGAAGTATTCAATCTATTTTAGTTTTATTTTGCTTTTTTTGGTCTAGACCTATGATTTCATCTACGTTGGAAACTCCCTTTGGGAGATCACAAACTCTTTTATAAATTATAATCTTAGAGAACTGCCTAGGGCACTGAAAGGTTAAGTGACTTGCTGATGATCATATAGCCAGTATATACCAGAGGGGACCATATACTGAATCCAGATCTTCCCTAAGGCAAGGCCAGCCCTCTAAAAATTTCATGCTGCTGCCTCCCTTTTAGAGTTTAGTATATTTTAATTCCCTCAAAGAAAATTACCACTTGGTTTAAAAGCTGAAGAAATAAGTCATCAGCATGAAATATTCTGATCACTCTTCCAAGGGTAAAGAATAAGTAAAGGAAACAATCATTTATTAAATGCCAGCTATGTTCTGGGTACTCTGCTAAGCACTCTATAAATTTAGTAGCAAAATAAGTCCCAGATACTTTGATACTGAATCTATGAGGGAAATTATATATATATATATATATATATATATATATATATATGTATATATATATATATATATATATATATATGTAATATCAACTCGTTCTTATAATTCTTGGGTATTTTTTGTTCTTCCCAAACAAAAATGGAGCAGAGGCAAATGATTATTGTTTTAATTGAGAGTTCTAGTTAATTTAATAGTAATTTTCAGCTTTTAACCTTGACAGCAATCAGCTGTCAAGCTTTAGTGGATCTTTGGTGTTGTGACAGCTCTACGACTTTGGACAAGTCATTTACCTTCTTCTCTGGGCAATGGTGAGCTCATATTAGAGGGTTGGACTGAGCACTTAATGTGTGCTAAGCATCAGGCTAAGTGCTAGGGATACATTAAAGAAAACACAAAAAGGAGATAGTACCTTCTCTGAATGATCTCACAGTCTGATTGAAAAGGGGGAAGGGAATAAGCATTTATACAGTGCTTATTATGTACCAGTCACTATGCTAAGTGCTCTACAAGGGGAACCCATTATCTCTTGAAGCAGTCCAGTTGGCTTTAGGTAGTTCTAATTGTTAGGCAGTTTCCTTATATCAATCCTAAATTTAGCTTTCTTCAACTTCCATCCACCGCTCCTAGATCTTCCTTCAGAAGTCAAATGGGATAAATTCTCTGTCTCTTATCCCTCTTCTAACACTAGCCCTAATGCTAATTATTCAGATATTTAAGGAAAACTTCCAAGTGTCCTCTCCACATTCAACTGCCCCAGTTCCTTAATCACCTTCCAGATGGCATAGGTCCAAGGCTCCTTAACTCTCCTAGTTACCTGCTTCCAGCCCAAAGGTTATTAACCTTTTTATTGTGATGGATCTTTTTTTTGCAGTCAGGTACAGCTTATGGACCATTCTCTAGATAATATTTATAACCATATAAAATTAAATACATAGGATTACAAAGAAAAACAATTATAGGAGAGTGATATAGAGAGAGTTATGGGCCCATTGAATTCTGTCCTGGTAAGAACACAACTGGAGCGTTCTTTTCAGTGTGAGAGACCACATTTTAGGACAAACATTGATAAGCTGGACAGAAGGTAACAGGGGTTCACATACACACCTGAGGTTTATTTATAATTTATTTATAATATTTATCCATACATATTAAATACTAGGTACACAAAATTCCAGGATAAGAACCCTGCTACCTTGTGCCCAGTTTATCAATGTTTATCCTAACATATGACATCTTAAACTAAACAGAGCACTCCAACCGTGTTCTTACCAGGACAGAATTCAATGGGACTATCATTCTCCTACTCTTAGACACCAAGTTTCCTTTTGGCTCTAGCAGCCTATGAGGAGAGCTTTACTCTTTCCACACAGCTGAATTACCACTTCTCATTTTAGTTTTTAATGTCTCTGAGACAAAGTGCTAAATTAGATCTTACAAAATTCTTTTTAAGACATCCCTTATGACCTAGTCAATTTCCAATTATCTATATTAATAACAAAAAGATAAGACAAAAATGAAAGTCAGATAAAAACTCAATATGAAATCTGATTAGAATGTTTCTCCCCACTGTCTTTTATCACAAATGCTCATTTTTAGCAAAAATCACATAATTTGAATTCCCATCTCTTTTCCCAACATTCTCCCTGGTTATAAAATAATAATAAGCAACAAAATAGCCCTAAAATGTGAAGAGTAGGATGAAACATGCTCATAGGCCTAGATGTAGCAGCTAATATATAATCTTTGAAAGACAGAGTTGACTGTAATATGGACTGGATTAGACCTTGAATTTAAAAAAATCATATACACACATATGTTGCACAAAATAATACACACATATAATATTGCATTATATCTAGGTAGAAAATCAGGAGTAATAATAGCTAGCATCTACACAGCATGCTAAGCTTTATAAAACTCTATGCATACACTATCTCATTAATCCTCAAAAAAGCCTTTTAAGATAGGCACTTTTGTGATCTTCATTTTATAGTTGAGGAAACAGAGGCATGGAGAAGTGGAGTGACTTCCTACATGAAGTCATAGAGCTAATAAGTGTCTGAGTTAGAACTTGAACTCGTCTTGCTGAGTTCAAGTCTAATACTCCATCCAAGAACAACATAACTTCCTTTGGCAATGAGACCCAATGACTTATAATGCTTTGGGAATGAAATATTAATTGAGCTTTAATTGAAAAGCTTCCTAAAATATATCGAAGGGAAAAAAAATAAGCATTTATGTTGTGTCCACTACATACCAGGCACTGTTAAGTGCTTTTTACAAACATAATCTCATTTATTCCTTTGCGAGGTAGGTGCTATGATCTCCTTTTTATAGTTGAAGAAGGAGATGTAGACAGAGTTCGAGTGACTTGCCCAGGGTCACACATCAAGTGTCTGAAGTCCAATTTGAACTGAGGTCTTCTTGATTCTAAGCCCAGGGCTCTATGTACTGCACCACTTCACTGCCTCATTGGTATTGTGACATAATCATTTTTTTCCCAATCATTCAAAATCCTGAAGCATCTCAGAGCTGGAACATTTCCATCATTGTGCAAGGTTATAAACGTGGAAGCCATAGAGAATAGGAATGGATTGATCCATCTCCCAAGACTCCATTGGAAGATTTAAAATGACGAGGAATACTGTTGTTAGCTTTTTACTTATAATTTTTTCTCCCTTAAAAAAGGTGTAGAAGTGGTCCTTTGTCATTGTGGGTTATGATACAGTTAACAATACTAACATTTGTATGGCCCTTTCACCCCAACAACTCAGCAAAGCAGGTAAGTATAAATATTATTATATCCATTTTACAGAAGAGAAATAGAAATACCAATAAAAGCTGACATTTGTATACTGCTTGAAGGCTTACAAAGTGATTTACTATTTCAGTTCATTCTCACAGGAATCCTGTAAAATGCCTAATACCAATATTCCTCCCTAGATCTCATACAGAGGAAACAATGGAGACTCTGCGAGATTAAATGCCCAGTATCACATTGATAGTAAACAGAGGATGCGAAGTTTAAAAATAGACCTGCCTGACTTCAGTTCCCATGCCATGACCACTATACTGTCTTGAAATACTTATGTTGTTCAGTCCTTTAAGTCACATCTTACTCTTCAGAAGCCCATTTGGGATTTTCTTGGCAAAGATACCAGAGTTATTTGCCACTTCCTTCTTCTGCTCATTTTACAAGTGAGGATCCTGAGGCAAACAGTGGTAAGTGATTTGTCCTGGGTCACACAACTGGTAAGTGTCTGAGGTTAAATTTGAACCCACAAAGATGAGTCTCCCTGACTCTAGGCCCAGGGCTCTATCCACTGTACCACCCAGCTTCATCAAAATAATTATATGTTGGTTAATAAGAGGCCTCAAAACTATTTTGTAGCCTCTAGTGACAGAATTTGCACAAATATCTTAAACTTCCAGCTTATTGTCAAATATTTATTAATGCTTTTAAAAAATATGTATAAATAAATTCTGTTCGGAATCTAAAACTTTTTTCCACACACCTAATCTTAACTGATTTGGAAACCACTGACATAAGATATGAGCCTCTAGTGTAGAGTCTTTGGATGTCAATATTATCTATTTGAAGCAACAGTGATTCCCTTCTTTCCCATCTTAATCTTACTTTGCCTACACGCTTGTTATTTATGGGGGGGGAAAGCTATGTCATCTTCCAAATAATATTTTTTGCTCAGTTGGCATAATATTCCACATGTAAAATAACTAAGTCAGGCAATCTGCTCCCTGGGAACTAAATTTAGAAGGAGCTAATAGTTTTTTTCATAATAATAATAACAAGAACACATATTTCTATAGCACCTATTTGCCAGGCATTGTGCTAAGTGCTTTACAAATATTATATCATTTGATGTTCACAACAGCTCTAGGAGATAGGTGCTATTATTTCTCCCATAGGTGCTATTATTTCTCCTATTTTGTAGATGAGGGTACTGAGGGAAACGGAGGCTAGATGACTTGCCCGAAGTCATGCAGCTAATAAGTGTCTGAGATCAGATTTGATCTAGGTTCTTCCTGACTCCAAGCCCAGCACTCTATCCATTATGCCAGCTGTATTTACATAACAGAACTTAGCACCTTTTTAGGATTATTTTTTTTTAAATCTGGACCTGTGATTTCATCAGTGTGGGGATCCCCTTGCAAGGAAAATCCTTTTATTAATGCCAGCTATCAACTTCTCGGTAACTTATATTCTTAGAAAATTGACTCTAAAGAGAGATTAAGTGACATGCTGAAGATCACATATACAGAATATATCTGAGGCAGTACTTAAGCCCAGTTCTTTCTGAATCTAAGGCTGGCGTCTATTCACTGTGACATATTGCCTCTGAAGACACTCTGAAGACAGTACTAGAGAGGAGTAAGGTTCTCTCCATCCTCTTCAACTGAAGGCAAGGTTTGGGTTTCTCATAATTTTGCTATTGGGGAAAAAATCTTTGTTGTAGCTTTTCCTTAGGGTCAAACAGGTTACTCTTGATCAAGTAATTGGATCTGCAGTGATCCTGTTGATGCTACTTGGCTAGAGCCACATCTTCCCAACCATGAAGACAAAAAGGAAAATTCTAATCACAGTGAAGATGCATTTATCCTACAGATGAAACCACACACCCAGCAGACCTGGTGATCTATGACATGCTCTCCCTCTGCTCCCACTTGTTATATGACTATAGTCCTTGTCTACTTACAACAGCATCATGCAAAAGAGCAGAGGGAACTCTCTAGGCCAACCCATCTAAGTCGTGTTTTTCCCCCAATGCATTCAGGAAGTCAATTGTTTGGGCCTCAATTTCTATAGGTTGGATTTCTATGGCTTAATGTCTTTATGTGAAACTTAGTTTCCTGAAGTAAACAATACAAAGCAATGGATAATGAAGTGTGAAACCATCTTTTGGGAGTTCAAGAATATAATCCATTCACTGAATGCAAAATTACTTACAGACTCCTAAGATGTTCCTGGCTTAGTAATAACTGACTGTGACTATTTTTACACGGCAGTTGCCCATTCTGGAAAAATGAGAAATTGACAACTCTCTGTGGCCAGGTCTATGCAGCCAAAAAAAAGCAGATGGCTGTACAGTTATCCAATGAATTCCATCTCATTTAGCTCATTTTTGCCTGAATAATCTGATTTGGCTTTTGAGATGGCCCCAAGCTTGCCAGAGAACTGTGCGCTTTCACCTTTACTTAGGCACTATGGACTTGGCTCTATAGACTATGAAGAGAACCTGGTATGAGCATCAGTTCTCTTCTGGCCTTTCTTTGCCCTTGGTCAGCTCTCTTTAGAGTGACAACAGAGCCAACTCTTTTGGCTGAAAAGATAAACAATTCCCCATATCACAAAGACAGGTTCATAGCCAGGTTTAATCAATCATTTATTTACTATCAGTCTACCGAGCCTACAAAATTAAGTGCAGAAGTATGAGATTTAATTCTTGACATCTGAAAGTTTCTAATATGTGTGAGCTATGGCATACTAAACATTGAAGCCAAGACATGCCTTAGGTAGCTGGGGAGATAAAACACTTAAAAAGGATGCCAGCTGAGTGTATTAGACAAGCTAGGAATCTGGAGTCACAGGCATTTAGAGCTATATGAGAGTTCTGAGGGCAGCTAATAAAATTCCTCATTTCACAGATGAGTAAACAGGCCCAGAAAAGTTAAGGGATGTGCCCAGGGTGACACAGATATTATGGAGTTGGGACAGCAATCCAGTTGGGCTGGAAAGAGTATTGTGAAATACTGCTAAAAAGACAACAGCGATCCAGGTTATGAAGAGCCTTAAATACCTAGACTAAGAATAATAGATTTCATGGTAGAGGTAACAGGAAGCCATTACAAATTTTTGAGTTAGTGAGAAATTGGTCAAACCTGTGCCTCACAAAGCCATAGGACTACAGGAGTGTTTGTCTCCCATTTTTCACCATTCCAGCCCACAAGACAAACTCTTAGGCCTTGATGGCTCTGGATTAATTGAAAATGAAAGACCTGCTTAGAAGTGTGAAAGAGAGGGAATAATAATTGGGGATCAAGGAAGGGAGTAGAGAACCAAGAGGGCAGTAAAAAAAGAAAAACACATTTTATTGGTAAGAGAAGAAAATTAGGAAAAAGCCTCAAGGGCATGGGTATTCCAGAGTAGGAGAAACCAGCACTTGAAGACTGGGAAAGAGACCTAAAAGGAATGAAGGAAATGAGTAAGAAAAAATTTATCAAGCCTAGATTAAATGTAATATATGTACTTGTTTTGGTTTTGGCTAATTGGAAACCAATTGCGTTATCAATTCTAAAGCTCTTTAGAAAACCTTTATTTTTTTAAGCATCAGAAGCATTCCTAATTTATGACGAGAAGACAGCTATCTAATCCTCACTGTCTTCTTCATTGAAGGAGGCACTCAAATAACTAGCAATCAGAACTACTTACTAGAAGAATTTGGGGGAGCCTCGATCCTGGGGCTAACCAAGAGCCTCCCTAGCAGTGGCCTCAGTTAAAGTGGAAAGGTCAGGCAATTATCTAGATAATTTAAGCCCTCAAGTCTGCTTAGGAGAAAGGGGAGTTGGGGGGGAGAATAATTTAGATGGCCTCCACTCCTTCAAATGAGCAAATTAACCAGGTAATTGCTCAAGCCTTCATTTCACTTAGCATTAATTAACACAGGTTTGAGAGGAGGAAGACATGCATTTTTATGTTTTGTTTTATATTCTTTCTTGATAAAAGGTATGAAATAGTTTGTAGCAGACACAGTTTTTCATGCACTTTGCTTTGGAGAAAACCTGATAGATGAAAACACAACTTCCAAAGCTGGTATAGGAGAAAGGAGATAATTTGTATTCAAAGAGTTATTTATTTTATAAAAGAATTTGTCCAAACTTGATTTGTATAGGAGCCCCTCAAGATCCACCTTCTACATGAATTCTTTCTTGATCCTGCTACACTAAAACTAGTATGTTTCCTCATCCAATCACCTCATATTTATTTGATATTTATTTATATGTGCTTATGTTGTCTCTGCCTTGAAGTCAGGAACCGTTTCATTTTTGTCTATCTCCATCAGTTGGCACAGTGCCTGGCACATTATAAGAGCTCAATAAATGCTTATTGTATGGTTGATTGGCCATGCTTTTAAAGTATGCCCAATTTATATACTTTTCAGAAATCCATTTACTACATAAATAGTTTCACCTGTCCATTGTAGATCTGTAAATTCAGGGAGAGAAAACTTTCCATTTGAGAAAATCGGAACTTAGTTGAGAGATTGAGTTGATTGGTCATGCATTCTTAATTCACATATTACTTTTCAGAAATCCATGTGTTGCATAGAGATACACCCTCCACTGCAGATCTATAAATTCAGGCAGGCAAAACTTTCTATTTGGGAAAATCATGACTCATTATTTGAGAGACTGAGCTAGAGTGCATTAAACATAAGAGAACAGGCTTTAATAATATAACAAATCTTAAATTATTCTGCCTTCATTAAGGGGTATTAACCTTATTGAATGGTTTTCTTCATGGTGAATCATACTCAGCAAAGAAATAAGGCCCCTTTTAAATCTCCCCTCCTATCAACTGAGACAACACTGATTTGTTATTTCTCCCTACTCTACAGCTTAAAACTAGAACAAAGGGCACGTCCAGAGAGAAGCTCCATCAAGTATGTGCTAATTTATTAACTACTTGAAGCAAGAGGCTATTCCAGCTGACAGTAGCTTCAAAACAAAACAAAACAAAAACCCTTGCCTCTCCTAAATTAAAGTAAGGGAACTGATCACTGAAGGTAAACAGGTGATGAAATGCTTCATTAGTACCTCATTTGTAATTTATGTCTGCTGAAGTAGTTGACAAAGAATCAAAACTTAAGTCATGGATTTCTCAGAAGTGCAGTCTTTGAGGTCACTGAAGTGGATTAATTATAACCCAGTGTAAAGCACAGCCTGTCTCTGTGTCAATTACTAGCATTTGATAACTGAACATTATGTCAAGCTCTGTTCTTTTTCAAGATGCAGCCACACATTTTAAAATCATTACGAATGCAGGCATGAGCTACATACATCCTAAGTGAATTCAGTTTATTTATCAAAGCCCACTGTTGCTTAACAGATCTAGGTTTGGTTTCTGAGGAGGGCATATAGATTGGGGTGGGGGCGGGTTTGGGGATAGTGGTTGAGGGGAGGGGGTCAAGGGTAGGAAAAGGAGGAGAGGAAGCTTTCATTGGGAAGTAAAAAAGAATTCATTTGCCCAAAGTATCATGATGCAAACATAGGGAGTTGATGTGTGGCATCTAATAGACATGGATGGTACTAATTAGTAAACAAAACTGTAGGGCTTAATGTACTAGGAGCTGTGGTTGTCATAAAAAAATAGCTCCATGCTGGAGTTTGCTTCTACTGGGGCATGGAAATTTTCTGCCTCTTCCCCCTTTCTTTTAAAAAAACCATATGTGTGCTTTCCAATAGTCTTTTAACATTTGGGCCCTTCCAAGAGCACTTTGTGTTGCAAATTGGCATGGATTTGATACACGTAACCAGTTATTTTAGAGACAGACTCTCGACTTCAGAATAGATCCTGGTTTCTAGACTGACAAATAAAAGCTAAAAATAGGTTGGGGGAGAAAGATGGGGCACTCTTATTTGCCTTTATTGCAGTCAAATTGGACAACAGGAGATAACAGTTTGTAAATCTTTGAAAGACTCTTTTAAAGAAATTGAAACCTAAGCAAGAGACAGACAACAAGAGTTTTTTTGATGAATAGGGAGAGGTTTGCCATATAGAACTGTGTCTTGGGCTCTGTGTGAAATGCCAATGATATGAACCCAATTTTTTTTCCTCTTGGAGTCTCTATTGACTATCCCACATTTCTTTCATGTTCAGAAGTTGTTTTGTTTTGTTTTTACTTCAGCAGAAGTTCTATCTCTGGAACAAGTTCAGAATATGTAGTAGCTTTTTCTATCCTGTAAATATCTCAAAAGGAACATTTCATCTTTTATTTTTTCCAAAGAGTCTGACTAAGTTGTGAGTAGGTAGCAGCCCAAGTGTGGTTGGCTCCACTGAAAGCTTTCTCTTCCAACAGAAACCCACCACACTTCACTTCAGATTGAGTTTGCTCTGTGCTTTCACTTTATCACAGTTACGTTGCTGTTTTTCAAGTGACCCTTAGTACAAATGCAGCCTGTCATAAAGCTTTTCTAGGAGCCACACATGAAAATGAAGCTGGGAATCTACTATCCTCACAGGTTTTCTCTGAGGAAAAGATTCATTTGAAGATTGATAACATGTAATAATAGCTTGAATTAAGTACAAATTTGGCCCATAAGCCCAGTTCATCATATCTTATTTTCCTTTCTCAAGTCATCTTCAAAGTCATTTTTCACATCTGTGGGCAAAGAAAAGATTTAATATGATTCACTTTCCCACTACAGGATACCAGAGAGCCAAACAATGCAAAAATGATAACCTCACTCTGCAGGGTGAAAATATAAACATTTTTCTTTTTTTTGATTTATTCTTTCTGACAGTGGTATTTTTCCCCTAACAGATCTGACGACTCTGCTTTGCTTGTGACCTGCTTGGAAAAAAACACATACACACACGCAATGTCAATGAGAATTCATAGAAAGCAAGTTTTTTTCTGAGTAACATAGAAAAGGGTCAGGTTCTCTTCTTCTGAAAGTTATGGGGAAGAAGGGCTGTTTCTTTAGTGTACCTACCAATTTGTCACATGTTAAAATTATAGACCACAAAGTCTATTTTCTTCTTCAATGTTCAGAGCTATGCCATTCATTTGAAACAAGATAAAGGTAAGTCAGTCAAAATAATTGGAGCAGGAAAGACCAAGGCTTGGGCTAGGCTTTCTGGACTCCTGCAATTACCAGTGGTAATATATCTCTGTATGGAAGATACTCAGTTGGCAGGAGACAAGGTTGCAAAGAGGAAAAGCCCCTGAGTGTTTTTCCTTTGTTCTATTCTCAGCTCCTCCAGTTTCCTGCCTTTAAGGTCTCCAGAAAGTCATTTAACCTTTTTCTACCCTGGTTTCTTCAGATGTAAAGTAGTGATTTTACTGTTGGCCATCTCCCTCATATGAAGAGATGTTTGGAGGAGTAATGGTATGTTTCTACATCTCTTCGAAAAAACTCTTGTGTGTGTGTACAAAATGGAATTTTAAGAATATATTTTTCCATTAAATGTCCATGTATACTTATTTAGGTTATTTTCGGTGTTCCTGTGGCTATGCTCTGGCATAAAAACAAGAAATATGATTGACCAATGGCTTAATTAAATCACCTTGAAGGTAACACGAAGAACAATAGAGAAAGGTCTGAAAAAATAAAGGCAAGGAAGAGTTTAAGGAGTAAAGAGAGTCCTACTTTTTAATTGTGGAGAATCTAGTGTGAAAGAAAATTTGAGATTGTGGAAGGGACTTATTCATAATTATTTCATCATCATCTAAATAATTAAATAAGCAGGAGAAAGTATTATGTGCATATTTATATGTTTGTATATGTACATATGTGCACACACTTTATATATACATTAAGTGTTACTTATTAGAATATTAGTCATAGCCATCTCCCTTTGTTTTATCAAGCTTTATTTTTAGATATTGAATTTGGGCAGCAGATGGGGGGCATTAGTAACTTCTATTGTTGAGGCATTCAATGGGTTTGCCCAAATTTTTTAAGATTTAAAGTTTATCAATACCCTTTAGAAAACTAAATAATATATCAGAAAATAATTCTAAATTTTGAAATTTAGAAACAAGCATACTTGTTAACGTTTTAAGAAAAGACTAAAGAATTTCTGAATAACTCACAGTAACGTTACCAGTAGTGCTGAAGAAAATCCAAATTTGTCTATTTTGATCTTTTTAATGTAGTATGTTTTACATTAAACATTTTTCTACCTTGTAAAAATGAATAAAAGGAACATCTCCACAATTACTAAAACATTTGTATTAATTTAGTTGTTTAAGAAATGAAGGCATCAAAGGAATTTATATTGCCAAATTCATTTAATTAAATGGTGAATGCCATCCAGAGACATCTAACTGAACATCATTCCTGTTTTGGTACTAGAGGCATTACTGTTCCCAGGGCTCTGGAATTTAGATTCCTAAACTTATTTGGCCTATTGTCCCCTTTCCAAAAAAAAAAAATACTCAGCCTGCCCCTGAAAATCTACTTTCTTTAAGCCTTTAACTTTTTTCCTTTTTTGATGCCCCTCCCCCCAAAGCAGTATCACCTACTTTGTTAACCTAAAATAAGCAATGCTGGTGGATAAGCAAGTCTGATTAAAGTAGTTCATTCTATTTTGGATTTATTTATACATTTGAATCATTGCAAATTATACATAGGGATTAATCAAAAGAGTTATAGTGGTCTGCAGTAATGGAAGAATCTTATCTTAGTTGACCAGTTTTTTTCTCTCTTCATCCCATTATCTTGAATGCCTAATATTAACTAAATACACTTTTCTGATAGGCAAACTTTGTTGGAAGTAGATGATTAAAATTTTGTCATACACTTTCATTGATTTGCCCCGTGGCCTGATAATATGCTAAAATAAATGTTGGTAGTGAATTATTCCCTATGCACATAATAGAAACTCAAAGGTTGGTAAATAAATGATGTTCTTTACCTTTAAATTGCCTCCTTTTTAAAAGAAAAACCCAGGATGCAACAAAGTACAATAAAATTCCATAATCATATTACAGATTATTATTGGATTTCACTGTAGGAAAATGTTTACCTTTCACTCTGGATGAAGAACTTATTATAATAGCTAGAATTTTTATAGTATCTTAATATGTGCAAAGCACTTTATATGTTATCTCATTTGATCCTCACAAAACTCCTGTGAGGTAGGTTCTATCATTATTCCCATTTCACAGATGAGGAAAGAGACTGAGAGAGGTTGTGACTTGCTCGAAGTCACAAAGGGTCTGAGACAGGATTCAAACTCAGGTCTTTCTTTGTCTAATTCTGGAAATCTAACCAGTGAGTCATTTAGCTGTCTTTTAAAGTTATATATAGTTGGTTTAATCCATTGCCTCAGGAGCCAGCTTTGTCATGAGATAAGCCTGGTTTCAGTGGAAACTGGTAAGCTCATGAGAAAGTGCAGTGACTTGCCAGGGAGGCAGCATTTGTGTACCTCTCTGTGGACCCTGAATTGGATATTTTATTTAGAAAATACTTAGCTGAAGCTATAGCACATAGCACTGCCAAAAGCTGGAGCATGTTCCTGGGCAAAAAGGGACCACCAAATAGTCCAAATTCATTCAAGTTGTACCATCAAATCCAACTTTGCAATTATAGGAAAATGTTTAAGAATTTTTATGACATAGAAATAAGACTTCTGAAGAGTTTATGAACTCTTGGCCTCTTTCATTTCTTAATTCCGAACCACATTTTCTGATATTTTTTCCTCCATCTTCCTTCAGGTCAAGACAGTGAGGTATGTTTTCTGGGGTTAAATGACATCTCATATTTAATAAGCAGTTTAGGATATAAACCGGACCTGTAATTTCAAAGATATAGGGAAATACTAGGAGAAGAAACTCCCTCCCTAAGTGCAACTTAGTAACTTCTCTGCAATACAGTCTGGGACTGTCTGGAACACTGAGAAGTTACATGACTTGTCTAGAGTTTTAATGGCAGTGCATGTTGGAGAAAAGACTTGAACCTGGATCTTTCTTGCTTTGTGGGCAACTTTGTATTCACTATGGCAGTGTTGCCTCTTTAAGCATTTTAACATTTGTAAAGTGATTTCTATACAATCTCTCATTTGAACCTAACTAGTATCATTGTAATCATAGTAGCCCCTCCAATATTAGCCTCATATGATAGTTGAAAAACTTAAGGATTAGAGAGATTTAATACTTTGTCCACACTCACACAATTAGAAAGTACTAATAGCATTTGATACGGTATTTATATTTGTCTTCTTGATTCTCAGTCCTATATTCTATTACTCTATGTGGCTTTTCATCAATTAAACCATAAATGATTATTGAGAATCAGTTATATAAGTAGCACTATAGAAGTTACTTTGGGGAGATGTAACAAACTCAAGACTAGAGACGCTAACTATAGCACCATTGTCCCTGACCTGAAAAAAATCACCTAGTATGAAAAAATATAAACCAAAAGATAATTAAGAGTAACAACATTTAAAGACAAGTTTTTAAATGGAGACTTCTTACAACTGAACCAACTGCCTTGCACAATAGTGAACTTCATGCCACTGTGAGAATTTAAGCTAGGAATGAATGACCTTTCCTTGTCATGACAACTTCTGTTATATGAAGATAGAAGTTAAACTTGGAGTGAGGGAAGCTAGAGGCATTATTGGTGTAGACCTATCTGTACGTAATCAATGCACCTGGGTTTGGATACAGGCTGTTTCTTATTCCTTGTGGAACCTTGGGTAAATCATTCAAATTGCTCTCAAGAATGGCTGGAGTAGTTCACAACTCTACCAACCATGCATTAATGTTCCAATTTCCCCACATCTTCTCCAGCATTTATCATTTTCCTATTTTGTCATGTTAGCCAATCTGATAGTTGTGATGTTGTACCTCAGAGTTGTTTTGCTTTGTATTTCTCTAATCATTAGTGATTTAGAGCATTTTTATGTGATTATAAATAGTTTTAATTTCTTCATCCAAAAACTGCCTGTTCATATCCTTTGACCATTTATCAATCGGGGAATGACTTGTATTCTTATAAATTTGACTAAGTTCTCAATATATTTTAGAAGTGAGGGCTTTATCACAAACATTGGTTGTAAAAATTCTTTCCCAGTTTTCTGCTCCCCTCCTGATCTTAGTTCCATTGGCTTTGTTTGTACAAAAACTTTTCAATTTAATGTATTCAAAATTATCCATTCTACATTTCATAATGTTCTCTATCTCTTCTTTGGTCATAAATTCTTCAGTTCTCTAGAAATCTCACAGGTAAACTATTCCTTGCTCTCCCAGATTGCTTATAGTATCAGTCTTTATATCTAAATCATGAACCCATTTTGACTTTATTTTAATGGAGGCTATAAGATATTAGTCTACGCCCTGTTTTTGCTGTACTATTTTCCAGTTTTCCCAGTAATTTTTGTCAGATAGCAAGTTCTTATCCCAGAAGCTAGGGTCTTTGGGTTTCTCAAACAGTAGATTACCATAGTCATTGACTACTGTGTCTTATGTACCTAACCTATTCCACTGATCCACCACACTATTTCTTAGGAAGTACCAAGTAGTTTTGATGATTGCTGCTTTATAATACAGTTTACGATCTGGTATGGCTAGGCTACCTGGTCTCGCATTTCTTACCATTAACTTTTTTTGGTAGTTTGATTGGCATGGCACTAAATAAATTTAGATAAAATTGTCATTTTTATTTTATTAGCTTGGCCTACCCATGAGCAACTGATAATTTTCCCATTTAGATCTGACTGTATTTGTGTGAAAAGTGTTTTGTAATTGTGTTCATAGAGTTCCTAGGTTTGTCTTGGCAGATAGACTCCCAAATATTCTATACTTTCTACAATAATTTTAAATGGAATTTCTCTTTCTATCTCTTGCTTTTGGGTTTTGTTAGTAATATATGGAAATGCTGAGGATTTATGTGGGTTCATTTTATATCCTGTAACTTTGTTAAAGTTATTTATTATTTCAAGTAATTTTTTACTTGATTCTTTAAGATTCTCTATGTAAATCATATCATCTGCAAAGAGTGATAATTTAGTTTCCTCTTTGCCTATTCTAATTACTTCAATTTCTTTTTCTTCTCTTATTGCTAATGCTAACATTTCTAGTACCAGGATGAATAACAGGGGTGATAATGGACATTCTTGTTTCATCCCTGATCTTATTGGAAATGCATCTAGCTTATCTCTTTTACATATAATACTTGCTGATGATTTTAAGTAGATGCTACTTATCATTTTAAGGAAGACTCCATTTATTCCTATGGTCTCTAGTATTTTCAGTAGGAATATCTGTTGTATTTTGTCAAAAACTTTTTCTGTGTCTATTGAGATAATCCTAGAGTTTCTGATAATTTCTTTGTTGATATGATCAATTATGTTGATAGTTTTCCTAATATTGAATTAAACTTGCATTCCTGGAATAAATCCTACCTGGCCACAGCATATTATTCTCATGATAAGTTGCTATAATCTTTTTGCTAATGTTTTATTTAAATTATTTGCTTCTATATTTATTAGGGAAATTGATCTATAATTTTCTTTCCCTGTTTTGACTCTTCCTGGTTTAGGTTTCAGTACCATATTTGTGTCATGAAAAGAATTTGGTAAGATGCCTTCACCTATTTTCCCATGTACTCTATGTAGTATTAGAATTAGTTGTTCTTTAAATGTTTGATAGAATTCACTTGTAAATTCATCTGGCCCTGGAGATTTTTTCCTAGGGAATTCATTGATAGCTTATTCAATTTCTTTTTCTGAGATGAGGTTATTTAGGTATTTTACTTTCTTTTCTGAGAATCTGGGCAATTTATATTTGTATTTATATTTGTATATATATTTGTAAAATATATTTATATATTATACAATATTACATTATATTATACAATTATACAATACAATACAAAATATATTTATATAATATATTTATATTATGAATAAATATTCATCTATTTCCCTAAGATTGTCCAATTTAGGGACATACAATTGGGCAAAATAATTTTTAATTATTGTTTTAATTCCCTCTTCATTAGTTGTGAATTTGACCTTTTCATTTTCAATACTGATAATTTGATTTTCTGCTTTCTTTTTTTTAAACCAAATTAACCAAAATTTTATCACTTTTGTTGTTTTTTATAAAGCTAGCTCTTAGTTTTATTTACTAGATAAATAGTTTTTTTAATTTCAATTTTATTAATCTCTCCTTTGGTTTTCAGAATTTCTAATTTGGTATTTAATTTGGGATTTTTAATTTGTTCTTTTTCTAGCTTTTTTAGTTGCATGCTCAATTAATTGATCTCCTCTTTCTCTATTTTATTCATGTAAGCATTCAGAGATATAAAACTTCCCCTAGGAACAGCTTTCACTGCATCCCATAAGTTTTGGTATGTTGTCTCATTGTTGTCATTCTCTTGGATGAAGTTATTGATTGTTTCTATGGTTTGTCATTTGACCCATTCATTCTTTAGGATTATATTATTTAGTTTCTACTTGATTTTTAGTCTATCTTTCCATGGTCCTTTATTACATATAATTTTTATTTCATCATGATCTGAAAAAGATGCATTTAATATTTCTGCCTTTCTGCATTGCATTGTGAGGTTTTTATGTCCTAGTACATGGTCAGTTTTTGTGTAGGTACAATGTACCACCGAGCAAAAAGGTATATTCCTTTATATCCCCATTCAATTTTCTCCAGATGGTTACCATATCTAACTTTTCTAAAATTCTATTCAACTCCTTAACTTCTTTCTTGTTTATTTTGAGGTTAGATTTATCTAGTTCAGAGAGAGGGTCATTGAGGTCCCTCACTAGTATAGTTTTGCTGTCATTCTCTTTATGAAACTCCCTTAACTTCTCCTCTAAGAATTTGGATGGAGGGAGGGGGAAGAGCCAAGACGGCAGAGCAGAAGCAGGGATTTGATTGAGCTCTCTCTCCAAACCTATCAAAATACTTGTGAAAGATGATGCAAAATAAACTTTAGAGCACCAGAAGCCACAAAATGACAGAGAGAAGCAGATTTACAGCCAAAGATAATCTGGAAGGTGACAGGAAGGGTCAGTTTCACCAGGCTCTGGGCAGAAAGCAGCCTAACCTGGGCCAAACCTGCATAGACAAACTGGAGTAGGCCTAAGGGCACTGAATCACTGGCAATTGTGTTGGTTTAGAGATTTCTCAACCCACAAATGCCAAAGACAGCTTCAAAGTTCAGTGGGAAAGCTCTCTCACTTGGGTGAGAGAGGAGCATGGTCCAGTCATAGCCCCAGACCCAACTCCAGAGTGGCAGTGCAGTGGCTACTTCTGGATTTGTGGCTGCTTCTGGAGTTCTCCGTCTATAGACAGCAGGAGAAATGAATGGTTGACTTGGGTTGCAGTTCTAGGTGATGATCCTGGGGTGAGGAGGAGCATTGGTGTGGTGGAGCTGGTGGTGGCTGTAGAGAGGGAATGTTCCTTGCAGTTCTAGGGCAGTAAAGAATGCCTGTGGTTGCTCATGGACCACAGTGCAGGCCAGGAGAGGAGTAAACATTGATCTTTTTATCATACCACTTTGGAGAAAGTGGGAATTTACAGGTCCCTAGAGATATCTCTAAAAGCAGCTACAAAACTCCCTGAAATCTGAGTCAATACACCCTCCATTTAATAAAGAGCTCAAGCATGAAAAGGTAATCAAGAAAAAGAACAAGAAAAAGAAATTGCAAGGGACTTACTAAAGTTGAACTGTTTTGTTTATATTCCTACATGGAAAGATGATGTGTATGACTCGTGAGACCTCAGTATTAGGATAGCTGAAGGGAATATGCATGTATACATATACATATACATATATATATATATGTGTGTGTGTGTGTCTTTATGTATATATATATATGTATATGTGAGTATGTATGTATATATGTATGTTTATGTATATATATGTATATATATATATATATATATA
>CM053622.1:667164341-667191105 GCA_028646595.1 Phalanger gymnotis
CTCTCTGTCTCTCTGTCTCTCTGTCTCTCTCTCTCTCTCTGTCTCTCTCTCTCTCTCTCTCTCTCTCTCTGTCTCTCTGTCTCTCTCTCTCTCTCTCTCTCTGTCTCTCTGTCTCTCTCTCTCTCTCTCTCTCTCTCTCTCTCACACACACACACACACACACACACACACACACACACACACACACTTGTGATTTCATTGGTTAAATGGCTTGTCTTGGCACACTAAGCTTGAGTGGGTAAGAAGCAGGATTGAATAGAGAAGTTCTGATCTTTGAGATATGCTTTTTATCCCCTCTACCATGCTGATTCTTTATTCTTTCATGTTTCTTTATATTTACATTGTGTTACGATCTTATTTCTAATAGTATGTGAATGGAAGACATGGCATTGGAAACACCATGACTACTGGGATAGAAATGCATCAGCAGGACTTTAGGGTTGGAAGAGAAGGTAGGGATCTTCTATTTGAATTCATAGGCCCTTTTTGGTTATATGTATCCATAGAATCATGTAATTAGAACCAGTGGGTATCTTCAAGGTGATCTAATCTAATCCCCTAATTTTACACATGAATATGCTAAATTCGGAGTGGGCAAAGTGACAGAGATGAAATTCTTTCACTCAAAATATTATATTGGTTTCACTTTGCCTACTTGGGACATACAGTCTATATATACCATCTATGATGACTGGTCATCTAGCCTCCGTTTGAACATTTCCGATAATGGGTATCCATTACCTCCCTGGATAGCATCCTAAGATTTTTCCAATCATCCTTAATTATTAGCCATTCTTCCTTATTTGTGAATTAAATTTACCTCCCTGAAATTTCCACCTGTTGGTCTTAATCTTCTCCTTAGGAGTCACACAGAGTAAGTACTGGGCATCCTTTATATGGCAATGCCAAAATTTGAAGACAGAAATCAAAGAAGCCTAGAACTTTAAAGTGTGAAAGGACTCCTTTGCAAAGGAATCCCCACTGTAACATATCTAACATTTAATCATCTAGTCTCTGGTTGGAAGAATCTACAACTTCTAGAGGCATATCATTCACTTTTGGACAGCTCTGATTATAAGGAAGGTTGTCTAGTCACCAGGCCCAAATTTTCTCCTTTGTGACTTTCATCATTACTCCTGGTTCTTCCTTCTGGGAACAAGTCTAATTTTGTTCACATGACAGCTCATCTAGAAATAAACATCAAGGTTCATTTCAGTAATCTAATGACATATGCCAGTCATCAATCAATATTACTTGGTGAAATGATGCCTGATTGCTCCAAAAGTAGATTTTTAATCTGCTCATTATGTGTTCTAATAATATCGTTAATTCTTTTCCTTTTTTTTGGGGGGGGGGGTAGGAATTCCTGACTAACTCCACCTTTATTCCTTTTCTTTTCCCTTAACCTATATTAACATCTCTGTAAACATAGATGCTGTTGTGTGCAAGTCCTGAAATGTTTCTGCATTTTATGTCAAATCTTATGGGAGAATGTTTTCATTTAGTATGGTTAGAGCAGATAGCAGCTTTTTCAGTTATTTTAGTGTAGTTAGATTCATGTCATCAGACTCAACCAGGGATTTTTTAAAAATCCAGTCTACAAGTATGTCTATCTCCTTTCCCAGTTCTATCTTTGTATGATTGTTACTTCTTAGTTCAGGAATTTTTATTAATTAAAGATGTTTCAAAGACCTTAGGTTTATCAACTTTCTCTCTTTAGACTTCAGTAGCTCCTCAATTTTATTTATTTCTGCTAATCTACGCCTAACAATGAAGGTTGTTTTTTTTTTTAAATATTATTGTCCAGCATTGGTCAAATATGTTATTGTGTGAATTAAAGTTTAGGATACTGTTGAGAAATATCAGTAGGATTCTCTGGCTATTAACTGGCAAGATTTGTTTCCAGTTTTGTTGTGACATATTATTGACATATAATAAAAGTCCTCATTTCTTCAGTCCGTTTTATGAGAATTTTGGTTTGTCTGCTTTTGTTGTCAGTGCTATTTTTTTGTGTGAAAATTTTCAAGCAAGAGAATTATTGATGTCTCTGATTTGTTCAGATGCATGTTTTATAAATATTACATACTTTTTTCAATCAAAATATATTAATTATGCTTTTTATATTTATGCTATATCACTCTTGATGATATAGCTTCAATTTTAAAAATTAATTTTATTAAACAAAACATATTTTATCTTCCTTCCACTACCACCTTTACAAGAAAAGAAAGAGAAGAGAAAAGGGTAAACACTTTTAATAAAATTACATAGAGAAGCAAAACAAATTCCTTCATTGGTCATGTACAGAAAAAAAAATGTCTGTTTTTATGTTTGTGTCCTTCACTTCTCTGATAGGAGCTGGCTAGCATTCTTCATCATTGGTCCTTGTTCAAATGTGTTTCATCTTCTTGAAGTACCAGAACATCAAGGAGTGACACTTTTTTCTGCTATTCTCCATTTTAAGCTGATAAACATAACAGTTTTGAGGAGGGAAAACTTAAAACTTTATGTTAATCTATTTCTAGTATTCATAGGAACAGCTTTATTGGACTGCCTGGGCTGCTGATTCAATTAGTGGTATGTTGAGAGAATAAGTGACCAGTGTTTCATGATTCCTGCCAGGACTTCACATCTAGTGATTGAGGCTCAGGGGACAAAAATAAATACAGTATTTTAACCTGACTGGTATTTCATTACTTTCCCATTGGGTAACCTTTTAGAACATAGAGGAAGAGTTAAGCTTTGAGGTGGTTATTATTCTTATTAGCAAAGATGCATTGAAGAGCATTCTATGTATTGAGTTGTAGGACTTCATACTATCCATTGATGTTTTCTGTACCATCTATCTATTTTCCTTATCTTGATTTATGCACCCTTATCAATTCTCTCTCAGAGCTAGATGTCTTGCAGATCCTTATTACCTCATGTGTGAAGTTCATTGAGAAGGTCTTTAAAAGTTCCTCTCCTTCTATCCCAATGAATTTCTTATGAGACCACTAGGTTACATTTCCTTACCTGAGGAAATACATCATAAAGAGTGTTAAGCCTTCCTACCTTACAGGTAGATCTTACTTCCATTTCCTACCTTTGGTGTTGTCTTTCATTCCATTGTTTTCTGTAATTAACCAAAACCATTAAAACAGGGCTATTGATTTTTAAAAAATATCCCCTTCTTCTCTCAAGCTGATTATTAAAGATGTCTATTTGCTCTTCTTTTAAGCTTGTAGATTTTATATTTTGAATACATTCCTAATTTTTGTGTATTCTCAGTTTTATTAATATGTGCCTGTGCAGAATAGGTTCTGATGATTCTATTTATTTCTTCATTTGTGTGTACGTGATTTCATCTTGTTCATTTGTTATTTTGTTGCTTTGATTTTGCAACCTCTTCTTTTTAATCAAGTTGATCAGTCCTTTCAAAGAATCAGTTTTCAGTTTTATATATAATTTCTATAGATTTTTTTTAATGTCCAATTTTTTTATCTACCATATTTTAATGTCTCTTTTTCTATGCTTTTTTTAGGTTTGTGTATTTGTTTTATTTCTAGTTTTTAAAGATGTGTTCATTCTTTAATCTTTTATTTTTCTACCTTATTAATGTATATTTGTAGGGATATTTCTTTTTCTATCTAAGAAATTTTGGTATGTTGATTCAATACCTCTTTCTTTTACATAATGATTCATTATTTTATGATTTGTTCTTTAACTCACTCATCATTTAATATTTGAGTGCTAAGGTTCCATTTAGGTGTGTGTCATTTTTTTTTATAATTCATGAACTGATTACTATTTTTATTATATTATGATCTCTAAAGGATCTGTATAATATTCCTGAATTTTTCCATTTGATTACAAAATCTTTGTGCCCTAATACACAGTAAATTTATATTTTTCCATGTGCTGCTAAGAAATAGGTATAACTCTTAGCAGTCCAATTTAAATATTTTGAAAATGCCTTAAGTATTTTAGGCTCAGTTTCTCCAGCATTGTTTTTAGTTCTATATTTTCCATTTTGTTTATCTTTCTGTTAGAATCATTCAAAACTTAGAAAGAAGCTTTGAAATCTTTTTTCTCCATTCCATTCCATTCTATGTCTTATGGAAGTTCAATTAATTTTTCTTTTAGGAGTCAAATGTTAAGGCATTTGGAACATATTAATATTGATATTTATTTATTAAATGTTTCCTTTCAATATAATGTAGTTTCTATGTTTATTCTATTTATATTTTGAATGTTTGATTTTTCTTTGTCTGACACCATGATTGCAACACCTTCTTTTGGTATTCTTTCAATGAATATTAATTTTTTTTTCCAAGCCCTTAATTTTGTATTCTTTGTATGTCTTTGCCTTTTAGGTGTGTTCCTTCCTTCTAAGCAAGAGATTGGGGGATTTTTTTTCTTATCCAGTCTGTTATTATATTTCATTTCATTGTATTATTTAATCCATTCACATTTAAATTTATTAGAATAAGTTTCTACGTTCCTCCATATCAGAATCTCTCCATTTCTTCTCTAAGCATAATACAATGACTTTTGTTATTTTAGCTAAGTCTATCTTTAGGCAATCTTATTCCCACAAATGTCCTTCCCTTTATCTTTAACCTCAGTCCTATTTCTTACCACTTTCTTTGGGAGTTTTGAAAACATTTATTTCCTTTTTCTTGCTTTTAGATAGTTATTTTATTTTTGTCTTCTCTTTTAAAAATAATATTGTATTTTTCTCCAATTGAACTTAAAACAATTTTTAACATTTTCTTTAATTTTTGATTTCTAGATTTTCTCCCTTCTGTTTTCCCTCTCTACTATGCAGTAAAAAAATAAACTTTATTTTCCTCACTTTCAATGTTTTTTGTTCATCAGTTTTTATAATTTAATTTCTCTCATTTTCTCAAATAAATCTTTTTATTAAAATATTTCTTCATTCTCTTCATTACTATTTTCCTTATTTTCTGTTCCAGATTTTTATTCTTTGATTCACTGTACTCATACTTAAAGTTTTTTTTTTAAACCCTCTGTATTCCTCATGGAATTAAAGCTTCTAAAATATCATCATTTTGCTACCTCTTCTAAACTTTCTAACTCATTGCTTTGTAGATCTTGATCCTTGGGTCCCCTTTTCTGCACCTCCTCTCTTAGAAATACCAGTTTCTTCAAGTGAAAGAATATAGCCCTACAGCTGGATTTTTCCCTAATTATGAAGTTCATTACTAACCATGTTTCCCCATAATCATTTTTCCCCATTTGCCTTGAAATTTCCTCTCTGGTGCTTACTCTTCCACTCTTCTTGATCTCAGTTGCGTGTAGAAGCTCAATTTCCTTTCTTTGAAAGAGTATAAAAGATTTCTGTATATACTAAATACCTGCTCATAATGTCCATTGCAAAGCCCCCATCTCTTTTGAAAAAAATTATAACTCGCTTTTCAAATAGAGACATTCATCAATGGTACCCGTTCTCATTACTGAAGCAATATGTCTCCTTTGTTTTGCAATTAAGTGGTGCACTGATGAGAAAATTTAAAATGGAATAAGAAAGACCTGAGTTCAAATCCATCATAGCATACACTAACAATGTGACCCTGGGTAAGTCATTCAAGCATTGTCAGCTTCAGTTCTTTTTCATGTATATATACATATATATATATATATTTATTTTAGACAAATACTAAAACTTAAATACATAATAATAAAAGAAAAAGAAACTTATTATAAACTTAAATATAAAATAAGAATAATAAAAACATGTCATATGCACAGCATAACATGGGAGAGGATTCAGAATGCATAGCAATAGCTTTCCATTTCAAGAAAGCCTACATATTAAATACTTCATATTATGTTGAAAGCTGTCCAACATTTCTTTGCTTCCTTGTAGGTCCTTGTTCTCTGCAGTACACTTTTTATTGTTCTCCTCCCTCCATCCCCAGGATACAATTAAGTGTGGACTTATTTATATATAGATATTGATATATACATATATGTATACATATATATATATGCATATATATACATGTATTTCCCTAAGAGATTCTACTCCTAATCTTTGTTTTTATGTTTCTGCATACCTCTTTTTTCCTATCTCTCCTAACTCCTCTACTTTGTTTCTACCCACTACCTTGCCCACCTATTACTTAATCTACCTCCCTACAACAATCCCTTATTTTCCCCTTCCCGAAAATCAAAACACTCTTTTGTACATCCCTTTAACCTATTCCCTCACTCTCCCTTCAAAAGAGCCCTCTTTTATCCTCTCTTCCTTCCCTTAGACTTTTATTTATTTCTAAATTTAGAAGACTTTTATATTCTTCTAGATGTATATGTATTTTTCCCTCTTGAACCCATTCCTGATGAAAGTGGTTTTCTAGAACTAATAGTCTCCCTCCCCCATCCATCTGTTTTGGCTCTTCCTCTCACTCTTTTAGCTGTTATTGAAAGGCTTTATTTTTGGAGTCATGTCATAATCGGGTCTACCACAATCTTTCTTATGTGCTACCTAATTAATAATAACAATCTTAGACATAGGTTTTACATTTGACATACACGAAAGGTGAAGTCTATCCTTATTGTTTGTATATCTCATATGTTTGCTTTCCAATGTGTTTGAAAAGAAAAACATTTCTCCAGGTCTTGATTTCTTTCTTGGAATTCTTTGAACATTTCTTTTTATGGAATGCCCACCATTTTCATTTAGAGTTACAGTCAGATTTGGCAGTTATGTCCCTTTGGGTTCCATCTTGATCTTCTTTGCTTCTCAGAATGTATTATTCCTTTCCCTCCTGCTATTTCTGGTGGTTTCAGCTTAGTCTGGTGTTTCTCAAATTTCCTTTCCTTTCCTCTACATATGAAGATATTTCTCTTCTTCATTTGCAGAATTTGTTGTGTCATTGTAGCTGTTAAATTTAAGCACCATGTTTCTTAGAGTTTAAAGCAGTGTGTTTTTTTTTCTCTGTTTATTATGTTTGGTTTTTCCTGGAGGCAATCTGTGGATTGTTTTGATTTATATTTTTTTATGTGGTCAGAAGTTCTGGGCAGTTTCATTTATAATTTCCTACATAATGCTATTTATATTTTGAAATTTTTAATCTTTTTCATACTCTTCCAGTACAACTATAATCCTCAAGGTCTCTATACATCCTGACTTCTGAGATCAATATGTTTTGTTGATGTGGAGATCATGTTTTCTTTTAATGTTATTACTTTTTGCATCTTTTTTTCAAATTATTCATCGTATCTATGTATTTTCATTCTCAATCAGGTATTCTTTACTTTTTATCACTCATGAAATAACCCGACATGAAAGCATTTATTTAAATTTTGCTATTTCTGGTATATGTGGTGAAGGAGGCTGAATTAGTGCAGTGGGTGTTAAAAACTAGCCTTCTCTTTTTTTAGCTAATTGAGTTTTTTTATGTCATCTGCATTTTTGCTAACCTAGACCATGGAGACTACTAAAAGTGCTTCACCTCATGCACTTTGGAATGGTTTGGAGTTTATGAGTATCAGGGAAAATACATAGTCATTCATCTTCTTGGTTACATAACTCAGAAATTATTTCAATAATTTTTAAGACTTTAAAGGTGTCCTGAGATTAAAACCTCTGAGAACTTTTGGAATAAATAACTCACAAAATTCTTTCCAACATTAAGATTCCATAATTCTGAGATCTGTAAATTAGCTATTCTTTCCAGCTTCGTGTTGTCAAGGTTAGGGAACAATTAGACTATGCCTAGTCTTAGACATCACGAACCCCAGAATAAAATGTTTATTCTATCCCAAAGTTTTCATTAATTCTCTAATTAGCTTCTCCTCTTTGGATTACAATTAGGTCCAAAATAGAAGTTCATTTTCATTTCTTCCTCTACTTACCAAAAAAGAAAAAAAAGGCTTAACAAGGGTATTGGGGATTTGTCAAATACTCTGCTTTTTGTGTATGAGTCAATGTAGATAATACTCATGAAGGGTCTTTTATCTCACTGTTTAAGTTTAGTCTTTTCATAGACTCCATATGGAGGCAAGCTACTTCCAGTTGCATTCACAAATTGAGTAATGTTTAACTATTATCAGTTTTGAATGTTGCATAGTGAAGTGATACTCTCTTATTCTAAAATGTATTTCTATAGGGTTTTTTGTCTGCATTTATCATGGACTCTGAAAATGTCAATCTTTCCCATCATTTTTGGTGTTGAAGTATTAATCTATTTAGAGCTAAATTAGTGCAATAATAATTATACACACATACAGATATATACTGACAATATTGCACCAGTTTTTGATAGGCTACTTTCAAAAACTGCTGTGGTCTATTTTATAATTCCTTAAATATAAATGAAAATTAATGCTTTATGGGTCTTGATTGCTTTAAATTATCTATTCTTACCATTCTGATTTTAGTATGTTAGGAAGTCACTTCAAATATTTAGCTCCAACCTTCTCTTTTATATCTTTAAGGTTAACATATCTCACTTGGTATTTGGAGGTATTCCTGACATCCATTAGTTCAATGTGATCTCCATATATTAGCCTTTAATCTTTATCATTCCTTGGCAAAGACTAAAGTTTTTAGATATATGAACTCCAAATGCTAATTTGGTATCATTGGAGAAAGATTTCATGGAAAAGGGAACTGTTCAATTTTTTTCAAGGGGGAGGATGTGCTATTATAGCTTGATTCCATACATACATATCAAAAGGTTAATAATGAGTTTTGGTTTGACTCCTTAATTTAGAAGCCATACTTTGTCCAGTTGAGAGAAAGGATAGTGGATTTAGGTCTATGCAAAATCACAATGGGAATAAGTCATCTCCCTCATAAATACTACTATTTATGTGAATTGTTCTTTTCATAATTCTTCTTGAAGATGGAATTATTTTCCTAGTAGATATAAGGAATTCTAATCTTATTACTAGTCCTGGGTCTATTATATATCTTTGCAGTATGCAGATAAGCCATGAATATGCAAATGAGTCAGTTTTGGTGTTATAAATTGGCTTCAAGTTCAGTAAAAGTCAATATTGTGATATGGCATCCAAGAAAACTAATGTAGGAGGCTGAACCAAGATGGCAGAGTAGCAAGACGTATAGCTGAGCTCTGTCCACCCCTCCTCCACTAAGATCTAGAAAATGTATCAGACCAAGTCAATATTGGGAAATCCAAGAAAAAAAAAACACAATGAGTCAGTTTCAGTTCACAGATCTAAAGTACTGAGGACACCTGTGTCTGCAATGGACTTTCTAGGGTCCCGAGACCTAGGCTATATACCAACAAAGTTGTAAAGGAAAGAGTAGCTTTGTGGGTTTGACTCTAGGAAGTGAGTAAATTTCAGTTCTAGTCAAGTCTGAAATCTGAAGTAACATAACCATGGCATGAATCTCAAATGAAAGGAGAGCCTACATTTCTCTTTTTGAATCTGCAGAATTTCCCAGATGGCTGATATTGGCTGAGACCAGCAGCAGTCTACTGGAACTTTCAACCAAAAGGAAGCCAATAGGAATGTTGTGCAGACCCAATTTCAGGTCAGGAACTTACAGAGCTCAGACCAAGAGGTCTGTGATCATTTTTTCCCCTAAATGAGACTACATTGGGAATACTGAAAACTCGCAAGTGACCAACTGAAGTTACCCTTGAAACATGGAATAATGCAACACATTACCCCCACCCAGAAAGCAGCGTAATGATCCAAGATGACAAAAGTTCAAGTCAGACACTCTCCCCAGAAATCCACAGAGACTGGCCCTAACATAAAGTACAAAGTCAGAAAGTTGGCTAGAAAAATGAACAAAGAAACAAAAATGCCACAGCATATCAAGATTTTTGAAATGTAGCCAAAGCATTGCTTAAGGGAATTTTTTTTCTAAATACTTTTATCAATAATAGAGGGAAAGAGCAGATCAATGAATGGGACATGCATGTTAAAAAAAAAAACCAATAAATTAAAAATCTTCAATTGAATAAGAAAAGAGAAATCCTGAAAGTCAAAGATGAGATGATTTGGGGTGAAAAAAGATGAATTGATAAATAAAACTTGCATCTATTTTATAAAAAAATTAATAAGATAAACTCTCAGCTGTACTGATTAAAAAAAAAGCTAATTTCCTAACATCAAAAGTTAAAAAGGTGAATTAACAATCATGATAAAGAAATAAAATAAATTATTAGAAACTATTTTCCTAAATTGAACACTGATAAATAAAATTGGTGAATACATACAAAAATAAAATGCTCAGATTAATAGAACCAAAAAGAAAGAATTTAAATAATCCAACTATAGAAAAATAAATTTAACAAACTAAAAATACTTCAAAAGAAAAAAAAAACAGGACAACAAAAATTTACAAATGAATTATATCAAACATTTAGACAACAGTTAATTCTAGTGTTATATAAACATTTTGAAAATATGAAAAAAGAAGTCCTAAGAAATTCATTACAAATAAAAAATATGATCTTGATGTGTAAGCCAGGGAAAGAAAAATATAGACCAACATCCCTAATGATCATTTATAGAAAATTTTTAAATAAAATAAAATATTATCAGGTTGACTAGTGTTATCATATTATACTGTATTGAGCAACTGAATTTATTAGGAAGGTAGGACTTTTTCAAACATTAGGAAAACTAAATGCATTATTGACCACATTAATAACAAGAAAAACAAAAATTATATGATTGTATCAACAAATTCAACAAATAAAGCATTTATCTAGTGACAATACCCATTTCTATTTAAAAATAAAACATCAGAATGCACAGAGATAAACAACTCTTTCTTCAGTATAATACATAGTGTCTATCTAAAACCAAAACCCAACGTTATCTGTAAAAGGGCTAAACTAGAGGCATTTGCAATAAGATTGGGGGTAAAGCACATATGTAAACTAAAACCCTTTGCAATAAGTTTGGGATAAAACAAATATGTCCATTATCATTATTGCTTTTTGATATAGTGTAAGAAATACTAGATATAACAATTAGCCAATAATATGAAATTGAGAAAATAAGCATCTGGCAAAATTATTAAAATTTTCAGATGACATTTTGGCTTATTTAGAGAACCCTAGAGGGTCATCATCATCATCATCATCATAACAATAATAATAATAATAATAAACTCCAATTAATTGGAAAAATTAATTTCAACAAAGTCATGATGTATGAAATATTAGATGATTCTTTGGCATTTCTGTATATAACCAGCATAGTCCATCAGGAAGAGAGAGAAAGAGAACTATTTAAAATAATTAGAGGAAGAAAGAAAAATGTTGGAAGTCTACCTGTGAGGACAGATGCAGAAATTACATAAACTCAATTACAAAACACTCTTTAAACAGAGAAACATCTGAATAATTGGAGAAATAGCCATTGTTCATGGGTAGACTGAGTCAATATATAAAAATGAAAATGGTACCTAAATTTAGTCAGTCAGATCCATACCAATCAATATTTCAAAGGAACATTTTATAGAGATAGAAGAAAATAAGAAAATCAATATAAAAGATCAAGAATCTCAAGAGAATTAATAAAAAAAATTGTGAAGGAAGGAGCCCAAGAAGTACCAGATTTCCTACAATACTACAAAGCAGTAATTCTCAAAACAATTTAGTACTCTTTAATTGAGATCAATGTAATACAATATTCAAAAGCAAATGAAGACTGCACCCCAGGCTTTGCTGAAGTGAATTCTCTGAGATATTTGGGCAAACTCATTATTCAACAACAACAACAAAAAAAAACTGTTTAGAAAACTGGAGAGCAGTCTGGAAGAAATCTGGTATAGACAAATACCATATACCATGTACAAATATAAGCTCCAAATGGATACATGACTTAGATATAAAGTATCACATCATAAACAAATTAGAGAAGTAAGGAAGACATTACCTGCCCAAGATTCAGGAAAGAAAAATGGATAATTTTGATTTTGTGTACATATGCATAAACATATGCACATACACATATACATGTGTGTATGCATATGCATACATATGTGTGTGTGTATATATGTATATTCAAATTGTCACAAAGCTAAGAAATGCAGTTAAAATTAGAAGAGAAGCAGGTAAATGAGGAGGAAATCATTAGAGCAATTTTCTGATAAAGATCTCATTTCTAAGATATACATGGAATCAAATAAAATTCATAAGCATAAAAGCCATTTCCAAATACTACATCATAATGATAAATGGTCAAAAGACATAAATCTATAGTCTTTATTGTAAGAAATCCAATTATCAATAGCCATATTTTTATTTGCTCCAAATCAATAATAATGAAATGAAATGAAAATTAAAAAAATTTTGGCATTCCACCTAATTCTTATCATACATGTTTGCAGTATCAAAGAATTGTAAATGGGAAGAGTATATGTCAATTGAGGAATGGCTTGAGAAGTTATTATATATAAATATAATAAAATATTTTTTTTGCTCTAAGAAACTAAAAGGATGGTTTCAGATTAATCTATTAGAACTGGCCTGAACTAAGGCAGAGTGAAATGAGCAGAATAAAAATAACAATTTTCCATACAAATAATAACAGCTGGGGTCAATTTTACATATCCAAAAATCACTTGAGGCAGAGACCTAGGCTGGTGAACAATAAATTGCCCAGCATGGTGAGAGGATCAAATGCTTTGAGTCAGGTTCCTAAGGAAAACACCATCAGAGTGGACAGAGTCAGAAAGTAAGCAATAGGGAGAAATTGAGAGTGGAGGTGAGGATAAAGACTGAAATACTAAGGATCTAAGGAAGAAGGGAATTTAAAGAATTCCAACCTAAGCAGATAAATCAACAGGGGAAATATTAAAAGCAGAAGAAATATCACTTCTAGATATAATAAAGGAGTTCAGACATCTATGAATTAAAAACTTCAAACAAAGGAAAATGACCCAACCCTTGATGAGATGGAGAACTCTGTAGAATGTAAGGAGAAGATAGAAATGTAATACACTGTTCCTGAGTGCTTCAAAAGAGAAATGAAAATTATTTAATCAGGATTTATGGTCTGCACAACAAAAATAATGGAGGAAAAAAGACCCTGCAATCTGCAGTGGCAAGTTTTAAGAAACAAAGGAAAGAGAGAAAAATAAATTAGGAATGCAAATATGCAAAAGTGAAACACCATTTTGAAGAAGAGAAGCAAAAAGCAATAACATTAAAAAAAACACATAGTCATTATGAAAACAAAACTGATCTTGTGGTCAGGATATATAGAGATTACCTGGGGAATCATAGGTCTCCCAAAACATGATAGGACAAAAGTCCTTCACGCCATAATTCAGGAAACAATAGGAAAGAACTGTTCAGAACTTTTGAACACAGAAAATAAAATGCCAATGGAAATAATTCATATATTGCCTCCAGAAAAATGCAGAAAAATCTCAAGGCTGCAAACTCTAGGAAACATAGGAGTTAGATTTAATTATTCCAATTAACAACTACAAGCTCTATAAGTGATCAGGAGAAAGATCTTCAAATACAAAGTAAAGGAAATCTGAATAACAAAAGACTATTTTGCAACCACCAGAAGACACATTAGAGAATGCAATAATATGTTCTAATCATCAATAGAACTCAGGATGCAGATCAGGATGACCTACCCTGTAAATGCCAACTTAATTATAAGTAAAAGAAGGTGGACTTCAGTGATAAAGAGACATTTAAAACGGTTTTAGAAAGAAAACCAAAACTGAAGAGATTATTTACTTCCCAAACACCCCAGACAACAGGTATATAGGAGGAGTGAATAATTGTAGCAACTAAAAACAACAGAGTAACAGAAGACATATCAGTAAGCTTTCTTTCCAAATACACTAAAGGAGACAGGAGTGAGAGTGGAAATCCAGCAGAGGTGACGGTGGGACATTATGTACCAAAATTTGCAAAACCCTGCCTATAGTCAAATTAGTGGAGTAATTTCAAACAGACCATCCCCTGCACTTAACACAGAGTAGGTGCCTAATAAGTGTCTTCTATTTTAATCTTTTCATTGCCTGAACCTAATGCAGGCATTTATTAGATTCTAACTGACTATGTGAATCACCTTTGAAAAAAGCATGAAGTATTGCAATAGAACTTGACTTGGGGAAAAAAAAAAGACCAAAGCTGGGCTGATTTGGAGAAGGGGGAGAAGAACGAAATAGATCAGGTTCTTCTATATATAGGCCAGTGAGCTTTTTTTTTTTTTGATGCCTGGAGTAATTCAAGATTATATTATTAAAGGGATAGTTTATGAAAACAAAAAAGGTAAACAGTAATCAGTAAAAGAAAATATGGTCTCATGGGTTGTCCTCAATGACTTGTTAATTATATGTAATTATATTTTTAATTTATAATTTTTGATATATATATAATTATAATTTTATTTATATTTTGAAACAACCTTAACTTCAAAGCAATGAAGGAGGGGGAGGTTTTGAATCACTTACAATTAAATTAACTTCCCATAATACCTGCAATAGTAAAACCTGAACACCCCATTATGACTAGAAAGACAAAACAGAACCATGAATCTCTTCAGCACATAAAGAATTTTGATTGATGCAAGGAAAGATCACTGAGAAGACAAAATGAAAGTTTTCTCTTGCTAACCACCTAACGAAACCTAACTCTCCAGGATTTGAATGTGATTAAGTTATGATACATCAGAAGTTCTACATTCTACATAAAGATACAGAAGTATCTTTATTTCTGCTATGTATATTTAAAGAGATGAAAATATTTAAATTTTCCTCATAAGCCTAGGATAACAACAGCAATTGGCATTCCTAGAGTAGTGTAAGGTTTGCAAACCTCTACAAACATTATCTCATTTGATCCTCACAACAACCTTAGGCCATAGGTGCTATTATTCCCATTTTACACATAAGCAAACTAAGTCTATGAGAGGTTAAGTGACTTGCCTAGGATCACAAATCTAGGAAGTGTCTAAGGCCAGATTTGTACTCAGATCTTTCTGAGATAAATCCCATGCTCCTGATCCCAACTCTAGAATTTTCTCTACCATACCACACTAAAGTATAAGGTCAGCCTTGAAGGAAATAAAAGATTAACTGGGAAGTGCAATGGATAGTTTGCTGCACCTACAATTAGAAATATCTGAGTAACGAGAATTTGAGTTTAATGGAGGTAGTGCAAAGATTTAACCCAGGAGGTCCATCTAGCTTCACACACAGGAGCGCACGCGTGCGCGCGCACACACACACATATGCACACACATGCCATAGAATATTAGAATTAGAGGACATTTTTGGAACCATCTAAGTCCCTCATTTCCTAGATGAGGAAATTGAGCTGGAGACTATGTGTCACACAAGCTCAAGATCACCCCACAAGGACAAGCATCTCTCCTTTCCACATGAGTCGCCTAGTGATAGGTCTCTGTATTGCATGCTTGTGATGATGAGAATAGCATTGGTCACAGCCTGCAAGATAACTTCCTAGTTGGGCCAATAAACTTATTTCTTCTGAATTATAGGCAAAGGGCCAGGCACTGAGGATACAAATAAAGTAAAAACAAATAATCAACAACAAAACCCCGTCTTTAATCCAAGGCCGTTGTTATTTTAATGGGGGGGGGATACAACATGCAAAAAAAAAGTTTCTAATTATAACTAACATTTTCTATAACCCTTTAAAAGTTGCAAAGCACTTTAGAAATATAACTCATTTTATCCTCAAAACAAACCAAGATATATTTATCCTTGCAATAACCTACCCAAGGTAGATGTTATTATCATTCTCATTGTGCAGATGGGGAAAACAAGTCTGAGAGAAGTTAGGTGACTTGCCCAAAGTAACAGTTACTTAGTGTCTAAGGTGGGACTTCAAATCCCATATTCACCATTCCCAGTATGCTACTCTATCTACTGACCCAACTAGTTAGCATCGTATATATCTGTAAAATATGTGAAGTATAATAAAAAGTAATAAAGGTTACGATCTGGGGAAATCTCGTAAGTATGGTGCTGGATTACAAAATGACTGTACCTTCTTTTCTCCTCTATCAACCATGGATATGCTCAGAAAGAAGAAAGCTTTACTACTTACAGTAAACATTCATTTCTAAAATGTAAGCTGTTTAAGCATAGATTTCCTAAAGATGTCACTCCCATATTTCTCACCTGAAACTGTCCTGGTATTCAGTGAGATGTAAAAGCTAGTAAATGTCACCCTTGCCAGCTAAACGCAAACACTGCCACTATCTGGAAAATGCTGAAAATATGATTTCTTGTAATATTTAAAAATATTCATCAGAAGAGTTCACCTACCTGTGCTACAAAGAATAACATATTCTGTAACACTTTGAAGGCAATGTGCTTGCGAAAATGAAATATAGTAATAATGAAAAATGGTGGCTGTTTGAATTTTCAGATAAAATGTACAGGACAAAGCCTCCAACTCAGAATATCAGTACAGTCAAACTCACAATATCAGTACAGTCAAAAATATTTAGATAGATATGGGGCAATGGGCCTGTCAGAGCATCTTCTTATCAAAAAGAGGCATGGCAAAATGGAAGTAATAGCATAGGAAATAGTCATCATCATTTATTTAAAGAATTACATGTCCCATGTAACATTTATTATCCACATTTGGCATTGTTACTGAGAGGTGATATTGATTTGATTCCCTGAAGGATGTCAACTGAAGAACTGAGGCTGAAAATCTCCTAGCATAACTTAAATGGACATGTAATCAAATCTTCCTTTCCTTTCTTCTTATCCTCCCAGTGTTTACCTAGCTGACTTCCACTTACACCTACAGAATCAACTCTCATATACTACCATTCATGAACCAAACATTGGAAATATCCATCAGCTTTTTGTGTGACCCAAGTATAACAATGAACAAGGGCACTGCTATGCCAGCATGACTCCATATGACAGAGAGTGAGGGTGGTTATTTATGGTTGAAGGTCACAGTCAGTGACATCAATTATTGCCTTGACACCTATCTCATCAGGAATGGCTGGAGAATAATTAAATCAATTCTCTTATGATGCAGGGGATGACCTACTAGAGTCCACTCAAATCCAAGTGACTCTAAGATTAATGGTGCCATTATCAGGAGTGAACACAACACTATTAAAATGTCTCACCAGTAATTTTCAATGCCACAGGCTGTTGTTTTTGCAATGAAAACAACAGGGTTGCCTGTTCCAAGATGGATTTCTCCCACAGAATTAGTATGAAATCTCAGAATGGGTTTGCTACTAACAGGGCTCATCAAGATAATGATGGTAGCTTAGGATCAGATTAGCCTTCTCCATAGGACAAATAACAAATAAAGCAGTGAATAGAAAAAGAGTTTCTAATTTTCTTTTTTTTTTTAATTTCTATAGCATGGTAGAAAAGCAGAGAGGTAAATGGATAAACCAAGAATAAGGAATCCCTGGCCCTAAATTTATCTCATCTTGAAGTGGTTGGAGATAGCTTTGCCATGTTTTCTCATTTGTAAAATGAAGTCATTTATTGGACCATAGTTATTCCACCCAAGATGCAGGAGACATTTATGAGTTGATGCCCACAAAAAGCATTAAAATCCTTGGATATAAAGGCTATGGTGAGCTTCCCAAATAATCTTCTTAATGGAAAGATTTGATCATGTCACACCTCTGCTTAAGAGCCTTTAGAAGCTTAGTATTGTATAAAAGAGAGTAAGGGATTATAGTTAGATGATTCGAGACTAAAGCCTGCCTTTGACACTTAGCTGGAGGACCATAGGCAAATTGATTAACATCTCTGGACCTCTATTTCTTTATCTGCAGAATTTATATTTGGACTACATATCTATTTTACAGTTTATATTTGGGGTTTTTTTTGTGAATAAAACTCTTTGCAAACCTCCACTCACTACAGAAATGTTGTTTAGTATAGGATAAGGTACTTTACAACTTACCTTTCTAAGTTTATTTTACACTCTTACCTTTTCTTCAAATATGTTTTTATTAATATTTCTTATTTCTTACATCACCATAGCATCCCAAAATCTATTTCCCCTTTCTCTCCACAAGAGCATTCCCGTATGAGAGAGAGTAACTTTTAGGGAGGAAAACATAAATGCACACAAACACTACACACATATTTGTATACACGAAAGCTAGGTGGCACAGTGGATAGAACACTGAGTCTGAGGTCAGGAAGACCTCAGTTCAAACTTAGCTGAAGACACTTATTAACTGTGTGACCCTGGGCTAGTCATTTAGCCCCGTTTGCCTTGTTTCATCATTTATAAAATGAACTGGAAAAGGAAATGGCAAACTACTTTAGTATCTTTGCCAAGAAAATACCAACTGGGATTACAAAAAGTTAGACATGACCAAAACAACTGAACAATATATACACATATATCATATACATATATACGCATACATGTATGTGCATATATGTATGCTTATATGTATTCATAAATACGTGTTGTGTATGCACATAGAATTTTATATATTTTAAACACAAAAGTTTTATCAGAGAAATCTTATAAGAAAATGTTTTTCTTGTTGAACAGTTCCTTTTTTATCCTAGATGCATTGATATTGTCTTCAAACAGAAGTTTTTCATTTTCAAGTAATTATCTATTTTTCTTGTTTATTTAATTGTCTACTTGTTTGCTTAGGAATACATGTCTTAAAAGCCTATGGCCTGTTTCTCTTCTTATATTTTTAAAATTATGACCTGGGTCATGTGCCAATGTATAATGTATTGTGGCATGTAGTATAAGGAGTTGATCTAACCTAATTTCTGCCAGACTGCTTTCCAGGATTCCCAGCAGTTTTTATTAAAAGAGAGGTTTTTTTTTTCCCCTTGGTAACATATTTTCCTCTTTATCAAACACTGGATTGAGTTCTGTTGTATATTTTGTATGCAATTGACTCTATTTCCTGTTTGGTTAAGAATACTTTTCTTGGAAATACATGATCTGTTTCTCTTCTATTAATTGTTTCAATTAGTATCTTTACTGATTCCCTGATATTTTCCAAGTAAACCATCGTATCATCAGGAAACAGGGATAGTTTTATCTCACTGTCTCTTGTCTTAGTGAAATTGCCAGCATTTCCAGAACTATATCAAATAATAATGGGGAGAGTATACATACTTGCTTCACTCCTTTAGTAGAAAAGGAATGAGTGTATTCACCATTGCACAAGATGCTAGTTTTTTTTTTTGTTTTAAATAATTGCTTTCTATGATACTTTTTAAAAAGTGCCTTTACCTAGAAAAATTTTTAGCATAAAACAGCTATTATACTCTGTCAAAGGCTTTTGAGGTGATCATGTAGTTTTGGATGTTTTGGTTTTAATATTATGTTAGTTGTTTTCCTAATGTTGAACCATCCTTGTGTCCTTAGTATAAATCTCACTTGATCATAATTATTTGTTTATTGGATAAATTATTGTAACGTGACAGGATTGTATTTAAAATATTTTAATAATATCCACTAATGATATTCAATAATTTTCTTTCTGTAGAGCTCATTTTCCCTGATTTTTTTATATTAAGACTACATTTGCATCATAAAAGGATTCTAGTAGGGGGCTTTCTCAATTTTTGAGAATAATTTGGGAACTATGGATACTGACTGCTCTTTAAAAGTCTAATTGAATTCTCTTGTAAATGAAACAGGCCCAGGTGATTTTTCCTTTACTATTCTTTACATCAAGATCTATTTCTTATTCTGAGATGGGGTTATTTAAGATTTCTATCTATTCTTCTGATAGTTCAGATATTTTATATTTTTAAGGTAACACTCTAATTCTTTTGCATTTTCAGTTTTGTTAGCACATAACTGCATAATCGATTCTGATTATTCATTACGGTTCTTCTGATTTTGCTATAATTTCACTTTCCTAATTTGCTATTTTATTGATTTTCTTCTCTCTTCTTTTTAATCAGATCACCTAAATGTTCATCAGTTTTATTAGTCTTTTCAAGGGATGGGTTTTTAGTTTTATTTTATTATTTTTATTTTTTTGTTTTTAATTTATCTATTGCTCCAATGAACTTTGGTATCTCTCCTTTTTACATATTCAATTCATTAATCTTTTCTTTTTCAATTTTGTTAAAGTGTTATAATAAGGATATGGTTTTCCTCCTAAGGACTACTTTAGCTGCATTGCAGAAATTGTATCTTTTGTTTATTTTATTAATTTTATTTTTTTCTGTTAGACTTATGAAAAACTGCTAGAGGGATATTAAAGTTTCCTGTAACACTTGTGTTATTGTTTATGTCTTCCTGAAGCTCCGATACTGTGTCCTTTATAAATTTGAATGATAAAGCATTTGAAGTGTATAAGTTTTATTACTGATATTTGTGTGTTTTCTATGCTTTTTTCCTAGCATAATATAGCTTTCTTGTTTTTATTCCTTTTTTATTTTTAAAGGGTAGCTTTTGATTTGTTTTAAAGCATAGATAGTAACTACTACTTTTTTGGATTCACTTGATCCATAGTAATTATTTTCCATCTCCTCAATTTTGTTTTGTGTATGTCTGTGTTTATAATTTTTTTCTTGAAACATATTTTTTTCTTTCTTATTCAATCAGTCACTCCTTTCCATTTTATTGTGTTTTTTTAAAATCCATTCACATTTAAAGTTATAAGGATTAGGTTTATGTCTTCCAAATGTCCATAACGTTGACTTTTTTGTTATGTTTTTTCCCCTCTTCTGCTGTAAATACAGTATTATGTTTCTTTATTTTTCTTAAATCATTTTTAAGTTGTCCGTGTTCCCAGTTGCTTTCTTCTTGTCCCTCCATCTCCTCTTCTCACTTGTTAACCTTCTCCCTCTAGGGTTTTATTTATTAGATGCTTTCTGAATCTAATGATGGTTTCTTCTGGTTATGTATTTCTTCTCCTTCTTGTTTTTCCTTCTCAGTTAGCCATATAATTTCTTTCTTGCTCTCCTTTCCTTCAGTTAGTCCTGTTCATTTGTTTCTTTTTTCTTATTTCAATTTTGCACCCCTTTACAAAAAGTATATCTCTTACTCTCTTCATCACCTATATTCTCTTTTCTGTTTATTTTAGGGCTTCCTTCTTTACTTCATGGCCCCTAGAATTATCTGATCTCTCTCTTTTCTCTGAATTCTTTATATAATCAAAGCTTCCAAGGAATTCATTCCAAACTCTGCCTTTCTGACAGTGTAAGCCTATGGATTCCATTTTTCCATTGTGCCTGATTCTCAGAAAAATGTCAATTATCGCAAGTGTCAGAGAGGATACTTCCCCATGATAGACTCCCTCTCTTCCCTCCCCACCACTCACCAATACCATATCATTTTACATTACTCCCCTATATTTTACTGGAAATATTTTCCCTTTGTCCATGCTCTCCCATTCCTCCAGGTTCCATTTGCTCCCAGGGCTTCCAAATTCCTTCTTCCCAGGACAAGTAGACTTTTCAGGCACCACATCCCCTAGATCTTAACAAGTATAAGATCCTTGTCTCCTTTCACTCATAGGAGCACTCTTTGTTAGGAGCATTTCCAAAGTAAGGCATCCTACCTCTTCCCCCAGTCTTTCCCCTCATTTCACTCACTCCCCTGTAGGGTTTTCTGTTTCTGAAACTCAGAAGTCACCTTCCTCTCATTACTAGCTCATAATTTGACAAGTGCATCACTTACTCCTCTCCACTTCCTTGTTCTTCCCCCCTCCCCCGCCTTTCATGTGACCTCCCATGTTATAATGTAGTCCCACAAAAGAAGCATTCTCTTCTCCTCTGTTCTGCTGGTACCTCTTCAACTTTTCCCCTCACCCCTTCAGACTGTATGCCTGCATCAAGTTCATCTCTTCCCCTGCCCTTGGGAGGAGCAGCTCTTAGCTGCTGAGTAGACTGTTATCTGCAATGGTGCTAAAATGGCCAGAGGTCCAAACAGGTGAGAACTTCAGCATTTTGGCAGCATCACATCCCTTGACCTCATTTGTCCCCAGATGTGAATTCCAAACTAGTATTGTCTCAAGGGACATTGACATAGCAGCCAAGTTCATTGGGGCTAGGCCTGGGGCTGCCACTGTGAGGGTGGCTGTCTCTGGAGCTGTGATTAGGACTGTGTTTGGAGATCTCATCATTGGTTATGCCAGGAACCCCTCCCTGAAGGAGCAGCATTTTTCTGCTGCCATCTTGAACTTTGCCTTGTCTGAGGCCATGGGGCTCCTTTGCCTGATGGTGGCCTTCATCATCCTTTTCACCATGTGGCGGAGTCATTTCCATCCTCCAACATTTCTGAATGTTCCTCCTCATCCTCCTGGCCTTACCTCCCTCTCCCTCTCACCAGCCTTGAGGAAAGCCATGGGCCCAGAGTTTGACAGAGGGAAGACAAATAAATACTATATTAATAAAAAAATGAAAAAAAGAAGTGTTTTCCAGTAGGTAAAGGATCACATTCTGTTTGTAAAACCCCTTATTCACCTCTTCATTCTTACCTCTCCTTTAGTACTTTTAGAAAGAAATCCCTTACAGGTTTTTAATGTTATCATTCTCTTGCTGTTGTTTTTTATATTTATTTACTCCTTTTAAAATTCTATTATTTGAGGTATTCAAAAAGCAAATTTTAGTTTTGGTTTTGGTTTTCTTACAAAACGTTTCAAACTCATCTTTGTTATTGAATGTTCATCATTTGTCCCACATGGTTAAACTCAAATTTGCAAGATAGGTCACCCTGGGCTGCAACCTGAAATCCAATATTCTTTAGAATACATTAATACATTCTTTCCTACTTTTTCTCATCAGTGCAGAATAGTCTTGCATTATTTTAATATCCTTTCCTTTGTATTTGGCAGGTTTCCTTCCAAGAATTTAATTTAATTGTTAAATTTAAACACTATTCCTTTGGACTTTTTTTTCTAGAGGCAATCTGAGAACTCTTTCAATTAGGATTTCATGTTATAGGTTGAGAAGTTCTGGGCAGCTCTCTACTATGATTTCTTTAATTATGGTGTTAAGATTTTTTGTCTTGTCATTGTTTTCTGAGATATCTTTGGTTCTTAGGTTGCCCTTAAATGTCCTGTCTTTGAGATTAGTAGATTTAGCTTGCATAATAAACATATTATTAAGAACTTTTTTAAAATTTCTATTCTTCTAGGTTGCCCTTCACTTCTGTGTATTTGCGTTCCCAATCTATTGTTTCACCTTTGTTTCTTTGGTGAGGCTTGCCACTGAATACTCAAATTTTTCTATCCTGCTAATTATATTTGCTGTTCAGGACATAAATTCTGCTCTCATGATTTCCATTTCACTTTGAGGCCACTCAGGAATAGCCTATTGTGGTTCCATGTTCTCCTCAAATTCTATAGGGTCCTTTGTTCCATCAATCATTGGGTCATTTTCTTTTATTTTGCAATATTTATTTATCAATGCCTAAATGTATTTACTAGAATGAGCTCCTATTTCCTTCTGTTACTGTTTTTCCTATTGATTTATCTGTTTATGTGCAAGGTCTCTGAAATTTGTTCTTCCTGTAGTATTTGGTACTTTTAGTTCCTCCTCCTTTCACTTATTTCTCTTATCACCCACTTCCTGACTTTTTGCTGTTTTTACTTTTGGAGTGCTTCTCAGTACTAAAGCAATCAAATGCCTTTGATTGAGTCTTGTCTTTGTTTGAATCAAGAGTCATTATTTGAATTAAGAGTCCTTGATTGGAAATAGTATATATACTCTAAGGTTAGCATTTTGCTTTGGGGCTCACTCATTGGAAGAGTGTTCATGTGATTTGGCCATACAAGGCTCTGGGTAGCCATTAAGGAATCCCTGGCTTTGAAAACCTAGATGTTGGTTCTTCTCTCTCTGGTAACTATGTATGTATTCTATAGTCAGACAGTTAGAAGCCTGTCTGTTGATTTGTGTTATTTTCTCTGTTTGTACTTGCTCTGAAGATCAGGGTGCTGACTTTTCCCCCTGAACTAAGTGAATGACATATATATGTTTAATTAAAGTAATATTGTTAACTCCTTAAAGTTTCTTCCATTAGAAAAGCAGATCGAAGAACCTGTGCTAACAGCCCTCCTATGTTTCAAGTGCTATTGGCCTTACACATCAACAGCAGCTGCAAGCAGCATTGTTGTTATACTCCCTCCCCTCTGATTGTGGTTTCCTTGGTGACTAGATCTTAGCGCATCTCATCCTATTCTCACACTAGGCAATTCATGATTTGGCAGGCTAGGTCTCTTCCCCAACTGACTTTTTAAGTCAAAACTTTTCCCTGTTGTATGTAATCCTTTTCCCTCTGGTTTGGTAGAGTATTACACTGCTCCCCATACAGGCATTATTTTCTCCTGGTAATTTGTTCCACCTCCTCTGTTTCCGAGTTGTCTGTCCCAGTAGTTAACAGTTCAGAGCCTACTCTGACATCTGCAGATCAGAGCTTTCCAGTGCCATTGGTTTTGGTTTGCATCCTCTGACAGACTTTTATTTTTAAAGGGCTATGGCAAAGCTGGCTATCGAGGTCCAGGTAAACTTCTACATCCTGGAGCTGGAATTTCTATGGCACTGGAAAGAAGGAAGCAAGAACTGGGTACAAAGGTAGATTTTGATGTAAGCCTTTGTTGGGTCCTTGGTTCTGCTATTGCTGCCTTACTACTAGTATCAGGGATGGTAAAGTAGGAGTGCTGAGTGAGCAGGGTTACTGAGCATTAATTCATGGGTTTGGTTTTGTTTCTTTAATTTCTTTAGGACTCAGGGTGTCCTAGACCATGAAAATAGCTTAAGTTGCTTTATCTTTGGTACATAGTTTCTATTTTGGAGAGGTTTGAGAGGCGATAGAAATTAGATAAAATGTCTAATTCACTATTTTTTGCTCATATGACCTGGAAACCATGCCTCCATTTCACTGACTCTATGTTTATTCAAACCTAGCCCATTTGTCGTTGCCTGATCTCATTCAATATCAATGCCATAGTGCATTTCCAAAAGCTAGCTACCTCAAATCCCCATGGCCCCATCACCACATTGATTAATGTATTCCCTCACATCTGTGCCTTTGAAATCCTCCCTTTCATTTAAGGATTACTTGAAGTGCCATCTCTTCCAAGAAACTTTCATGGTCTACCCAGCGGAAAGTCTTCTTTCTCTCCTCAAATGCACTTGGCATACATACCAAATCAGGCTCTCTGGTATCACATTCCAAGTTATATTATTATCTGTGCTCATATATTACTGTCAACTCCTAGAAGCTGGGGATATGACACTTTTCAGCTACTTTCCAAGAAACTGGGAAGTGCCTCTGATCTTTTTTTTTGAGGCAATTGGGTTTCAGTGACTTACCCAGGGTCACACAGGTAATACAAGTGTCTGAGGGCAGATTCGAACTCAGGTCTGTCTGATTCCAGGGCCAGTGCTCTATCTGCCTCAAAGTGCCTTTGATCTTAATATATATTTGTCAAATTCAGTTGAAATTTATCTTTCAATATGCTAAAAAACATAATTATGAGGAAAACAAAAAACTAAAGTCATGATAGGCTTTATTTTCAGTATTTTTCCCTTTTACATCTGGGACAGACAACTTCCTTGGCCCCACTATGTGAGTTCCATGGAGGCGAATGGAAACCCATTTAAATATTACATCATGCTGTCACTCATAAACATGGAAGAAAGGAGAGGGGACAAAAATTTATTAATCTCCTACTATGTGCAAAACACTTCAAATACAATTTCATTTGATCCATAGACCTACAAATATACATGATTCTCTTTCGTTTTTGTTTTTTCTTTTCTTCCTAGATAAGACATTTGATATGTAATCATTGAAATGATTATAAAAAACACAATTGGGCCTTATTCAAAACTATGTTGAAACATACTAAAAACAGGATCATAATTAATTTTTAACTCCTAGTGTCTGGCTTACAAGAAAATTACCTCTCAGAGCACCATAGGTCCCCACTTCTGGCACAAATCCATGGTGAGTGAAATTTGGAGAGGGCAGATTACACATGTGGAAACCTTCATGCACCAAGCCACAATTGACAAAAGCTTATCAACTACGCTTAAAAATTCGTCTATGAAATAAATAGCCTAAGATCAGAGTATTAGAGATTTAGAGGTAGAAGGGATGTCAGAGGCTATGGAGTCCAACTTCCTCATTTTATATTTGAGGTTGTTGGGACCCAATGAAGTCAAGTGACTTGCTTGGTGTTATACAATTAATACATATCTGAGTTAGAATTTAAGTTCAAGTCTTCCTGACTCAAATTCTAGTGGTCTATACTGCCTCCCCACATTACTTTAGATTTGTTTGTTAGATTTGGGGTTGGGAGTACAGTTAGAAAGAAGAGGGATAACATAAAATGCCTGTGAAATAAAATTTTATTATTGGTATTACTCCTCTGTTTATTATCCAAACAGGGATTTTGGTTCCCTATGGCATCCATGCCCACATGCCTGTAATGACAAGATAGATGGGAATCTACTCTTTTATCTTTATGTGTCCTATTGAGCCCCTTCCTTCTTCTTGATAGGCCTTTGCATTCCATTATAAGTTCCTTACTCCCAGAAGAATGACTATTCTAAGTGACCTGTTTTAAATTCCTGAGAAAGCTGTGGTGAAAATATTTTATATTCAAGTGTTTCCTACAAAAGAAAGTGGTGTCCTTTTGACATGGAACCATATTGATGTATAGTTTAAGCATTACTTAACTTGAATGATGAAGTGAGGGGTTAATGCTTTCAAATTCTTAGAGAGAAGCTTCAATCAGGCAAGGGTGATAAAGTGCCTAGAGAGGTCTGAGCAGGGGATAATGACATCAGTTACAGTGCTGACAACTTCATCCTCAATGGCAGAAA
>CM053622.1:667191205-667223510 GCA_028646595.1 Phalanger gymnotis
TCTCTCTCTCTCTCTCTCTCTCTCTCTCTCTCTCTCTCTCTCTCTCTCTCTCTCTCTCTCTCTCTCTCTCTTTCTCTGTCTTCATGAGGGTGACTCTACCTTTCTCTCTTTCTTTGTCTTTGTCTGTCTGCATATCTATCTCTTACCACTCCACTACTACATGTAGTACATGAAGTTCTGCCTCTTCTGTGTGACCCTGAGCAAAAGAAGATAAACTCTACATCCCCTGGCATCTCTCTAAGATTACCAGTTGCAAACTAATTTCATCATTTTGGGGTTATGGATTTTTTAAAATTCAATTTTATTTTTAGTTCTAAATTCTCTCCCTCCTTTCACCCCTCCCCACCCATTGAGAAAGAATAAAATATAACACTCATTACACAAATGAAGTCATGTAAAATGTTTTTCTGTATTAGCTATGATCTATTCTAGAAAACAAAGAAGAAGGAGGAAAGCATGTTTCAATCTAAATTCTGAATCTGTGTTTTCTGTCTGGAGGATGATAGCATTTCATCATGAATTCCTTGAAGCTACGGGGGATCACTTTATTGGTCACAGAAACTAAGTCTTTCACAGTTGATTATCTTTATAATATTGATGTTACTGTGGAGATTATTCTCATGAATGTGCTTACTTCACCTTGCATCAGTTCATATAAGTCTTCCTAGGTCATTTTAAAATGATCTCTTTCATCATTTCTTAAGGCAAAATATTGTTCTATCACATTGATATACCATAGCATGTTCAATCATTCCCCGATTGAAGGGTATCCCCTACATTTCCACAAAAACGACTGCTATAAACATTTTTGTACAAGTGTACCCTTTTCCTTTTTCTTTGATATTCTTAAGGCATATTCCTCATAGTAGTATTGCTGGATCAAAGGTTATGTAGTTCTGTACCCTTTTAGGTGAAGTTACCAATTACTTTCCATAATGCTTGGACTAGTTCACAGCTCTGCCAGTAGTGCATTACAATACCTATTTTTCCACATGCCCTCTCAGAATTCATTATTTTCCTTTTGGGTTGAGGTGTTTTCATTATTATTTCACATTTTTATATGACTGTTGAGAATGTTGATTTCTTCCTCTGAAAACTAACTGTTCATTTCCTTTGAACATTTATCAATTGACAAATGGCTCTTATTCTTTTAAATTTTGCTTAATTTCCCACATACTTACAGAATGAGACCTTTATTAGAGAAACTTTCCATAAATATGTTTCCTTGTTTTTTTCCTTTTCTTATGATTGTGCTGCATTAATTTTTGTGAAAACACTTAATTTTATGCAATTCTATGTAATTAAAATTATGAATTACCTCCTGTGAATTTCTCTTTTTTGGTCATTAGTTCTTCCCTTATCCATAGATTTGACAAGTAATTTACATGCTCCCCAAATTTGCATACATCACCCTTTATATATAAATCATGTATCTATTTTGTGCTTATCTTGTTATATGGTTCAAGATTTTGGTTTATGACCAGTTTACGCCAGACTACTTTCCAATTTTCTTAGCAGTGTTTCTCAAATAATGATTTTTTGCTCCACTAGCTGAGATATTTGGGTTTGTAAAACATTGCTTTTGCCCATTAGCTTCCGTGCATTGCATTCATAATCTTTTCTGCTGACCAACCACTCTTTTTCTTATCCAGTACAAATTTATTTTGAAGATTACAGCTTTGTACTATAGTTTGAAATCTGGTACTTTGTCGTATGGTTTAACATCTGACCATTTCCTTCACTTTTTCCATTGACTCTCTCGATATTCTTGACATTTTGTTCCTCCAGATTAATTGTTTTATTTTTTTTCTTACTCCATAAAATAAATCTTTGGTATTTTACTTGCTATGGCATTGAATAGATAAATAAATTTAGGTAGTATTGTAATTTTTACAATAATGTCCTGGCCTACCCATGAGCAATTTTATTTCTCCAATTGTTAAGATGTTTCTTTATTTGTGCGAATAATGTTTTGTAATTGTGTTCATGTAGCTTCTATATGTTTTGACAGGTAGACTCGCAAGTATTTCATACCATATACAGTTATTTTAATTGGAGTTTTTCTTTCTGTCTTTTCCTACTGGGTGGTGTTGGTAACATATATGTAAATGCTAATGATTCACATGAGATAATTTTATATCTTGCAACTTTGCTCAATTTGTTAATTTTCTTGACTATTTTGATTGACTATTATGTTTCTCTAAGTAAATTCCCACATCTTATGCAAAAAGTGAAAATTTTGTTTTATCATTGCCTATGTTTATTCCTTCAATCTCTTTTTTCTTGTTTTATTGCTATAACTGATATTTCTAGTACAATTTTGAATCGTAATCATGAAAACATATATTTTTACTTTACTCCAATCTTTTTTGAAAACTTATAGTTTGTCTTCATTTTAGATAATGCTTTCTCTTAGTTTTACGTAGATAATACTCATCATTTTATGAAGGTCCATTTACTCCTATGCTTTTGAGTGTTTTTAATAGGATTGTTTATTGTATTTTATTGAAGGTTTTTTTCTGCATGTATTGAAAGTCATATGATTTTTGTTGGTTTTGTCATTGACATAGCCAATTATGCTTATAGTTTTCCTAATATTGAATTGGTTTTATATTCTTGGCAAAAATCCAGCCTGGTTATAAGGTATGAATTTTGTAATATATTCTTGTAATCTCTTGGCTAGTATTGTATTTAAAATTATGATTTTTTTTTTAGTCACAAGTCTAATTCATTGATCTGCCATCTCTTTTCTTGAAGTATGCATTTAGAGATATAAAATTCCTTCTAAGTACTCCTTTGGCTACATCCCACAAATGTTGCTAGGTTTTCTAATTTTTGTCATTATATTTAATGAAAATATTGATTGATTCTATATATTTTTCTTTAAGCCACTCATTCTTTAGGATTAAAACACTTAGTTAGAAAAAAAAATAATCTATATTTCAAAGGCCCTTTACCGAACAAAAATTCTATTACATCATGGCAAGGAAAAGATACATTTATATGTCTGCGTTTCTCCATTTGTTTGTGAAGGTTTTAATGCTCTAATCCTTCATCAGTTTTTGAGAAGGTAATGTGCACAGTGGAAAAAAATAGTATCTTCCTTTATCTTCCTATTCAATATTTTTCAGACCTATATCATATCTCTTTTCAAAAATTCTATTATTCTCCTTGACTTTTTTGTTATTTATTTTATGCCTAGATATATTTAGGGCTAAGAGGGGTAAATTAGGCTCCCTTACTATTATAGTTTTACTATTTATTTCCTCCTGTAGCTCATTTAACTTTTCTTTCAAGAATTTGGATGCTATGCAATTTGCTACATGTATGTTCTATATTGGTATGAATTCATTGTATGTGACACATTTTCACAAAATGCATTTTCCTTGATTTTCTCTTTAATTATATCTATTTTGGATTTTGCTTTATCTGTGATCGTGATTGCTTCCCTGACTTTTTTTTTTACTTTGGCTAAAACATAATAAAGTCTGCTCAAAATTCTTATTTTAACTCTATATTTTACTGTTTCAAGTGGGTTTCTGGTGAACAACAGTGATGGATTCTGGTTTCCAATCTATTTTTTTTTCTAACTTTTTCCATTTTATGGGTGAGTTTATCCCATTGTCATTCAGATTTATGTTAACTAACTGTGTCTTTCCTTCTGTCTTATTCTTTATATTTATCCTCCTTGTTAACATTTATTTTTCTTCTGACCACTGCCTTTCTTAATCTACCCTCCCCATACTTCTGTCCTTGAGTCATTAAAATGAGGTGCTTCCCACTCTCCCTTCTCCATTTTCCACTCCATTATATAAACATTTCTTCTATGCCGCATTCATGTGACATAATTTCCACCTTTATTCTTCTTTCTTCCTTCTTTTCTAGTGAATCCCATCTTTTTTATACTTCCATTAGTCTTTTGAGATCATACCAACATAATAGTCTCACATCCATGTCTTCTGTCTAAGTAGACTCCCTCTAACTCCCCAAATGATGACAGTTTTTAAAGGTTATATGTATTACCTTCACATATAGGAAAATAAAGAGTTTTGAAGTTCCTTAAAAATTCTCAGCCATTTTTACCTTTTCACGATTCTCTTAAGCCTTATTTTTTTAATGTCGAATTTTGTTTTCAGCTCTGATCTTTTCATCATGAATGCTTGAAAGCTTTGTATTTTATTAAATTTCATTTTCCTTTGTAAGATTCTACTCACTTTTTCTGGGTAAGTTATTTTTGACTGTAATACTAGTTCCATTGTCTTCTTGAATATCGTATTACATACCTTACAATCCTTTATAGTGGTAGCTGATAAATCATATATAATTTTGACTATAGTTTCATAGTATTTGAGTTATTCTTTCTTTTAGTTTTTTTTCCTCCTTCACCTTGGATCCTTGAATCTTGGCTAGAGTATATCTAGGAGCTTGTACTTTAGGATTACTTTTTTTTTTTATTTTTGCAGGGAGTAAGGCAGGGTAATTGGTGTTAAGTAACTTGCACAAGGTGACACAGCTAATAAATGTGTCAAGTGTCTGAAGCTGGATTTGAACTCAGGTCCTCCTGACTCCAGGACCAATGCTCTACTCACTGTAGCACATAGCTGTTCCTCTTTAGGATTTCTTTAAGGGGGTGACTGAAAGAGCTTTTCAATTTCTATTTTGCTCTCTAGTTTTAAGATACCTGGAGAATTTCCTTTTACAATTTCTTGAATCATTATGTCTAGGTTTTTTTTTTTTGCATAGCTTTCAGGTAGTGCTCTGAATTTTATTTATTTCTCTTCAATTGATTTTCCAAGTTAATTGTTTATTCTCTGAGATATTACATCTTCTTCTTCTTTTTCTTCTTCTTCTTTTTCTTCTTCTTTTCTTCTTCTTTAGTATTTTTATTTTGTTTATTGTGTCTTGATGTCTCATGGAGTCATTAGCTTCTACATGACCAGTTCTACTTTTTAAGAAGTTAGTTTCTTCAGTGAGGTTTTGTACCTCTTTTGCATTTAGCCAATTCTCATTTTCAAGATGTTTTCTTCAATATTCTTATGGCCCTTTTACCAAGCTGTTAATTCTTTTTTCATAATATTCTTGCTTAGCTTTCATTTCTTTTTCTAATTTTTCATATATTGATATTATTTAATTTTTGAAATATATTTGTCTCCTTTTCAATCTTTTTAACTTTTCTAAGATTTCTTGTTGGGCTTATTTCCATCTGCATATTTTGAAGGCTTTGCTTGTATTTGTTTTTAAGCCATTTTCTTCTTTTGAGTGTGTGCATTATGCTTCTCTGTCACTGTAGGTAGTATTTAAGGTCAGGTTCTATTCGTTTGTTCATTTTCCAGCCTACTTCTTGATTTTGAACTTCATGTCATAGTTGAACTCTGCTCTTTTCAGGAGCTAAGGTAGGGGAAATTGGGTTGTTTCTGTCTTTTATGTCATTTTGTTGTTTTCACAGTTCAGTCTGGGGGACCTATAATTTTGAGTGCTTTCAAAGTGGTAACATGTAGGAAAAGTTCTGTTCGCTGTCTTCCTGGTCTGTGTTCTACTCCTTATGCAGGTAGAGTTCCTGTTCTCTTGAGACATAGACCACTCCTCTCCATCCTGAAATTTTGACCTACAATTGGATATTCAGCAACAGAGGTGTTATATATTACCTATTTCTGCTCCTAATGTTAGTACAGGGATACCCTGGGATCTCTTTCTTCCAAGATGTTTAGTTTTCTTACTCTCCCTGGGCACTGGAGTACCCCTTATCTGTGCTGCTGTTACCACAGCCCAGTGTCACTTCTGTTTCTGCTCTACTGCATTGCTGGCTAGTCTCTGTATATCTTAGTAAGATGCTCTGGATTAGGAAAAAAAATACTGTGACATTTTCTTGGCCTTCCCACTCAGAATTTGATTTTGAAAGCCTTTTGGGGAACTGAGGCACAGGTGTTTGGTCTCACTCTACCATATTGATTTGTCCCTTCTGCAGACAGATTTTACATCAGCATTGCTGGAGGAAATTTGTCTAAATTTCCTACACTGAAGAATACATAGATTCAGAAGCCCAAAAAGTATATTTCCACATATACCTTTCACTTTTCTCTTATTCACAGGGGAAAGCCCAGGAAACATTTGCAGCACTATCCAGAGCATATGGGAGTAGATACTGTGGCACTGTTTCTGGAGAGTGCATTTCTTTATTTTGTTTCTAAACTACCCCCTCCTGGAAAGAAGGGTCTCCTCTAGAATAAATCTCTGTGAATGTAGTTTTTTTTTTCTGTTTCAGAGGGTTTAATTAAATTTAAAAAAAACTATTCAATAAATACATGGTTTTCAAAGTTACCCTACTTTTCTGTGTTTCCTTCTAAGTTTTCTTTTGTTCTCTGCTGTGTACATTTTCGTTCCCTCCCTCTGCCATCCTAGAGAAAACTGCAATTAAACATACATATTTGTGTATGTGTGCATGCACACACATGCACACATATGTAGAACTACACTATACATACTTCTATTTATCATTTCTTTTTCTGAAAGTGGATAGCATCTTCCTTCACAGTTCCTCTGTAGTTAGATTGACTGTTTATGATACTTAAGATGAATTAGTCAAAGTTGTTCTTAGGACAACATTTCTGTTACTATGTACAAGATTCTCTTGGTACTGCCCATTTTACTTTTCATTATTTTATGCAAGTTTTCCACATTTTTTTTCTAAAAAACAACCAGCTCATAATTTCTTATAGCACAGTAGTATTTCTTCACAGTCTTATACCACAACTTAATCATTTCCCAATGGAAGGACAACTATCATTTTAGCCAATCTGATATGTATAAGATGATATATCAAAATTGTTATAATTTCTTCAATCAAAAACAGCTTAGATCATTTTTACATGACTATGTGTAATTTTGATTTCTTCATCAAACTGCCTGTTCATATCCTTTAACAATTTATCAATTGGAGAATGACTTGTATTCTTATAAATTTGAAAAAAGTTACTTATAAATTTGAGAAATTAAACCTTTATCTGAAGGATTATCTGTAATTTACACCCTTGCCCACCATAGTTTTCTGCTTTCCTCCTAATTTTGGCTAAATTGGTTTTATCTCCTGTGAATGTAATTTTTGTTAGGTCCAGCAACAATATGGCTCAGCTCTTCTGCCAAAATAAGTTTTCCATCCATCCTCCCTGTCTCTCTTCTAGGTTGAGTATTTGCTGCATTCCTTCCCCATCACATTCATCAATGTGGCTCGAGGTACCAGCTGGAGAAGTACCTCATATTATTGTATAGGTCTCCCTTCTCAAAGAGTAAGTCAACCCCCTTTCCAAAGAGTATCTCAACCAGTATCTTGTTTCTCTTTTTTGTTTGTTTTTTTTTAATTAACAAAAATCTATTTTTGCTTCTTTTGCCCCCTACCGTAACCACTGGGGAAAATCAAAACAATAATTAAAACTCTTAAAACAAGTATGTATAGTTGAGCAAAACAAATCCTCGTGTTGGTCACCCTCAAAATATATTTTCCTTAAGTAGCTTGATTCCATCATCTCTATTTCATCAATGATAAATCATCAGCTTCTATGTTTGAATGTGATTTAAATTAGAAGAATACTTTATGATTTCTTAATTATTCCTCCTTTTGGACTTACAAAATCTAATGATTGTTGTTCTCCCCAATCAGAATACTTGGCCTTTCCCCTAAAATTTTAATATGCCACATGTATCAGTACTGAAATTTGGGGAATTGCTTCGGTCTGTAAAATAATAAGGAATTTTGGTTGGTATTTGTAAACCAAAAGGAAGATCTTTTAATGTATAAATAATAGCCACAAATATGAGAACTGCTGTTTATTCATGTTTAGCATGTATAGTTAAGCTGAATCTACCAGTGACTTGAAAAAGCCACCCACATCCCAGAAAAGCACATTGGGACTGCCTGTAGCATAAAAATTTGATATTTCAACCAGTCAACCACTAAAATCACTTAACTTATGGAGCTTACTGAATTATTTCATCCAAAGGTTTATTCCCAACAGTTCTCATTTTGAAACTATATAGCCAAAGGTAGTATTTAGGGGGTGGGAGAATAGAGAATGGGGAATAAGTGTTAAGAGAACTCTAATCAAAAGTCAAAATTACACATCAAGTATAACTGGTTTCACCATGCTTTGCCACATTGTGGTAGATCAATGATTCCAGTTGGGAGGTGGAGGTGTACGTAATCTTAGGAAAGAGTGTGAAGCTTTATACATGTCACCACCCTAGCTGGAGCAGCCACAGTCCCACCACTCTGCTTAGATTCTTACTTGTAGTAAAATTTTTAATGTATTCTGTGGGAACGTCTAAAGACAGATGAACAGTCACTAGGTGAATTGTGTTCTCTTTAGCAAATAGTGAGTTTATGCTATTTACCTTAAATTTGAAACATATTGTGAATACCACACTTTGCCAGATTGTTTTGCATGTCCTATAGAGTATATTTTTCCCATGATAGGTTAAAATAAGGATTTTTAAGGAAAATATTTGTACCTCAACATTATCCTGATGTATCTTTAATTGGTGTACTTATTTATGATTTATTTTTATCATCAAGTTCCACTGTCTTGGTGGAGAAATCATTTTCAGACTTAACCAAAAGAGACTGACAGTAGAGAAACAACCGAGACCGTAAAGAGAAAATAATAAAATATGAACTAATATTCTGCAGGGTATTTTGAAGTAGGCTTCATTAGATCAAGAAGCTCATGCATGATTCTCATCACGCAATTAAAAATAACTGATCCTTTCTTAAAATGGACAGTTGTGTGGGATTATTTGGTCATTCTTCATGGATATCAAAGCAAAAAATAAATTCTGCCATATTGTGAAATTTGGCCCATTCAATTGGAAAAATCTTAATGATCAAGAAACCATGTGTTTTTACTCAGATATATTTTATGACATGGCTATAAAATCTTGTCTCAGAGAGACCCACCACAGCTTTGCATTATTTTAACCAACAGTAATGGGGCTGCACTTTTAAGATTGCACTGTATTATAGCTAAAATACTGATGAAAACTAGAAGCTTCACACATATTTATCACTTCTTTATCTCTGACATGTGAAAATCTTAATGATGTCATAGTTTTACAGGTTTCATCTTCAAGAAAGAAAAAAAAAGCAATGGACTTGGGATAGAACTTTAAAGTCAGTCAACTTTTCCATCATTAGTGGTTTTATTTACAAGTTTCTAACTTAGAAAAAAATGTCCCCTAGACTAAAACTTAATATGTAACTTATCGGTATTGGAGTGATTTTGTTTGTTTTTCTATAGTATTTGAGAGAGGAAGGTGGGAAAAATAGAAAACTTTGGGGGATGAGGAATTTACCACAAGTGAAAAAGGGTTGTGAGCATCAACTCTGAAAAAATCTGATTTTATTAAAAAGATTTGTGTTAATTTATCTCTCTATTGTTTTTCTTCTTAAACAAATACTTTTAAAAATGTTCTCTTTTCAAATTCTCTCATAGTTTTCTATAGCTGATTGACATGAGAAGTGTCTTATTTGCCAAGGAATAGTCAACAAATATTGTGCTAAACTCTGGAGGTAGAAATAAGAAAAATAAAACTCAAGACCTCAAGGAGCCTAAAATTTTCATGAGGGAAAGACAATATACAAAGGGAAGCTGAAAGAGAGGGGCAGACAGAGGAGGCATGATATTCATCCAATTGAAACCAAGTAGAGTGGCAGAACGAAGAGTTGTCTGGAAATTCTGAACCCTCTATCAAGGGAAGGCATGGGAGGAGATTTTTGCTGTTTCCTCCAGTCCTCCAGTCAGAGGGGGGAAACAACTGAGAGTATTAAGGATCTTTTGAGTATCAGATGTGAAGTAGTCTCCATGATGATGTGATATCTGGTGATGAGATTGTGCTCGGGAAAATATATTTGTGAAGTCTAAACCATACAGATTATCTGGGGGTAAATGACTGCATTCACAAATGCTGCTATTGGATGGGTCAATTTTGTTTTCATGTTAACTTTCCATTCATAAGAATAAAGCCTAGCCTGTTACTCTTAAGATGCCACGTGGTTCTGGGACAGTATAACGTAGTAAGTTATATGATAAATTAGACTAGAAGATAGTTGATTACTGGGTTTCCTGAACTTCAGTTCCTCCATTGGTCAAAAGGAAAAAATAGATGAAAATAACTATCTCTGCACACCTCAGCTAATTGTGTATACTTACTCACATATACACACAGAGCAAGAGAGTGAGTGAGAGAAAGAGAGAGAGAGAGAGAGAGAGAGAGAGGGAGGGAGGGAGGGATTTGAGAGAGTACAGTCTATTTAAATTATGCTGGCATTTAAATTTTTTTTAGTTGTGTTTGGGAAACAAATGAATTTTGTGTGAAAATGCCACAAAGAAAAGAGTGTTAGATTTGGAATCAGAGGATCTAGTTTTAAATCATTGCTTTTTCTTGTACTAAATTTGTGACCATAGGCATAACACTTGATTTTTTTGGATTTAGGTTACTCATTTATAGAATGAGGAGTTTGGTCTGGGTGACCTCTAAGATGTCTTTTAACTTTAAATCTATTATCCTGTAATTATCTAAATTCTGATCAGGTGTCTTCGTCTCATCTGAATTTGCCTTATGGCATTTTGTGTACTTCTCTTATGCTATGTATCCCCACATTGGTTTCTCTAGGAGTTTTCTGTACCAAATAAATTATCCTATCAGTACCTTGTTCATGAATGACATGTGGAAAGTGAGTTAGGGCAGGAATTCAAGGTGAAGATGTTTGGGGTCAATCACATATGGGAGCTTACTGAAGGCTTTCAATGATCCTAAGGTGCAAAATGCTACTAATTACTTCTTTTTGGCACAGCGTTCTTTCAGTGAAAAGGCAGTGAGGAATTGTCAGGAAAACCTAAGCTTAAGTCTTATCTCTGACACATAATGTTTATGTGGCTCTTAGCAAATCACTTAACCTCTCAGTGTCCCAGAAAATTTCTAAGAATTTAAGTTGCTCTCCTTTGTAAGATGGAGATTCCTTACATAGACTTACATATATTGATAAAAATCACAGGTCCAATCTAAAAAAAATAAAATTAAAAAAAATAAGTTCTCCCAGTGATATTCTTTGGTGATAAATCACAGAATACTATATTATTTGAAAAAAATCATCATGACAAATGACTTAAAGGATAATTACTAGATTTTTCATGAATACACATGATCTACAACTGGAAAATTCTTGGGAAAAGGCAAAAAAGCTTCAAGGACATATGGTCAGAAAAACATGATAGTCACACAGAGAGGATTACGGAAATCTTAAATGTAATTTTAATATTAAAAAAAAATCATGAGTCAGTAGACAGCTTCCATAGCATAGGGTAAATTGTCTATGAAGGATTTGTCTATGAAAGCCATGGATAAGAATCAGAATCAAATAGCATGAATATGTGTCAAGAGTTTGTGATTAGCTAAGAAAATACCTATTCTACTGAGATCTCTGATTTTTTAAAAAGGCAAGAACATTTTGCATCACCTCTTTATATATTCATTCCTTGTCTCTTCATTTGTATCATAAGCCCTTTGAGGGCAAGTAATGGTTCATATATATATTTGTGTCCCCAACAATATCTTGTACATTGGATCTCATCCTGCCAATGACTTTAAAAAGCCATACATGACTGATACTACTTTTATACAGAGTAGACATTCTGTACCTATTTGATAAATTGAATGAGTGATAAATGAAGCAACAACATAGCAAAATATAGAAAACATGACATAATATATGTAATACTGATTACTCTAGACTTCATTGCCTAAATACCAAACCCCCCCCCAAAAAAATTTCTGGTTTCCTTAAAGAGGATTAGGTAGTGATTATGTTCCCTTTCCATTTGGTTTAGCCCCCACTGATGGTGTTCCTTCAAGTGTAGGGTGTGGTTTAGTTCCTAACAGACAAATTAGCTTTTACAGAACAATATTTACTTCAAATGGCAAATCAAAAATACACAATCTCTCAACATGTGAGAGACATAATCCTTCCTCTACCCTTATGCCACCTCAATCTCTGGGGAGAGCAAATGGATTAGGTTCACAGTTAATTAATTTTCCATAGAGCTTAGTGCCAGTTCTGGGTCAACTCCATTTTGGGCTTGAGTCTTAGCTACTCTAGTTTTTCAGGATTTTCCTGCTGGGTTGGCTGACTGTACCCTCTCACCTATAATCCTGCTCCCAAAGTTGTCAAGGCTGGAACTCCAGGGTCTAGTGAGCATCACTGCCAGCACTTGAAACTAAGAAGGACAAATAACACAGAACAGAAACAAATGCTCCTCAGTTGATCTCTTGGAGCTGGGGTAAAACACAGAGAGAAGGAAGAGGGTAAGTACTCCCTTCTTCTCCCAACATTTCAATTCATGGCATGTGTGTGTGCTGCACATGAGCTCTGAACTTCACTTTCTGGTTGCAGCAAGCAAGAATGGGAGCCAGGAGAAGAGAGAGACTGTCTCAATTTAGCCCTTTTTAAAGATGTAACTTGTTCTGGCTATGCTACTAATCAAAGGAGGCTAATATCTACTCAAATGATAGAGAATGTATGGAGTCTCAGATGAAGAACTGAGGAAAATAGGGTTAACTGACTTGCCCAGGGTCACATAGCTAGAAAGTGTGTGAGTTCAGATTTGAACTCATAAAGATGAGTCTTCCTGACTTGGTCTGACTCTCTCTCTCTCTCTCTCTATCTATCTATCTATCTATCGATCTATCTATCTCTCTTTCTATCTCTCTCTCTCTTTCTCTCACTGTCTCTGTATATATGTATACATGTGTGCGTATATGTATATATATGTATGTATATATAGATACATATATACAGCTATATATGTATACAAATAAATGCTAGAAAAGAAAGAGAAGTCTGAGTGAATAGATATTGAGGATTTTATAGATGTTATATATTTCAGATATGACTTCTTAAAGGAGGTGGCATTTGAGCAGAGTTTTAAAAGATAGGACTATCATGGTAAAAAGGATCAAAGGCATGAAAGTTCAATGTGATTTTCAAAGACAAACATGGCCAAATTTGGTTGAAATGTGGAGTGATGTAATATGGGATAAAGCTGGAGAGATGAAAGATTGAGGATGGCCTTAAATACAAGGCAGAGAAGTTTGAACACTGTTAAACAACAAAGAATCCCTAAAGATTGTTTTGCTTAATCAGAATAGTGATACGGTATACACACACAGACACACCACACACACACATACATATAATACATATATCATACACATATATGTATGGGTATGTTCATATATACATATATGTATATCTATCTACCTATCTCTTGAAAGAAAGCTACTGCAATACTCTAAACAGATGGTAAGTATTGTAGCTGCAGTAGGATTAGAGAGGATGAATTCAAGAGATGATACCCTATCAACACCCGTGAAATCCTCTGAAATTAGTCTGTACTTTTTTGTTTATTTATCTCTGTATATATGTCCCCTCCTCCCCAGGTAGAATGCAAGCTTCTTGAAGGTAAGGAATGTTTCTTTCTTTCTTTCTTCCTTTCTTCTTCTTCTTCTTCTTCTTCTTCTTCTTCTTCTTCTTCTTCTTCCTCTTCTTCTTCTTCCTATATCCATAGCAGTTAGCACAGTGACTGCTCCATAGTAGGTACTTAATACATAGTTGAAGAATTAAATTCCTTGGATATGAGGTGAAGGAGAGTCAAAGAAAACCTGAATCTGATGAAAGTGGGAGCAAAGTGAATGTTTGAGAAGCAGGCAGAAACAATGACAACCTAAGAAGGAAAAGGTTTAGTTCAAATTAAGTAATTTTGGGAGGGGACTAGTACTTGAGAAAATTTGAACTTAGGGACTTTCAGGAGGTGAAGCACTACAGCAATTTAAATAGTTTTTCTTCCTTATCTCTTAGACCATAGATCTAGGGCTAGATGGAGCATCAAAGATCATGTGGTTCTATACCTTCATATTCTAAATGAGGAAAGCGAGGCTTAGGGAAGCCATTTAGCTATCTCAAGATCATCAAGATAGTATCAGAGTTGGGAATTAAAGACGGTTCCTATGATCCCAGAGCCAGTATTCTTTCCACTATTTCTTGTTGACTCTGCTCGCTCAAGCACAGTTAGCTCCTTAAATGAGAGCCAAAATTGTTGCTGGCCAATCAAAGGTAAGAGTAAAATTTGCTTACTTTCAATGCCAACCAAACCCATTTCAATATTCGAAATGTACATGAAAAAAATTGCCGTCCTTTTCTAGTTGTTAGTAGTACGGGATTTTTTTTTTAAATTTAATTTGTTGTTCTAGTCTTACAAAGAATAAGAATTTTTAGGAATGTTCTAAAGAGAAATGATTTCTGTGATTTAAATTGCTCCTGATATTTATAGATAAATGCAGATCTGCCCAGTCCTTGCATGCCAGTCTTTTACTGTGCAGATTTGGCTATGATCTTTATTATGAGGTTGTACTCCCCCAAAAGAGGTAAAAAGCCAGAAAGTGCTGGATAGCTGTGAAGAAAGGCATTGTACTTAGTGTAGAAAACATTTAACATGCTTCACAGAAAGAAGCATATTATTTTTATGTCAACTAGTGGTCCAAATGCAGTTGAAAAAGGCTCAAGCTCTCCTCAAAATGATCTAACTTTGGTGGAGCAGTTCAAATGGGTAAATTTGACCTGGCAATGTCAACTTCTTTGAACTGAGTAACAAAGATCAAGAAAGTCTTGTAAGAGGCATTGCATACTAAAAGAATCCACAGATCTCACTTAAGAAAGAAAAAGTTCTCAAAATGTGGTGCCTAAAGCAACAAAGATTTTGTTTTCATCAACACCAAGAATCTCTAAGCTCAATTACCTGAAATGTTCATTTGGATGCAAAAACAATCATTTATATTTGAGGTGATCCTGCCACATGGGTATATGATAAAGACAGTTGTGTTGGAAAGGCAGGGTGGGCTCCTTAGCACTTAGCACGGGTGCCCTTGAAGAGTTTGGCTTTTGTTTGCGTTGAGTGATTCAGCTATTTCATTGAATCTTGTTAAGTGCTAAGCCCCAGGCCCAAGATTTGGGTGTCCTTGGTGCCTCCTTGACTCAGGGAGGGCTTAGTTTAGACATGAGTTTGAGTGACATGTCTGGGACAGCAGGTGCTCTTGGACCACGTGGGTTCGAGTCCGCCTCTTTGAGGTGATTTTGTGTCACGTGGGTGAGTCGCATGAGTGACTCTCCCCTGACGCTGAAAAAGATATAAAAGCCAGGGGTGGGCCTCTTCTTTCTTGGAGCTCTGAGACGCAGCAGGAGTGGCACGTGACTCTGAGCCAGCCTTGTTGAGCTCCTGGCTGAACTCAGATGTTGATGGTGCCTTGGTAACTATGAATTGTATTGGGTCTGTCTATTTGTAATTTGTTTAAGGGCTCTCGAGATGGTGTTGATGAAGAGACTCCGGGCAGCTATACCTAAGGAGCCCTCCAGCTTGTAAACCCAGATGCTGAGACTTTGTTGAACTCTGGTAACTATGTATTGGGATTTGAATCAGGCAAGGTCTGTCTGTTGAAGTTTGTAATTTGCTTGTATTTTGCTCTGAAGTTCAGGGTACTGGCTTTTCCCCCTGAACTAAGTGAAGGATATTTGTGTGCTGAATTAAAGTAAGCTTGCCAACCCCTTCACCTTGCTCTCCTTATTAAAGCATATCAAAAGAACCTGGGCTTTCTGGCTGTCCAGCAGCTTTCTGGGTGCTGGCTGTGGGTGGATCTGGACCCCCCACAGAAGCTGCTGGCCAGATTGTGGAAACAACAGTCTACAAACAAAGGCTCCTTGCTTAGTAAACAGAGAGGCACTCTCAAACCAAAAAGAGGAGAGTATCAACTGTCTCTGACACAAATTGGCCTTATGATGTGGACAATTTACTTAACATCTCAGTGATCTAGGAAACTCTAAGACTGTAAATTTTGGAGAATGTGCCTATAGCCTGCATTAGTCAAAGGATTTTTCTGACTCAGGAGTTTCATGCACTAATGAAATAATATATCCATTAACTATCCCTATCCTAATTGTGCCTGAGGGGTTTCCTTTAGAAGGTAGTTCAGTCATGGAGCCACTGTTATTTTTATAGACAACTAGATTAGCAGCCTAGGAGTCATCCTTGAGACTTCACTTTTTGTCACTACCCATAGACAACTAGTCCTGGCCTTCCCCATCCCTTCTCTACATTTCTTATCCTCTACTTTCCACTCAAACACCAAGTAGTATAATCCATCCCCTTCCTCCTTGACTAATTGCAATAACCTTCTGCTCAGTCTTTTTGCATTAGTCTGTACTCTTTCTAGTTTATCCTCCACATTAGTATCAGTGATTACATATATGTGTGTTTGTATATGTGTATATTTACACATATATGCATATATATACATAGAGAGACAGATAAAAATACAAAGAGACAGAGAGCATTTATATGTAATCCCCTCTGTTATCTAACAGTAAAAGGAACAAGTATGCCAACTGATGCAAATATAGTTAGATGCTTAAAACTCTAAAAGACAAGTATTCCTAATTCATTCATGATAGCTTTTTCTATATATGTATTATCAGCTTTCTTTGCCATTCTAAAAACCTTTTCAAATAAATAAAATATGATTTTATCTATAAGGACAAAATGCTTCAAATGCTGCATATGTTTAAATATTTTATATTTTTTTGTAAACAAGAGGAAATATTTCTATGGCTATTTCTATTTGGTGATTTCTTTGCCCATATTAGTCTTTTGTCCTTGGAGCATCAGTAGAATGCACCAAACACTCATAAAATATTGTGAAAATGTGCTTTTAGAATAAAATAAAATGTTATCTTTTTCATGTAGTTTCCACCATTTTAGTAATTTTTTTAATTTTCTTTTTTTTTAGATTTTCAGAATTCATAATTTGTTGTCATAATAATAGGGATTTGCTTGCATTCATACTGATAAATGTCCAAGAGATTCTGATGATAGGTTTTTGGATTAATAAGAAATATCCCATCCAACTTATTCAACTGCATACTTTCAGTTAGTGAATTTGTTGACATAAAAATCTATAATTGCAAAGGATAAAAAAGACAAAAATTATTTCCTACCTGATTACAGTAACCATAATTCCAGTTTTGAAGTTCCTTCTACTATGGCTGATAATCTAAAAAGTAAAGAACAATACAGTTTTCATTATACTCAAATTCCCTATGAAAGAGATGAAGAGCTGCAAAGTCTGAAAGGTAAAGATGGTTCTGGTTGGCAGTGGACTGCAGGGTGAAGATGTTTTAGTTATGTACTATTACACTTTGATCTGGTCCAACTGCATATTCTAAAACACACTCCATCAAGGAAAGTCTGATTTCTCTTTTCCCCATCACTTTCCCAATGATTTAATTTCATTAATAGCTTGACAGTTTATTGATACTGGTCCTGCTTACCACTTTTCCATACCACATGCTGCAGACTGTTATCTGTCTCCTTTGTATAACAACTTGCTACTATCAGATCCTCAATCCTTGGACCAAACCTCTCCAATACTACTCTGAAAAAGGAAGTATGTTGACCACCATCATATCTTTGTGGTCAAGAGAGTAATCGTTAAAGGTGAAAGGAAGATTTTTTCTCCAGATATTCCACTTTTATTTCACTGAAAAAGTGTTGTATAGATGCTTTTTTATGTGTCAATTCCCCCGCACCCTTTCCCACTCAATGAGCTTCCCCTTGTTAACAAAAGAAAATAGTTAAACAATACTATAGTGACCACAGCTTATATCTTTCATCATCTATAGCCATAGTTTGCCATTGCTCCAATGAAAGAAGGGTAATATGTTTCCTCTTTCCTCTGGAACCAAGATTAATCAGTATATCACCTTTGGTATTGCTTAATTGTGATTTTAATTTACACTATTTTAGTCATTTTGTATAGTTTTCCTTATTTTTCTTACCTCATTCTGCATCAATTAATATAGATCTTCCTTTGATTATCTGAATTCCTCATCTTTTATTATTTCCTAAGGTCCACTAATAGTCCATTACATTCATATATCACAATTTCTTCAGTCTTTCCCTAAACTATGAATACAACTTTAAGTTCTTTGCTAACGCACCCAGACACAGACACAGAAATGGTGCAGGGATATGTTTAATATACATGGGTCTTTTCTTTGCGTCTTTGACTTCTCTAGTGTATCTATGAATCAAAGGATATAGAAAAGTTAGTCACTTTTCTTGAATATTTCCAAATAATTTTCCAGAATGAATGGAATACCACTACCAACAGTATATTTGTGTGCTCCTCCAATGTTATTTCTGTCTTTTGTCATATTTTCCATTTTGATAGGGGAGGTGAAACCTTATACTCAATATAATTTGCATTTATCATAGCATTAATGATTTAAAGCAGTCTTTCTGATGATGATATTTATATATTGCTTTTAAGTTTTGCAAAGCACTTTTCTTGTGTTATCTTATTTGATCCTCACAACAACCCTGTGTGTTAGATTTTACTAATGAGGAAACTAGAGTAAGAAGATAAGTGAATTGCCAAAAATCTCAGAGCTAGTGAGTCTATGAGGAAAAATCTGAGCTCTAGTCTTTCTAATTCAAATCCAACACCACTTAGTACACAGCATAGCTATTTCTAATAATCAATGGCTTGACATTATTTTCCTGAGAAATTTTTCTTTGTATCCTTTGTCTACTCAGCTACTGAAGACTGAATTTGGTCTTAGATATGTTATCAATTTGCTTTATATCTTAGATATTAGATTTTTGTCTGAAATATTTGATGCAAACATTTCTTTTTTAATTGATTTTTCCTTATATTAAATAATTGATTTTGGTTAAGCAAAAAAAAAAAAGCAATCTAGATAGCTTTTTTTCTTTACTAAGCAATGCTCTCCTCTATTGTAATACGCTGTTTACTTATTGTCAGTGTACTTAATATGCTACAGTATTGTGCTAACTGAAGTTCATAATGCAGGTTTGATCTTTGTGTGGCATAATGATTTTCAGCTTATTAAATGACCAAAATCTTTAATCTTATTTTTAAGTGTGCTCTCAAGTGTCTGCTTCTGGAATAGAACAAAAAAAAGTGGATAGATTAGTGCAAGGCCATCACCACTACTGGAAACAGCTGGAAGTCCTGTTGCTGCTGATGCAATCACCTTTATATGGAGAGGATGATTTTTTTAAGGTCAACATAACCTCCTGGTCAATCTATTTTTCTTTAGTTCATCCTCTCTTTCCCCCTTCTATCTCTCCTAAAAAATGTATGTATTGGATGATTGGGTGCAAGGCACTATAAGGAATACATGCAAAAGGATTACATAGTGTTTGCCTCGAGGCAACTTAAAGTGGCAGTTAGTTGGTTATTTTGTCCCTTGGAGAAGGAAGCACAGAAAAACTATGCCTAATGCATAGTAATCATCCAATAAATATTTTTTGAACTGAAGTTGTTGAATCAATGCTGGTTTAAGACTTTGGCAGCTGTTTTAAAAACAGGTGGTCAAAGCACATGCTTTGGAATTAAAGGGGCAGAAATTACAAGATAAATGAATATACATATCAATGGAGAGGAGGCAAAATAATGGCCAAAAGAATGATAACAATTTACATTTATATAGCACTTTGAGTCATGATGAATACTTTCCTCATAACACTCTTGTGCATTATTATATGCTATTTTACTGGTGAGGAGATTGAAGCTCAAAAAGGTTAACTGACTTGACTTTGATCACATAGCTTTTAATTGTCCGACTTAGAGACAAAAACTGATATAGGCTGATGCCTAATCCCATGTGTTAGCCAAGATGACAGACTTTTTGTACAATATCTTGAGTTATCAGAAAATGAGGGAGTTTGGAAGTTCTTCTGAGATTTAGATCAGAATTACCCAAGCTCCAAACAGGCCCTTTATGCACAATTGTGAATTGCTTAGATATTCTGTTCTTTTAATTTAAATAAAAAGAGGATGATGGTCTTGATGCCATAATGTTTTCAGGATATTACCTTAAATAAAATAAAACTCCAATTTTCATTTTTCTAGATCTCAAAGGTTAGCAGTATTTGTGTGTTGTGTGTATGTGGTAATGTTTTTTTAAAGAAGAAAATGAAGTTGTCCAGCTGCTGCTGTTATCAGGATCTCTACAGAATTGGATTTGTTTCTTCCACTGAGATCATCAAACTGAAGACAGGTGGCTCTGAGCAGCAACAACTACATACTACTGGCATTTGGGATCAGCAACTCTGTATCCATGTTCACATCCTTCTGACATTTATTAGAAATGTCACGGATATTTATGTACCAAAAGAAAAATAATATCGATTGGGACATATGGTAATTTTGATTTAACTGCATAGGAACAGAAAGTGACCTTCTTGGATGTTCTTAACAAAATGTCAATGTCTCTGTTCACAGTGGTTCCCAGTGTTGAAATTCATTAACTCTGATGCTGTTAGGGTTAGGTGGCTGAATTCCCACAATAAAATTAAGTGACTCATATTTTGAGCTATGGGAAGCTAAGACAGAGAAGGATTCACGGACTTACCTAAGGTCATACAGTCAACAGGATCTGGCACTTAAATGAAATTACACAAGCCTAGATTGTCACATTGACTTTCTAATGGCAAAATGTCTTTCTTTTGGATGGTGAGAAAGTGGGGCTAGATCCTAATGCATTTTCAAGCTCTTTATTTTCATGATTTGGGCGGGGGGAATGTATGTGTTTGTATTAAAGAAGTTTTGTTGGTGCAGTGTCCTATCTACCTCCAGAGCCTACATTATTTTTGAATACTTTTCCATTTTTTCATCAGCTCAATATTATTGCTGCAAATGCAATTGTGTTAGAGTTATAAATTCTTCACCAAATCCTTTTTAAATGCCTCTGATGTGTGACAAGGAGTTGGAAATATATAAATGCTAGATTTTATGCTTTTTTCCATATTGCCATGGTCTGCTATTCTATTATAAACTGTCATCTGTAACCTAATCAAAGGAAAGTGGGTAGGGAATCTCATTGTAGTCCAAGGAACATTCCTTTTTACATGAAGTTACCAACTTTAATAGAATGTAGGCTGGCTGGCTCAACTTGAAGTTTTCAAAAATGGGAGGAAGGACTGAGTCAGAAAAGAACTGAGATGTTTATATTAGTATCCTAAATGTCCTCCCTCTGTGCACGTCCCACCCTTCTAATTCCAATGTTTTTTACGATTTTTATGTCAGCTTACCATGTCAAGTGTGTTTGGGTGCATTGTGCCATCAAATATGTTTTTCTCTTGGCTTGTAACACATTTACTCCAATTGTTTTATGACCGCAGACTTTAGCTCTAGCCTCTTTTCTTTCCATCGGGTGTCGATGCTGCCTGTGTCCTGTAAGGAAAGCACAGCTGTTATCATATACTAGTATACTAACTTGCCCACTCCAATAAACTCTTTTCACTTTCATTCATCAGCATTATTGATTTATTTGTCCTAAACAGAATAGTCATATTTGCTATTATCATATTTATTAAGCATCTATTATTGACCAGACATTGTGCTAGGTTCAGAGAATACAAAGTAAGGCACAGATAATGTATGCCTTTAGGGAACTCACAATCTAAAGGTGGAGACAACACATAAGTCATTGTACAAACAGAATACATAGAGAATAAATTGGGGCTAATCACCAGACACAAGGGACTAGCATTGAGGCAGATCAGCAAAGACTTTTTGTAATAGGAAGGATTTTACTTGGGACTTAAAGGAATCCAGGTTAGCAGGAGGTTGAGATGAAGAAGCACACAATTCTAGGTATCAGAGATAGCCAGTGAAAGTGCCCAGAGTTGGGAGATGGGGGATCTTGTGTAGGGAACAACAAGGAGGCCCATATCATTGTGATATAGAGCACATGGGTATAAGTTGTGCAAGACTAAAGAGGTAAGAAGGCGCCAGGTTATGAAGGGCTTTAGAAGCCAAATGGAAGATTTCGCATTTGAATTTGGAGACAACAGGGAGCCACTGGATTTTATTGAATAACAAAATGAACTTGGTTAGACTCTTGCTTTTGGAATGTCCCTTCAATGATCAAAGCCACTATTGCACATATTTAATTCTATCAGATCCACCACCCTCCTCTTTGAAAAGGTTTTAGTAATAGCTGTCCATCAATAGAATCCTCTTTCCACAATATCAAGGCTAGAAAATACTCATCTACTTTCTTAGAATCATAGACATAGCCCTCAAAGAGATCATTAACTTCAACCCATTAGTTTCTACAAATGAGTAAATAGAAAACCAGAGAAGTGGAATGAGTTGTCCTGTAAGCAAGTGGGAGAACCAGGACTCAATTTGAACCCAGTTTCTCCAGGTTCACACTCAGAGCTTCTCCCATGGCACCTGGTTCTGATTTCCGATCCAAGTATATACTTTCTTCCAAGGCTCTCTCTCAGGCCATAACATATCAAGTGTTGTGGCCAGTCCAACATCCTTCTTGAAAGAGTATAAATTGAAATGGATCATAATTGTTTAAATGAGGAGGAAAACCTCCAAAATATCTACCTGGATGCAGCAGTATAATGCAGGTGATATGCTGGGCCTGGAATTAGAAAGTCCAGAGTTCAAATATTTCCTCACTTATTAGTTGTGTGACCCTGAGAAAGTCACATAATTTTTGCCTTAGTTTCCTTTTCTGTAAAATGGAGGAAATAATAATACCTACTCCACAGAGTTATTGTGACAATCCATGAGATAACATCTATAAAGTACTTTGAAAACCATAAGTACTATATAAATGTTATTATTATTACTAATATGAATTATTTATTATTATTATTATTATTCCCAGGCAAGAAGAAATAAATCAATGTCTTGGAAGACGATCATTGCTTTGGTACCTGAGTTCAGAGAAATCCTTTAAAATATTATTTTTATTTACTTAAATATTTCCTAACTACATGTAAAAAATTATAATTTAAAAAAATTGATTTCTAAAATCTCCCCCTCTCTTTGCCCCTCCCCCCTCCTTGGGGAGGCAAACATACATGTGAAGTCATGCAAAACAAAAATACACAGTATTTTCCATGTTACAAAAGAAAACACAAACAAAATTAAAAGAAAAAGAGAGCCAAAAAAGGATGCTTCAATATTCATTCACAATTCATCAGTTCTGTCTCTGGAGGCAGATAGCATTTTTCACCATGGGTCCTTTGGAATTGTCTTTGGTCATTGTCTTGATGAGAGTATCTAAGTCTTTCACAGCTGATCATCCTTACAATTTTGCTGTTAGTGTGTACAATGTTCTTCAGGTTCTACTTTCTTCACTTCACATAAATTCATGTAAGCCTTTCCAGTTTTTTCTGAAACCATCCTACTTGTCATTTCTTACAGAAAAATAGTATTCCATCACAATCATATACCACAACTTGTCCATGCTTTCCTTAATTGATGGGAATCCCCTCAATGTCCACTTCTTTTTTACCACAAAAAGACCTACTATAAATTACATATACACATACACACACACACATATATATATACATATAATAAATATATACATACATATATGTGCAGATACACATATTTTAAAGTGCTCCTTTTCCTTTGGTCTCTTTGGGACACAAACATAGTAGTGGTATTGCTGGGTCAAAAGGTATGCACAGTATTTACAGTACTTTGGACAAAGTTCCACATTGAATGAGTGGACTAGTTCAAAACTCTACAAACAGTGGTTTAGTGTTCCAGCTTTTTTTTTTATATTCCCTCTACCATTTTTCATTTTCCTTTCCTGTCATCTTTGCCAATCTAATAGATGTGAGGTGGTATCTCAAAGTTTTTTTTTTTAATTTTTATTTTCCTATTCAGTAGTGATTTTGAGCATTTTTTCATGTGACTATTGATGGCTTTGATTTCTTCTGAAAACTACTTGTTTGTGATTTTTGACTATTCATCAACTGGGGAATGACCCTTATTTTTGTAAATATTTTTTAATTAAAACATGTACATTCTTTTATAAGACATAATACTGTTTTACACTTAAAACACTACAGTATAATATAAACATAATTTTTATAAGCACTGGGATACAAAACTTTCTTGTGGCTAGTTTTATTGTGATATTTGCTTTATCGTGGTGGTCTGGAATTGAACCTGCAATAACTCTCAAGTATGCCTATATATATCTTATATATGTTTGGTGTATATAGGAGGATATATAAGATATGTGTGTATGTGTGTTTATATATCTGTGTGTATGTATGTATGTATATGTACAGATGCATATATGCCATATATGTATATGTCTGTGCATAAGATATATATATATATGTGAACATAACTGTTTACATGTTGTCTTCACATTAGAATATGAACCACTTTGAGTTACCACCCATATTTTTGCCTTTCTTTGTATTCTCAGCATTTACCACAGTGCCTGATACATAGTAAGTACCTACTAAGCGCTTAGTGACTAACTGCGCACTTTATTCAGAAACCCAAAGAGGGAGTAGTGAGCAGATGTCTGAAGGGCACTCATATTCTAATACATATGGAGCATATATAGCTAACGTTGCAACTAAAGATTTAAAGAAAGTCTTGATTTTGTGCATTCAGGCTACTAGGAAATTAAATCGTACATGGTGGTGTGTGTTTGTAATCCCTGTTACAAGGAAGCTGACTAAGTCTGGTGTCAACATAAGTGAGCTCCCAATAATGGGAAGCCTACCAGATTGGCTAAGGAGAGGTAAACCAATCCAGGATGGAGGTGAAACAGGTCAAAATATCCATGCTTACCCACAGTGGGATCAAGGCCACGAGTGGTTATTGTACTTCCAATATAAGTGAGACAGAGAGAGGAAAGAAAAAAAAAGAAGGAAGAAAAAGGGAAAGAAAAGGAAAAAAGGAAGAGAGAAAAGGGGGAAATGGGAAGTGAGAAAGGAAAGAAGAAACAAAGGAAGGAAGGAAGGAAGGAAGGAAGGAAGGAAGGAAGGAAGGAAGGAAGGAAGGAAGGAAGGAAGGAAGGAAGGAAGGAAGGAAGGAAGGAAGGAAAAAAATCTTAGATTTCACATTTTAAACTGGATGTAAAACTGTCAAGCTGTCAAGCTTGCAGTAAAAGCTGTCAAGCAAGCAGTTTCGTTGAACTTTTCATTTGAAATAATCTGCTGAAGATCAATTATTACCTTTTAGAGGGTTTGTGATCTACTCCATACTGATGGAGAGAGTAGCCATAATGGGGAACTAAAAGTTCTTGAAGTATTATAAAAGAGGAGTTTCCAAGGCAACAGAAAGACAGAAAACAGAGAGAGACAGAGATAGGTTCAGAGAGACAAAGACAGAGAGAGAAAGAGAAAGAAAGAACTATTCCCATATATGTTTTAAATTATTGTAAAACATTAGAAAATCCATTCCAAATCACATTCAACAAAGTAGTAGCAACAAATAAAAATTATAACAAAATAATTAAAAAATTAAAAATTGAAAATAAATATATCTAAATACCTATCTATTCCATATGGTTATTTTTAAAAAGAATTATAAAGGAAGCAGAGATTTGAATGGAGCTTAAGGTTGACGTAGCTCTCCTCTTTAATCTTATTAAATTGAAGCTCCAATATAAAATTACTCAATTCTCATTGCCAGAGAAAATGAGAAGAGTTGAAGGAATTTTCTCATGCCAACCTAAATAAGAAGAAGACTATGGATAGTGCTCCCTGAGACAGAGACAAAGAAGTTTAAAAGATATACTTGACCTAAACAATATTGCTGTTTGGATGAGGTTGTAGGTCTGAGTCACAAAAGAGCTAAAATAGCTTTGTTATTTGCTGTCACAGAAAAATTTCTCTCTGTGGCAGAGGCTACAAAGCAAGTACAATTTAATGGAAAACCAGCAGATAGCATCACAATGGAAAAGATAGCCCAACAGACAACACCAGTAGATCACAGGATCAGTGGAAAAGAAAGGTCACAGCTTGAAATAAAAAGAAGCCCAAAAGATGACATTGCCAATGGCTATACTACCTCTGTGGAAACCAAAAGAAGCAGTTTCAAAAGTGTTAACTGCGATGCAGCCATGTGCTGGTACATGTTTAACAACCAGCTTCTCAGGAGGAAAAAAAAATGCAAAATCAAGTCATTCTTTGTAGTGTTTGCTAAATCAGTTCACACTAGCTGACTGGTGCAAGATCTCCAGCAAACTTACTGACTTGTACAAGATCTCCAGCAAACTTCTGGATATAGGCTTAAGAATATTGTCCAGGCTGTATGAATGGGTTCTCTATTCATGATCTTTTACCCACCATTGGTATGTGGCTTTATGAATATCCCTGTATAAATAGGAATATTTTCTTTGCTTTTAACATTTAATTGATTTTCTATGTATCCTCTGGTTTGGTATAGCAAAAGAGAATAATATTGCTGGAAGCTCATGATTTATTAAAAAAACATAAAATGTATGTAGATTCTAGAAGTCTTGAACAAGGGCCATTATTTGAGGGGAACATGGGTTACAGAATCTGTCTATCTATCTATGTATGTATCTATCTATCTATCTATCTATCTATCTATCTATCTATCTCTCTCTCTATCTATCTATCTATGTAAATTAGATATTTTCTTTCATTGAAATTAAATCAATACACAAAATTAAAAGTGAATTGTTTTAATGTTATATTACCTTGGTACTTATGTCATCAAGAAATTGTGTTTCAGTGCTTTTGAGTACAAATGTCAGGGGATGACAGTTTTTAAAGGTGGTATTGATGGGGTACAGTCTCTGGGAACCCGCTTGAACTCACCTTGAATCTTCCCACTTGATCTGGCTTTTTATGCCCAAATACCTTAGGCTAGCCTTCCATTGTCTAATTGCCTCCTGATTTCCTCAGGCCATTTTCCACCCTTGATCCTATCAAAACATTTATACCCAAATCTCTTACCCCAGCCCTCCATTGTCTGTCATCTCCAGGTAGCCTTCAGCTATTTCCCACCCTTAATCCCATTCCTGGAGTATGACCTCACCCCAGTTCCCCCAGTGACCCCAGTCCCATAAAGATTCTCCCTAAACCCCTCCTACCATGACCCAGACTATTTGACCACCCTAGATCCCTCCCACAACCTTTCTATTTATAAGATTCATCTTGCCACTATGAAGGTGCTCATATTCGATCTAGCTTAGATTCTGTCTGACCCACTTGTATAAGTGTCAGAAATGCTCAGGGTCCTTAAGAGTCTACCCATTATGGCCAATCTTTAATAAAATTTGTTTTTCTTTGGCTGTAAGAAAGTTTGGGTTGAGTTTATTTGAGCAGGCCAGGCATGTCAGTGTTTTGGCGTCCTAAGCTCCCCAAATCTCTAGAAACCTCAACATTTGGTTCCCTCACCCCTAAACCTCAACATATGGTCCCATGACTAGGGATTAGTATTTTGGGGTTCCAAGCACCTCTAAACCCCTAAAACTTTAACAGTATAGCAGTATTCCATTCATTTTCTGTGTAATGCCACTTTACAGAGTGGGAGAAGGGTGAAGAGGTGGTCCTGACAGAGTTTGCCTTTGATTCAAAAGAATGGGTAATGGGTGGGAAAGGTTTCTTTATGAAAAACAGCCTCTGAACATCAACTTTTGGTTACTATCTAGTAGCATGGAGTAAAGTGGAATAACAGTAGTTCATCTATATTTCAATGCAATCACACCCCAAGACATCTTTAGATCAACAAGACAGGGATTTCAACACAAATGTTTATGAATGGAACAAAGTTTGAGCCAAGTTTTGTCACACAGAAGTGCATATTTGAGGGACACACATTCTTCAAATTACAAAAATTCAAGGCTAGGCCCAAATGTAGACTTGTGTGAGATAAAAGATGCTCACCAATTAAAAGTTAATAAGGAGCCATCTCAGGATGGGAACAGAAAATAAATTTTATTCAATTTTTGAGAATTGGGCATCCCCCGCTAGAACAAATCCAGCAAGGGAGGTTCTTTACAAGGGGCAATGCACCCATAATTACACCTAACACAAGAGAATTCCTTTGGCTGGTAGGTGGGCTTACAATCTGAGTGTGAAAGCTAGATAAAGAACCGGGAAATTGAGGCACAGACACTCCAATTCCCATTCCCTTAGTTAATGATTACAACTGAGGTGACGTCTATAAATCTAAAGAAGGAGAATAGGATAAGGGGAGGGGGAGACCCTCTCCATTCTCTTACAGTACCTTTACAGTAAAGGAAAGCAGGTCACAGTGACTATTCTTACTGAGCAAATCTTTAAACCAGAACCAGAAGAAAGAACAAAAAATTTCAGGGTAAACTTTCATGGAGGCTGAGCCATCAGACTCTCCCAGCCTCAGAATTTTCCCCTTCCCTATGTCTTGATTTTTAAACACTCCTGTATATAGATATGAATAGATATGAATATTATACATATCCTCCCCTGTGAAGTCTTCACATTTCATTTATTTACCTCATACAGACTGCTTCTGTTTTTTTTATTTTTGATATTTGTTGATGAAAATGTCAGTACACACTCCATGAGGAAGCAGGTTAGAATGATATTTAAGTTTATATGAAGACTTTTCCAAATCTGGCTTTAAGGACACAATGTCAGGTCATAAGATTTTATTATAGTATCAAGAAAACTATTTCAATATGTACCCTGAGACATATTATTCATTATAAAGTCAAGGACATGGCATAGAGTAATAATATGAAATATTATGGAACTGGCAGGTCATAAATTGCTTCAGTAAATAGTGGGGTATTATTTTCTGTATATTTAAAAAATGAAAGCATTTATTAAAAATTTAATGTGTGACAATCACTGTGTTTAGTGATAAGGACCTAAAAGCAAGATAGTCCCTGCCTTCAAGGAATTTACATCATAATGGTGGAGACAATTCATTTAAGAAAGTGCTAAGAAGGAAAATAACTTATGGTCTGGGGTTGGGGAGGGCAAAGAAGAAAAAAGGGAAAAGCAAAATTGGTGAAATTTAACTTTTTCTACAACATTTTAACACCCCTGTATTTAGTGAAAAAGTCGCAGTTCGAACAATACCTTTTAGCAAAATGAAAAATGTCATATGACTTTGGTCAATAATCAATCATTATTATTTCCGTCAAGTATAAAGCCATCTAATGTAGTTGTTACAATCATAAATTTTGGATTTTGGTGAAGACTAAATAGCCTGTACTTATTGTAGCTTCCTAATCTAAATATATTCTGACTTGAAATGTCCAGGATTTTAAGTTGTTATCAATTCAATTTCACTAGAATATGGTGACCAAAAGTTAATCTTAATTAACTAAAAGCTAATGTTGAAATAAAGCCACCCAGTAATTCACCTATACCATATTTAACAGTCTGTCACCCTTTGGGTGTTCTTTGTACATGTCAAATACTAGCAAATTGAGAGAAAAAGATGTAAGTCAAAAGATATGCCACGATCGCCAAGTGCTCGGTCCAATGTTTCTGCCATCATGGACTGAGTGTGAACTGATGGTAGGTGGAGTGATAAGGGCCCTGGAAAACTTTCCAAAGCACCATCTGCATCCAATCACATGAAAGAAGACAGAATGACAGGGACATTAAATGACAGGCTTGTTTCCTTGCCAGCATTTCACTTAGGAAGGCCTCTTCGAATTCCATTTAGAAATAATATCAGCACAATGAGTGTGCCATTTCTGTGAGATGTAACACTGGGGTGCTCAAAGTTATGTGAAGAATGTAGCTAAGTATCTGTTTGAAATCTGGGACCATTATCAAGCTACCCAGAGCTACTGATTCTGTTGCTTGATCTTTTCTGTCAGCTTTTTCCACCCACGAAAATTCTTTGCATTGCTTGTGTATTGAATTTGCTGGTATTGAATGTACATCAGGGTGGTAATTTGTGAAGAAAAAATATCTCTGCATTGGACTTAACTCATTCTTGTATTTATTCACTTTTCTCACAACCCTTGCTGCCTTTCCCTAGTCCCTCTGTACTTCAACATTCTCCAATAACAAACACACACACACACACACACACACACACACACACACACACACACATACACACACACCTTTTTTTTTTCAAGCTATAAAGTGAACAAAGTTGGTCTGGAGATGTAGAAAAAAGCCAAAATAAAATTAATTACTGACATTTATTTGAAAGAATAACTTGAATAGGATTAAAGAACAGACTTTTAAAAAAATTTTTATCCTACATTCAGGGGCGGGAAACCTGTGGCTTTGAGACCCCATATGGCCATCTAGGTCCTCCAGTGAATCTAAACCTCACAGAACACCTCCCCTTAATAAAAGAATTTGTTCTATAAAACTTGGATTTGGTCAAAAGCCCACACCTAAGGATCTAGAAGGCCACATGTGACCTTAAGGTCACAGGTGCCTCACCCCCGGAACCTGTCTATAGCGGCTAGTTTGAGAGGGTTGTTGACAAATTCTGCCATAAGTGATTGTAGATGATAGGACACAAATTTTCTTTCCTTCTATTTTTCAAAATTATCACAAGATTTCAGAGTCCATAAAGACATCAGAAGTCATGTAGTCCAAACCACACCAGCCCCCAAATTGCCTCTATAGCATCCTTGAAAGTGATCATTCAACCTTAATGAATAGGAATTGGAACTTTAAAGTGCATGCTTTAAATTTTGTAAAGTGTTTTGCATACATTATCTCACTTGAGCCTCAAAAGAATCCAGTGAGCTAGGAACTACAGAAATTATCTCCTTTAGCTTATCCCCCTTGGTATCTCCTTGAGCAAACTGAGGCTTAAAGAGGTAATTGACTTTTCCATGATCATAAAACCAATAAATGTCAGAGGTAGGATCTGAATCCTGATCTTTTTCCAATCTACAGAAGACTTCCATTCCTAGGAAAGTGACCACACCTTGAGGTAACTCATTCCTCTTTTGACCAGCATTGGTGGTTAGGAAGTTTTCCCTTATATTGAACTAATATCTGCTGATCTGCAACTTCCACCCATTGAAGCCAAACAAAATAAGTCTAATCTTTTTTTTTTTTCTCCAGCACTTCAAATATTTGAAGATAGCCATCGTGTTTCTCTTAAGTCTCCTTATATTCCAGGTTGAACATTCCAAGTTTCCTTAATTAATAATTGTATAACATGGTTTCAAAGTCCCAGTCCATGCTAGTTGCCCTCTTCTAGATGAACTCATCAATGTCTTTCTTAAAATGAATGTTTACAATTGTCAACAATATTCCAGATATAGTCTGACTGGGATGGTGTACAATAGATCTCTCTAAAATAGCTTTTTTTTTATCATTGGTAAATAAAATTTAAGGGGACCTACATAATTTTTCATGTGATGACAAAGTTTTAGAGAAGTTAAATAACTAACCTTAGGTCACATGACTTGGTAATATAAGAGCCAGATATAAAATTTAGATCTCCTGACTAATACATGTAAAGCTTCTCTACCACAGAATCATCATCATCATTGTCATCGTTGTTGTCATTGTCGTCGTCATCGTCATCATCATCATTATCATCATCATCACTACCACCACCACGACTAACATTTATACAGCACTTACTATGCACCAGCAGGTATATGGGGTGTTCACTGAGAACTAGTACATCTGGAGTGAGGACTTGCTGAGCTCTTTTCAGGACTGCTCATCTACCTTTGATGTCCACCTTCACCCAGCTCTCATCTATAGCTCCAAAAAGCTGTAGCATTTGCAGTGGTTGACCCCAGTAAACATCTTGGCAGATGGGCTAAACGAGGTTAAGGTTAACCAACAAGACTCTAACCCTTGGATGAATTGGGGGATATCTACTCCAAGCATGTGAATGGGTGGATAAGAACAATTTGTTCCAATGTCCATGGAGGTGGCTGAAGCTGGGACTCTGGAGCACTTAGAGCTTGGCCAGACATTGGAGATGCCAAGGTCATCCGCTCCATTCTGGCCATCACCATCTTGACTTTTGGCCTGCCACTGGACTTTAATAATTGAGGAAAAGAGAATGAGGCTGATGACTTGTCTCACTTAAATCCAATTCACATGCAAGATAAAACCGCAATCACCCCATGATGTCTTTGGTCCTCTTTGAAAATGAAGGACATCTCCCTCTTTTTTTTCTTTTTCTCTCTTTTGTTTTTGTTTTTGGGTTTGTTTTTTTGGTCCTGCTTCTTCTTTCACGTAATTCATTTCATTGATCACAGTTCTTCTCCATAACTTGACTAGTGTGTAAATTAATTCAATGCAAAGTTATACATGGAAGCTATATGGGATTCCATGCTGTCTTGGGGAGGGAGAGGGAGAAGGAGGGAAGAAAATCTGGAACTCAAAATTACATAGAACCGAATGTTGTAAACTAAAAATAAAAAATT
>CM053622.1:667224010-667261102 GCA_028646595.1 Phalanger gymnotis
CTTCCCTAACTTGCTTTTCCAAATCCTTTTTGAGCTCTTCCATGGCCTGAGACCAATTCATCTTTTTCTTGGAGGTTTTTGTTGTAGGCTCTATGACTTTGTTGACTTCTTCTGACTGTATGTTTTGGTCTTCTTTGTACCCAAAGAAGGATTCCAGAGTCTGAGAATGAATCTGGGTGTGTTTTCGCCACCTGGCCATGTTACATCCCAGCCAACTTACTTGACCCTTGAGTTTTTCAACAGGGTATGATTGCTTGTAGACTACAGAGTTCTATGTTCCACGCTTGGGCGGATGTGCTGCCTCACCAGCATTCCTCCTTCCTCAAGAACCCCCTTCCAGGACTGGGCTTAAATCTTCAGCAGGCCCTTCACTCCTGCTCTGATCTGCCACTTAATTCCTCCCACCAGGTGGGCCTGGGGCCAGAAGCAACTGCAGCCTTAGTTCTAAAGCTGCCCCACCTCTGCTGCCCCCAGGGTGGTGGCCAAACCACAAACTCTGTCCCTGCAGCTTTTCCCACTAACCTTCTCTGTTGTCTTTGCTGTTTGTGGGTTGAGAAGTCTGGTAACTGCTGCAGCTCACTGATTCAGGGTGTTAGGGCACACTCCGCCCGGCTCCTGGTCTCCTTGGTCTGCTCCGCCCACGCTGGACTCTGCTCTGCTCAGCTCCGCTCGCCTCAGCTCCCAGCTCCGTGCGGGATAGACCTTACCCAGAGACCATCCAGGCTGTCCTGGGCTGGGGCCCTGCTTCCCTCTGACTAATTCATTTCACTTTTCTGGGCCTTAGTTTCCTCATCTGCCAAATGAGACATATGGACTAGATCTTTAAGTTTCCTTCCAACTCTAAATGTATGATTTTGTGATCCTCTGAAAAGGTATGTTTCAGTTCCTCTATAATAACACCAGTTACTATAACAATTGATGATTGTGGATTACAGATTAGCAATAATATTTGTTTTTTTTTGTTTTTTGGCAGAGCAATTTGGGGTTAAGTGACTTGACCAAGATCACACAGCTAGTACATGTGTCAAATGTCTGAGGCCGGATTTGAACTCGGGTCCTCCTGACTCCAGGGCCAGTGCTCTACTCAGTGCACCACCTAGCTGCCCCCTATATTTGTTTTTTTTTTAAAGGATATTTATTAATTCCCTATGGAAAGGGAGCAATGTGAGAGATATCGTAGAGGTAGAATCAACAAGACTCAGCACTTTATTTGATATATGGAGTGAATGAGAGTGAGGACTGGAGGATGACATTGAAGTTGCAAACTTGCATGACAGGAAAGATACTGATGCCCTAGATAGAAATTGGAAAGTTAGGAAGAGGAGTGGGATTAAGGAGGAAAGATAACGAGTTCTACTTTAGACGTATGGAGTCTAAACACAGCAATCGAAAATGTCCATTAAGTAGTTGATGATGCGGCACCAAAGCTCAGGAAAGCAAGAAACTGAGGCTGGGGCTTTGACTAGAGTTGGGGCTGAGGCTAAAAAGATGCATCGTCTATTATCTATAAAGATTATAATTAAACCTGTGGGAGTTGGTATAAGGAAAAAGGAAGAAGAAGAGGGAGAGAGGAAGAAGAAACCAGAACAGTACTTAAAGATATACAAATAGGGTTTTCCTTAGAAAAAACCATCAATTTCATTTAGGAAGCAAAAACCCCAAAACCTTTCTATTCCTTAGCTGTTGTGGTACTTGTCTCTACTCAATCCTTGATGTGCTACTACTCTACTACCACTTCTCCAAATGAGCCTCGTGCATTGTATTTCTGAATAAGAGTTGAATCTTATTCAATCATTTCAGTAATATTTAGATCATTAAAGAAAAAAAGCTGTTATTGTTTTCTTGTATGTAGTTTGAGTATCTGAGTCAGTTCACTCAAGAGAGCTATAATTTTTTTCTCAGTTATTTAGGCACATTGTGGATGTCTTTGCAAGGTGAAAGAAGATCAGGTGCTTGCAGGAATATGAGAGAATGTACTGTGCTTCCACCTCCATCTCTAAAAGCTATACCTTAAATAAGCAGGTCAACCCCCAAACAGTTAATGCTTCCATCATAATTAATTATTACAAACTAAACAAATTGCAGCACATGGAGCGAGGAGAGTGAGTGCTGTCGAAGGCTCCATTTTGAGTGACTTGACTTAGTCACATTAGGAAAGAGAAATGATTGTCTACTGGGTTTTACTCACTTCATAAACCTCAGCCAGCAAAAGCATTTCCTACTAAAGGATTCATTATCAGCCTCACATCATTCAGATCATGTCAACAGAGAATTCAGATGCCTATGATATATAGAGTATCTTACCTCTTGAACCCCCTTATCAAAATCTAGAATTATACCATTGTGACATAGATTTACAGCTAGGAGGGATCTAACAGGCTGTCTAGTAAAACCCTTTCATTTCCAGATGAGGGATCTGAGGTCCATAGAAGGAAAAGGACAAGGAAGTGTGGCATAGGGGCAGCTAGTTACTGCAATGGATAGAGTTCTGTGTCTGGAACTAGGAACACCTGAGTTCAAACACAGCCTCAGACACTTACTAGCTATGTGACCCTAGGAAATCACCTAACCCTGTTTGCCTCAGTTTCTTCAATTGTAAAATGAGTTGGAGAAGGAAATGGCAAAGTAGTCCAGTATCTTTGCCAAGAAAATCCCAAATGGGGTCATGAAGGGTCAGACATGACTAAAAACCACTGAACACCAAAAGTAAGTGACAAAACATTAAATAGTCCCAAAGTGATCCCTTCCCAAGAAACTTAAACACATTATTCAAAAATCCACATCAACTTTACAAATACAACAAAATGATTCCTCGAATGGCCTTTCTTTGAACAGATTTCACACTTCAAAGATGGAATTGTATTTCTCCCAAACTAGGGTGGCTTATAAAGAATCAGTACAATAAGTCCTGGGCAGACAATTTCCCAGAAGGAAGGCTAGCCTATCTGTGCAGGAACCAGATTAAGGCTAACTTGTAAGTAGGCACTATACACTTCACCATTATGATAAGTTAGTTGAGCTGTCCTTCACAATTTGTTCAAACATCTGGTTACCACCACTAAATAGGTTTTGGAGAAACATATGGTCCTCATTTCAAATACTGCAAACACCATCATGATGTAGACTGTGAAATTTTAAGGAAGACTACTACTGTTTTGATTATAATCTCAGACAGAAAATAAAAGCAAACTGCATGCTAAACTATGGGCTGCAAGAATTCCAGTCCCTGTAAAGGGCTTCTCTACTCCAGACGAAGTGGCATTTTTATTTGTTTTTATTGTTAGAACAGACCAATTACCAAAGAAAGACACCTATTTCATTGTTTTCTGTTTCACCATGTGAAGTTATAACAAAAAAGAAAAAAAACATAAATATATTGAAAACAGTTAAAATTAACGAGGTTTTCCTTTTAATTATATGTTATGCAATGTGGAGTTTCAAAGTTACATTTCAGCTGCCACTCCAATTAATTAGGTATTGACGTGTGTGTGTGTGTGTGTGTGTGTGTGTGTGTGTGTGTGTATGCCTGTGTATATGTGTGTTTCAATTAGGCTGTAATTAAGTAGCAGTCTTTTATCTCTGAAAAACAGATGAAAAGGTTTGGGTAAGAATTGGGGGGTTAATCCAGCTGCTTAAAATGTGTGTTGCATTTGACTATTTGCCAAGCAAGTCTGTGAATACATGAGCCAGCTGGCATGAGGTTGGATGATGGGAATCTCTCAGCTGATTAGGACTATGGTTAAGGCTTTTCTTTCTTTCTTTTTTTTAAACAAACTGCTTTTAAAATACTGAAAAGTAAGGCACTCAACCTTGGCAGCCAAGCAATTATGCCAGCAAGCAATTCGATATTGAGATAGTTTTCCTTTTAAAATATCATTCTAGAATCATATTGCCCAGACCACTGAACCAAGGTCATTTATTGAGTTTTTCTCAAAAAAAGATGAAGATGATTGTTAGTTGTGAGGGTGGCAAATCTTGTGATTCAATGAAGTAAAATATTTTAAAATATTTAACCCCATATAGATAGTTAAATATAAACTCTAGTAATACATTATGTGCTTTTCACTATATTATTTAAAGGAAAAGAGACTTCAAAGGTTATTCACATTAATAACTTTTCAAAAATAATCCCATTTCCCCCCTGCACTTGTTTGTAAATTATGTTCTTTTGCTGGACTAAGGTACATTTTCCATGGGCACAGATAGCTGTGAAGAACTATTTAAATATATTGTCATCTGCTCTTTCTTGTGCTTGCATGTGCATGTGTGTGAGAGTGTATGTGTGTGTGTATGTGTGTATGCATGCCAGGTGTCAGTGTGAAACTTGCCATTCTAACAAGTCTTACAACAGACTGTTACTTTGATTTCTTCCACCTGGTTCTTGCTGAAGCAACATGTCTGACGAGCCATGTGAGTTATCTGAGAAGCTGTCAAAAGACTGGGAAGATGTGGGAAGTTTTCAAAAACCTAGCCCAGCCTGTCCTCTAAATTGTAACACTTTATGACACTTTTATTTTCTCTCCCAAACCTCAGATGTTTGAATTTCTTTCCACTGAAGCAGTGTGATGGCAAGAAGGTTTCAGTTAGGATGGAGAGAAGGTGACCAACTAACAGCAAATGTTATTTACTCCCTCCCTTACACACACACACACACACACACACACACACACACACACACACACACACACAGGCTCCTCCTGAACCCCATGCATAGAGTTTGTTTCACTTTACAGGGCTTTAAATTAAAATTTTGCTTTGGTGCCTGTTCTTCCTCCAAATTCCATAATTTTGGCTAACTTTGATCATCTCTTATATGACTAGATGATGACACTAAATATCCATGCTGAGCTGATGCATCAAAGAGCAATAATGAACTTACATATTTATCTGCATAATCTAAGATCTCAAAAATCATTTTTTGCCTCAGTTGCCTGGATATGTTCAGGTAAAGGCTTTCTTTCATATTACAATTATATAGCTAATCGTGTCAGTTTTCCACGTAAATATAAATGACTTCAATCAATTTTAAACTATTTAGCATGATAGAATGCTTTTTCCTTTGTTGGATTAATAATAGTTCATCCTCAAAGAGGGAAGTATTGAATAGTGGAGAGAAAAACCCAAACACGATTTAGAGTTGGGGATTTGAGTTTGAATCCCTGCTAGACTATTTGTAAGTTTGGAAAATTGCCTTCCCAAAACGTAGACCTCAGTTTCCTCAGATGTAAAATAGAAGGGCTAGACATTACCTAAACTCTATTCTAGTTATAAATCCTATAATTTAGTCTGTATATTATCTCATTTAATTCTCTTCACAACAATCCTGTGAGGTAATTAATGAAAGTATCAGCTCCATTTTATAGATTAGGGTGTTGAAGATCACAGTGATTAAGTGACAAAGTTGTTGAGTCAATGGCAAATCCGGGTTACAAATCCAATTCTTCTAATTCCCAGGTCGGTGGTCTTTCCATTCATCTATGTGATTTCTTTATTAAATAGTAACCAGAATATTCCAAGCAGCACTTTTCAAAGTAGCAAAAACTAGAAAAAATAAATGCCCCCATTGTTTAGAGAATAGCTAAAACAAATTGTGCTACATGAATATAATAGACTATTACTACACTATAAGAAATGATGAATATGAAGGCTTCAGAGAAGCATGGGAAGACTTACATGGACTGATGAAGAGGAAAGTAAGTAGAACCAGTAAAACAATGTATACAACTACTATAACAATGTTAGTAGAAATAGCAGGATAACAAAAATAGTGCTACACAATTAGTTATGACCACACCTGGCTATGGTGGAAAGTTGAGAAAATGAATATTCTCTTCATTGAAGGGCCGAGGGACTATAGATGGATATATAATATATTCCATCCAGTTTGATGGCGCATGACATAGCCTCTGCCACTAGGGAGGCATTTAGTTATAAAGCTATAACTGTAAAAATAGATGATAGCTATAGTTGATACATAGAGAGATAGAGATGATATAGAGATAGAAATGATAAAGAGAGAGATCAAGATCAAGATAGAGACAGAGAAAGGGATAGAAATAGGAATAGATACGTGTGTAAATGTGTATAAGGTACACAAACATGTACACAAATATATACATATATACAAGGGGGAGAGAGAGAGAGATTACTATTTGCATCAGGCCCATAATCCAAACTGGCTTAGGTTTTGCCCAGGCTGGAAATGCAGTGAGCACTTCAGGACCTGATCCAAATAGTGATTCTCATGGAAGCTTTGATCAGTTTTTTTTTTTTTTTCTGACTTGGGTCAGTTTTCCCCTACTTAGGCAGCCTAGTTACCCTTGGAGAACTCACACTATTGCTGCTCATCTTAGCATAAAAGGTCAGAATTCCCAAACTCTAGAGATCCTCCAAACAGCCACCTGAACAACAGTAATATCTAAAGGACTTGCCAGCATGCCAAATGAAATCACATGTGTGTGCATATATGTGTGTATATGTATGCATGCATGTGTGCATATGTATAAATGTATGTATATGCATATATGAGAATACATGTATATGTGTGTATTATGTATTGTGCATGTATACATGTATGCAAATGTGTATGTAGATGTATGTATATGGAAATCTATAACAGTCTATGTATTAGTTGGTACTGCTGAAAATGTTTTTTTTTTAAATCATTGAAACAAAGTATATCTTCCAAGGTATGGGGGAAAGGAAGGATATATGTATTGATATGATCGTAAAATGGTTGTCAATAAAATAAAATATAATTAAAAAAACAAATAGCAGGGTCAAAAGTACTATTTTTTTCTCATTTTCAGTACAGTGAAGGGCAACTTTGGGCAACTCATCTCTTTCCATGACAGGTGATAGGGACAAATGATCACATAGGCACCCCATAAAAAACCCAACATTCAAATAGTCATAGCCCAACCCAGCATATGGGTAGCCTGGACCTGAGTCACAGAAAAAAGATAGGCAGTTCTTGCAGAGGTTTAGGCCCAGCCTTAGCCAGAGAAGTCAAGATTGATCAGGGCCTACACACACCATTCGGCAGTATGGTATCAGTTGTTTGACTCATAGTAAGTCCCCAATCCAGAAACTGAGATGGGAGATATGAGTAAACTGAAAGTGAAAAAAAATGTTGAACACAATGAAGAAGTCCCTTGCACTGAGAAAAGCCCAAGGTGCAAAGCCAGAAAAGAGTAAAGCCACAAGAAGCCTAAATAGAGCCTCAGAGAAAAAAAAAATGTCCTACCTACAAGGACTGAGAGAATATCTACCTGAAGAAAACAACATGAAATGAAGACTTGTAATGCTTTAAATCACTATTGATTAGAGAGATGCAAATCAAAACAATTCTGAGGTACCACATCGCACCTATCAGATTGGCTAACATAACAAATCAGGAAAACGATAAATGTTGGAGAAGATGTGGGAAAATTGGAACACTAATTCATTGTTGGTGGAACCATGAGCTGATCCAGAGAAAGAACTATGGAGTCAAAATGCAGAGCAAAGGAATGTATGTGTAGGGCACATATCAGATTGCAAGCCATCTTGGGGAAGGAGGTGAGAGGGAGGGGGAGAAAATTTAAAACTTATGGAAGTGAATGTTGAAAACTGTAAATAAATAATTTGGGAAAAATAAAGAATTGAATATTTAGGGAGGGGAAAAATGGCAAGGAGAATTAATACTTTAGGACAAATGGTAGTAAAAATTACCGCAAAATCAAACTGCTTGACAAAGTAGTGTGGGCAAAACAGAAAATAGAGACTTGTCAAACCATAAGAAATATTGGGACAAAACCAAGATTGAAAAAATGAAAGAAAATGTAAAGGATTATCACAGTAACAGACCTAGGAAAGAAAGTCAAGAAAATATAATCTAAGAATCATTGACGTATCTGAATATCATGACCACCTCCTCACAAAAATAAAAACTTGAGTATTTCAAAAAAGTATAAATGAAAACAGCCCAGACATTTTGGAACTAGACATCCCCCAATAGTTTGTCCTTGGCACTCTTACCTTGCCTTTATATCTCACTTGGTTATCTCATCAGCTCACATGGGTTTAATTATAATTAGTTATTATCTCTATTCATCTTATTTTTGTATCTAGGAGTATATTGATCATCTCCTGAATGAAACCCTCAAAAGAAAATTCTTAGCAAACTCAAAGCCAAAAGGAAGCAAGCAAGCATTGATTTAATGCCTGTTGTATGTTAGGCTCTACGCTAAGCTTTTTACAAATCTTATCCTATTTAATACTCAGAACAAGCCTGGAAGTAGGTGCTATGGTGATTCACATTTTACTGTTGAGGAAACTGAGGCAAGAAGATGTTACATGACTTGCCAAGGTTGAAGCAGTTATCATCAGTCTTGGAAGGGATTTGAATTCAGATCTCCCTGACTCCATGCCAAAGCCCTATTCACAGCTCCACCTAGCCATCTAGATCAAAGAAAAAGTAGCATGAGTTCCCAAAAAGAAAGAATTCATATACCTCAGAGATCACATACAACTTAGCAACTATCACTTAAAGGAGAGAAATGCTTAGAAATGATATTGTAAAACAAAGTATAATGCTACTGGAGGAAAATGGAGTTTAATAAAATAGAGGATTTTGAAGCATTCATGATGAAAAGGCCAGAATTAACTAGAAATTCAGAAATGGAAGTGCAAGAGAAAAGAGAAACATAGAAAGGTACATATAATTTATAAATTGGAAGGGATGGTGAGAAAATAAATTGAATACATATTAACAAAAGAAAAATAACAGGAATCATCCAATTTCTCCAGGGGTTGGGCATCTGACCTCAAAGTTCAACTCTTAAGTTATTGATCATCTCTTAATTGCCAAGTCTAAGGGTCTTGTCTCAATCCTCATCTTTCTTACATTCTCTTCAGCTTTAGAAACTGTTGATTTCTCTCTTTCGGACTCTTCTTCATTGGTTTTCATGACACAGCTCTCTCTTGTTTCTCCTTCCATCTGTGTGATTGCTTCTTCTTAGATTCATTGGATAGATTTTAGTCCATCCCCAAACCAGTAATTGGGGTATATCCCTCAACAGTCTGTCCTTGGTACTCTTATGTGCCCCTATATCTCACTTGGTTATCTCATCAGCTCACATGGGTTTAACTATAATTACTCAATTATTATCTCTACTCATCTTATTTTCATATATATTTATCCTGCTCTAATTTCCTTCCTGAATTCAAGTCTCATACCCTGAACTGCCTATTGAATATTTCAAACTGGATGTCTTGTAGACATCTTAAACTCAACATGTTCAAAACAGAAACTGTTATGTTAATTCCAAAACTCTTCCTTCTTTTAAACATCTTAATTAATGCTGAAGTGCCACCATCTTCCCTGTCACTCAGGTTAGTTAGTAAATATAAGCATCATCCTTAATGCTTTAATCACACTAACCCCACATATCCAATCTTTTCCAAGTCTTCTTGTTTCTATTTTTGCAACATGCCTCACATACATCCCCTTATCTTCATTGCTACTGCTACCCTAGTCATGCTAATTTCTTTATTTTCCCTAACTCTATAATATGATCCTTTAGTAATGTGTTTGATATTGCACTGAATCAATAAATCAATTCATGTAATATTTTCATTTTAATCATATTGTCTTGGTCTATCTGTGAGAAATTTTTCATCTTCAAATAATTTAGGTCTATATTTTCTTAAAGAATATCTTATTATTACGTTCATATACTTACTGTGTATGTCTTGATAGGTAGACTCCCAAATACTTTATATATCCTGGAATTGTTTTAAATTGAAGTTTTCATTCTATCTCTTCCTTCTGGATTTAATTGGTCACATACTAGAATGCCGATGATTTGTTGTGCATTTATTTTATATCATATAACTCTGGTGAAGTTATTTATTCTTTCAATTAATATATAATGGATTTTCTAATGGTCTCTAAGCAAAACATCATATCATCTGCATATGGTGATAATTTTATTTCATCTTTGCCTTTGTGTATTTCTTCAATTTCTTTTTCTTTTCTTTTTTTTAGATATAGGTAGCATTTTTAAGATGTCAATTAGAAATAGTAATAATGGATGTCTTCACTTTACCCCAATCTTATTGGAAAACCCCTAGTATATAGCCATTATTTATAATGCTGGCTCATGGTTTTAGACAGATATCACTTTCTATAACAAGGAAAGATAATTTAATTCCTACTTTTAAAGCAGAAACAGTTGTTATATTTTGTTAGAATGCTTTTTTCTGCATCTATTAATATGCTCAAATGATTTTTATTGTTCATGATACCAATGTGGTCAGTTATGTCCAATTTTTTTATGAACCATCTCCACATTCTTGGTATAAACCTAACTTTGTCGTAGTGTATCTTTTTTATATGTTAGTGTAATCTTTTTTAAGATTTTATTCCAAAATTATGCACTAGCTTCCATCAAGAATATTGGTGTATAGTTTTCATTCTCTGTTTTGACTCTCCCTGACATACATATCAAGACCATATTTGTATCATAAAAGCAATTTGCTAGGATCTCTTGGTTTTTTTATAATTTATATCATGTCGTTAATGTCAATAAACTCCCGGTAGAACTATATTGCTACAAATCAGCAAATGCCATCAACTCAAAAGATTCAGAACTGTATGTGACTCAAATAGCAATTTAAAGACACATATTGAGTGTGTGCAGGTTGAATGATATTATGAAAGATGAAATAGGTGAGAAGTGATAAAAATAAGTCACTGTCTTATATGACTAGATAAGGAGGCGGGCTGGTCATAGAGCAAAAATGAATGGTAGAAGATTGATAGCCTGGATGTTAACATTGATATCCTTGAGATATCAAAAGGGGGAAGGTCACCATTTCTTGGCTAAATTCTTTATGCAAAGACAAATGAGAACCTCTTAGGAAGGAAAGTTATGTTGTAAAGCAGTGGTATTAGAATCAAAAAGGAACAGGGGCTATTATGTTGTATGTAAGTATTCTTCCAGCCTCATATTGACTTAGAAAACCATATATTAGCAATATGTTCTATTGATTTTTATTTATTTTGTTAAATATTTCCTAATTGCATTTTAATCTGGTTTGGGCTTACTTGGAGGCATTCAGATCTGCAATGTTGGGTCTAGAAGGTTATATGTTTAACATCTCTGTTGTAGAGGACACTATCAATACTGGTGGACAGAGTAACCCACTGAGGATATCTCAAGTCAATCAAAGTTTGCAAGTAATGTTTTGAGCGACAGTATGTTATAATGGATGGAGAGTTGACCTTGAGTTCAGAATGACTTACATTCAGGTCCAAAGCTCTGACACATAATGGCTGTTTGACTCCAATTAGGCAAGCCACTTAACTTCTTAGTCCTCCAGGCAATTCTCTAAAAATATAAGTTACAGAGGAGTTGTACATCTGCATTGGCAGAGGGAGTTTACTCAACAGGGAGCACCTTATATTAATGACCTTATAGGTCTGGATCAATTGGGGAGTTGGAAGTCAAATTAGAGCTTAAGGCCTCCATATGATATGAGCTGTTACTCTTCAGAGTTTATCTATTTTGAGAGCATGGCTGTTAAGCAGATGAGACCACTGAGATAAGCACATGCATTTAAGGTTTCTAAATGGTGTAGGGCTATCAGCTTTTTTGAAAACAAATAACTGACAACAAAAACAACTAAAATGATGTATAAGTACACATTTCTTCTATTCTACTTGTCTTCAGCAGTTCATTCCTCTACCTTGAAACTCATATTCAGGAAAGGGGCAGCATGGATCACTTCTCATTTAGTCATTGCATCATGCCTCTTCACCCCAGTGATTTCTCTAGCGTTTTTCTGTTGATCCTTTGAAGAGCAAAAGTGTAAAGGAACAGCACAGTGGCAATATCATGGATATTGAGATGGAACATGCCTACCAGAGTTAGCCATTCAACTACATAATAAGATTCAAGTCCTGCTTGGGGACATAGTCAAAGAGGAAACCTAGACACTGTAAGAATAATATGGTAGGCCTCAAAACATCTAAAGAGGACATTGAAAGCACTTCTATTGGCAAAGAGTTTCATCTTCAGAGGGAATGTTTGCGTTTAAGGCAAGATTTTGTCCAGTGTGACAGAGTAAAATATTGAGGATGATTATACTTTCCTTTGATTACCTACATGCCACCTGAAAAAATTTCATTTTGAGAAATGCTACAATAACATCTCCTTGCACTTGTTACACTATTTCCTAGACATTCATATTAGTGACATCATAACCATGAGTGACGGCTGGCCCTGAGCCAGCTTGCGAGATTTACTGTATTAAAGGCCGCCAAGGTAGCCAGGACTAAGAATCGGTTCCAGAAGCTTTGAGCCTCTCCCCAAAACAGCACTGATGCTCTTACAATAAAGGTATATTTTCCTAGGGTGATAGAGGAGTGGGGTGGGGTGGGGAACAGCAAGAGCCTGGAGTAGGGGATAAACTGCTGAACTTGAAATCAAGAAGATATTTATTAGGTGTGGCCCTGGGCAAATCACTGAATCTTCATCTCAGTTTACTTCTTAGTAAAATCAGTCAGTCAATAAAGATTTATTACGCACCTACTGTACCCTAGGCATTGTGCTTAGTACTGGAGATGCAGAAAGAGGCAAATGACAACCTTTGCCCTTAAGAGGGTTATAGTCTAATGGAGGAGACAACAATCAAGCAAATATATAAAACAAGATATATACAGAATAAATTGTCAATAATTAAATGAGGGAAAGAACTAGAACTAAGAAAGTTTGGAAAAGCTTTCTATGTAAGGTAGGGTTTTAATTGGGATATAAAGGAAGCCAGGGAGGTAGAGATGAGGAAGAAAGGCATTCCAGGAAAGTGGACAGCTAGAGAAAATGCCTAGAACCAAGAGATACACATTAGCCAGGAGGCCAGTTGCACTAGACTTATTTACCTGGTGTAATGCCAAGCAGGGCAGCAGTTTTTGCTGTTTTTTGTTTCAGTGCTTCTTAGCACTACGGTGTTCGAGTGACTTTGATGGAATCTTGCCTTTGTTTCAATCAAGAGTCTTTGACTGATTCAAAAGTCTTTGGTGATCTGCTTTAGTCACGAGTAAGCCTAAGTCTCATGAGTTTGAGTCACATGGTAGTGATTCCCTCTGACCCTGAAAAACGGTATATATACTCTGAGGTTAGCATTTTGCTTGGGGCTCTGACTCAGTGGAAGTGCTGTGTGATTTGACCAGATGAGACTCTGAGTAGCCATTGTTAAGGAGTCCTCTGGCTTTGAAAAACCCAGATGTTGTTGCTTCTCTCTCTGGTAATTATGTATGTATTGCTATGGATAGACTGGTTTGTATTATTTGCTCTGTTTATATAATTTCTACTTGTAATTTCTATTTGTATTCTCTCTGAAAGTTCGGCATGCTGGCTTTTCCACCTGACCTAAGTGAATAGTATATACATGTTTAATTAAAGTAAGATTGTTAACCCCTTGAAGTTGCTTTTCTTAGAAAAGCAGATCAAAGAACCTGTGCTTGCAGCCCTCCTGTGTGCTGGTGTTATTGGCCTTACACAGCCACAGTAGGGGCAAGTAGCATTGTTGTTACACCTGGTGATAAGTAAGATGTAAGAAGACTAGGGAGTGGTTATAAAGGGTTTTGAATACCAAACCAAGCATTTTGGCTTTGCTCCTGGAGGTAATGAGGAGCCACTGGAGTTTATTGAGTAAGAGTATAGGAGTGACATGTTTATACCTGAACTTCAGGAAAATCACTTTGGTGGCCAAAAAGAGAATAGATTAGAATGGGGAAAGACTTGATGAAGGTAGACTCATCAGCAAGCAATTACTCAGCCCAAGTATGAGGTGATAAGGGGCTGCAGCAAGGTGGTGGCAGTATCTGAGGAGAGAAGGGGATATATTTGAAAAATGTTACAAAATTTAAATTTCCAGGCTTGGCAACAAATTAGGGTATAGTGAAGCGCAGTGAGGAATTCAGGATGACACCCAACTTGTGATCTTGGGAGACTGATAGGATGGTGGGGCCTTCAACAGTAATAGGAAAGTTAGGAAATATAGAGGGTTCATAGAGGAATATAAGGAGTTCAGTTTTGGACATGTTGAATTTAAGATGCTTACTGGACATGCAGTTTGAGAAATCTGGAATGCAGCTGGAGATGAGAGACTAGAGGTCAGCAGAGAGTTTAAGGCAGGATAGGTAGAGTTTAGTGTCATCAGCTTAGAGATAATACTAAAATCTGTGGCAGTTGTTGAGATCACCAAGCAGAGGAGAAGAGGACCCAGGAAAGAGACCTATGGGAGAGGGTGTGACTTGAATGAGGATCCAGCAAAGGAGAATAATAAGGAGCAGTCAGATAGGTTGGACAAGATCCAGGAGAAAGGTGTGTCCAAAAAACATATAGAGAAGAGAGTATCAAGGAAAAGAGGATGATCAGCAGTGTCAAAGGTCAAGGAGAAAGGTCAAAGAGAAGCAGGATTGATTGACAAAAGGCCATTGGGCTTGGCAACTGAGAGTTTGTTGGAAATGTTGAGGTTTAAAATTGTATTGTAGGGAATTAAGAGTTTGAGAGGAAAGAAAGTGAAGGCACCTTCTCAAGAAGTTTAACCACAAAGTATAGGTATAGGATAATAGTGGAGATGGAAGGATCAAGGGAAGGTTTTTTGAAGACAGGGAGAACAGATAGTTGGGAAGGCAACAGTAGAGAAGGAGAGATTGAAGATAAATGAGAGTAGAGATGACAGAGAGGGCAATATAATCATGTGGACTTTCTAGCTCTAACTCTATGATCTTCTGATCTAGTTTTATTTGTTGTTGTTTGGTCATTTCTCAGCAGTGTCCTACTTTTTATGACCCCATTTGGGGTTCTCTTGGCAGAGAGACTGAAGTTGTTTGCTATTTCCTTCTCCAGACAGTTTTACAGATATGGAACTGAAGCAAATAAAGTTAAGTGACTTGCCCAAGGTCATACAGCTAGTAAGTATCTAAGGCTAGATTTGAACTCAGGTCTTACTGACTCCAGGCCTAGTGCTCTATCCACTGCACCACCTAGCTGCCCCAAGTTTTATAGGAAACAATTCTAGACATAATTTTACTCACATGATTCTTTATATGGTGAATATAATTGTAATATATAAAATTTGATTTTAAAACTCTGCTGCCTCAGGAATCTATAGATCATTTTGTGGAAGTGGCATGAATGAAATGACTAGCCTAGTTTTCTAGGAAATAGGGAACACATTTCCATTAACAATAAGGTCCTAATTCATCATTCACATTTCTTTCCATTAGGGCTTTTACCATGTTTATTTATAAAACACACAAATAAAATGCTTGACCATCTCACTTGAAATCGCCATTTATATTAACTTATGGGGCAGTGTTTTCTTGATATTCTAATGTTATAACCACCCCTTCCAGCTCTAAATCTATGATCCTGTGACCCCATTTTTTTTATTCTCTAGCTGCTTATTAATGGAAAGTGGGAATGTGAAAGGGTAGTCTAGATTGCTATGGTAACCTTACCTGAAATCTGAATAGTAGAGATGCTACATTATAATGCTTTCAGAAAAGGGATAATCAAGATGTTCATTCCCTTTTCTAGGCTTAGATTTGTCTTTCCCTGCCATCCAAAGCAGAACTTTAGTCCTCTCTCTTCCATGAAGCCTTCTTTTCTAACACCAGCTCTATGCAATACTTAATAGCACCACAAAAATAAGTTGTCATTTTTATTTTTATGATTATTGATCTCTACCTTATTAGTTTTATTTAGTATCTTTACCATAGTAGTTTATTATACATTCACTCAATTCTAAATATTTATAAAGCAATTCCATTCAATTCAACAAGCATTTATTAAGTATGTACTATATACCAGGCAATGGGGATATGACAAAAATGAAATGGTCCTTGCTGGAGGGGCTTACATTTTTCTAGGGGAAAACAGAATATACATAGATAAAGAAAAACAACATGCAAACAAGGGACAATAGAATTTCAGGGGGGTAGGAGGGAAGGGTGGGAGAGACAGAGGGACAGAGAGAGAGAGGGAGAGAGAGAGACGGACACAGAGACAGAGACAGACAGAGAGACAGAGAGAGACACAGCCAGAGAAAGACACACGCACACACACACACATACACACACAGACAGAGAGAGAAACAGGGTTGGAGACAGACAGAAACAGACAGAGATAGAGACAGAGACAGAGACAGACAGACACACAGACAGAGGGAGAGAAAGAAAGAGACAAAGAGCATATATATGTGACAGGCATTGTAGATAGATGATTGATGTACATCTGAGGTAAGGAGGATATTTAATAGAAATCTTTACTCGTAGAAAACCTTCATGATGTCGTGTTCTCTTATTTAAGATACCAGGTGTTTCTATTCAAGAGTATATACAACATCTGGACTGCTACATTTTGTACTAGCATCTGACATTAAAATTGTGTATAAATATATTGGATAAGTATCTATATAAGGAGAGAAAAAGTAACTTAATTTTAAATGAAAGAACTAAATCACTTGTAATAGCAATATGAAAAGGTTTTTTTTCCCCATTCTCTTCAGAAAGGATGATCCAAAATGCAACAAATTGAACCATTTTAAACACTTTTAGATCAAAAGCAGTAACATCTTGTTTTTCCAAAATGCTTTTCTCTCTCAGTTCAATATGCTTCTAGTGCCATGGGAAATACACCATAGTCTGGTAAGTGTTAAAATTTTGAATGCCCATTAATATTTTCGTGTTAAAAATACTTGACTTATCATAACTCCCCAAATTCATACATGATTAGTGGATGATAGAGCAAGAAAGAGAAGATATTAACAAGGAAGTTACGTCATTCAGATACAGAAAAGACCTCTGGAAAAGGCAAAGAACATAGGACCCATGGTTCTGGGAACACCTTCCTGTTGTTCTTTTATTCATTTGATATGTTTCTTACTGTTTTGAGGTGAGGCAGAGGATCAGGCTTAGACAATAGATGATGAAAAACAGTAATATTAAAATATATGTATCACATGGTCTAGTATGAAGAGGAGAAGGTAACCAAAGTCTAAATACATAAAGATCTAGACAGTAATGCATTAGTTGTAGTTTATTTCACTGTTCTTATTTCAGAACTTTGGAAATCTAATAAAATATTTACAAAGGTAAATTATATGAATCATAATATAATTTTGGAAAAAATTGACCTGATCAGATTTTCAAAAGTAGCATTATTATTACAACATGAAGAGACACTTTTAAACCAACTGGCCATTTGGTATGCAATTAAGAATATATAAATACATTCATTCAACAATAATGTATGAAGAGTCTTCCAGTATGTGGCAGCTGCTGTGCTAGTTGCTGGTGATACAAAGACAAAAATGAAATACCACTTGCCCTCAAGGAACTTCCATTTTACCTGGGAGGAAACAACATGAATAAAAATAAGTAGGCTATTTTGGCTTTGTCTTTTTGTATCCAGGGCAGAGACATTGAGAGGCTTGGCACACAGCTGGAGTTTAATAAATCCTTGTTAATTGGGGAATGGTTCTAATTTCTCCCTGTTCCATTCTATCATCTATATCAGATCTAGATTAACGTTTTCTACATCGTTATCTCTTCCATATCACAACTTTCTCCATTGTGGTTTTGATATATTCCAGGTTAGTATAAGAAAGCAAATGAGAATTTCCTGAGAGTTTTTGGAAGCATCAGATGACACATGAAGACCAGCAAATGACACAGAAAAAGTTTAGAAACTCAGAATTGCATAAAATATATGCATAGTATTGCATATGAAGAAAAAAGAGAATGAAATATGCAAAGCTGGAAGACTTCTTCTCTAGTAAGAAGGGAGGGGCAAAAAAAATTTTACATCGATTTTGAAGATTGTGGGGACCCAGTGCCCCATCCCCCTTGATGTGAAAGGCATAAGTGTATATAGATTCATAGCTTTATAGATTGAAAACTAGAAGGGACCTCAGAGGTCATCCAGTGCAACACTATCATTTTACAGTTCTGATAGGGTCATATCTCTGCTCAAAAACTTTAATGGCTTTCTTTTCACCAACCAAGTACAATTCAGACTACTTAGCCTTGAAGTAAAGGTTCTGCAAAATCTAGCCCCACCCTACCTTTTCATACTTAACCCACACATTTCTCCATCATTGACCTTGTGTTCCCATCAAATTGAACTGATACTATTATATACGTTGCAATTTTCCCACCCCTTTAACTTTGCACACAACATTTGTTATTCCTGGTATTTTTATCTTCCCCATCTCTGCCCATTGAATTCTCACCTACCATTCAAGACCAACATCAAACCCCATCTTCTCCATGAACCATTCCTTAATCTCATTAGTCAAAAACCACCTTTACTTTTTCTGACCTTCTGTGATATTTTGTCTATAACTTCCCTATGAACTTTTTGGTGCTGTTTTGCATTGTACTCATAAATGTTTGCTTTCTATTCTTCTGTTAGACTGTACATTCATAATGGAAACCACTGTAATTTATTGCTTTGTTCTTTTGCATCCCCATTCTTACCTACCCTTACTATCCAACACCATCATCTGCATATGACGGGCTCATAGGCTTATATCTTGATAATTGGAAGAGACTTTACAGATCATCCAGTCAAGTCTCTTCCATGTACATGTAGAAATGTTGCCCAAGGGATATGAAGTGACTTACCGATAGTTGCAATGCCCAACCTGGCATTTGAAACCCAATCTTTAGACTTCAAATCCACTGCCATTTTCCATTATACAAACTATTCATGGGTTTTACTTAGATTGAGTCAAACATTTTGCCCAAAGGACAGCTAGGTGGTTCAGTGGATAAAGTGCTGGGCCTGGAGTCAAGAAGGCCTGGGTTCAATTCTGGCCTCAGACACTTACTAGCTGTGCGACCCCGTCCATGTCATTTAACTCTGTTTGTCTCAGTTTTCTCTTTTGTAAAATGAGTCAGATAAGGAAAATGGCAAACTACTCCAGTTACTTTGCCAAGAAAACCCCAAATGTTGTCATGAAGAGTCTGAAAAACCTGAACAACCACAGACTTTTTCTTGCTTCGTCCTCTTAACTAGTCTTCTTGCAAATAGTAGGGAGAAAGGCACAGATTTATTAAAATTGTAGTTGTCTTGTCATATGTAAATGTCTATCACTGGTCCTATTTCTAAAATTAGATACCAACATATACAAGCTCACAAATATGTGAGCTCTGCCCAGCCTGTTCACAGTTACATTCAGAACTGCATTCTCCACAGTTCTCATCCACAGTGCTTCACATTCTACCTTAAAGAAGGTGCAATAAATAACTTCTGATTTCTGGGATTGTGGAACTTCTAAAAGTGAAATATCTGAGAGAAGAGGGAAGCTTTCAGGAAAATGTTGTTAAAGTGTTGGTGACCTTGTGCTATACCAATCATCACCACTCAGGTGCTTTGGGGTATGTTGCCCCTTAAAAGGAACTAGCAAATTATAGCACAGTCCAATATACTATACTTTTTTTTCCAGGATCACGAACAGAGAAAAGCACAAAAAAAGATTCAGGACAAAGTGACCCAGGCAACCACTCCCCAGAGCTGTATTGCTCTGTCTCATGGCAATCTCACCTGACTTATTTTTGAGCTCTTTTCTGACAACAAAGATGGTTCTTCATGAGGGTCAGTTCTGAAGATGTTAACCTAGAGAATAGGGTTGATCTGCTGTATGTTAGTTGTTTATAGGCAAATTCAGTGAAGGAGAAAGACTGATGCCCTTAGCAAAGTTGTTGGCAATAGCTGCTGCCTTTCCACTAAATAGGTCTGCTTTTCTGATTGTTAGAACACCTCACTCCCACAATAGACATTGGCAGATCCTCTTATTTATTTCTCTTCAGCTTAATATAGACATATTAATTTGTCATGAAGAAAAAAAAATCACTTTGACATTGGGCCAAATCAGACTAACTTGAATGTCTATCTTAGCTAAACACTTTTATCTCTCTGAGCCATCCTCATTTGCTAATTTATCATTAGAAATGCCTTCTTCAGAAGTCTGAAAGCCAATTCTAGGCTTCACTATATTCTTATGACTATTTTTCCCCTGCAATCTCAGCAATCACTTCCAGATATAAATAATCCCTAATAATTTATGCAGAACAAATGTTTGGGGCATCTAATCATAATAGAAGAATGGAGCTGAATGGTTTGCCACATGGCAGGGAAGTGCTAATAAGACATGTGGCTTTACTTTTAAGAGGCAGATGAAGTCAAGTCAGCTGGTTGTGATAAAGGACATGCCAATATTTTCAAATTGATATACAAGGAGGGATTATAGAATTTTTCAAAACTGTGCTGAACAACAATCATTAAACAACAAGAGAACAATAATTTATTTGGTGTTTCTTTGTCGCCTTCTGTTGTGTTGTGTACTTGGGCCCTTGGTTGGTCTTTAGTAGAGAATAATTAATGTGGCATATGCGTTGTACCATGGTCATGGTGCCTTGGAGTCTTGGGAGCATCATGAGGCAGGAGGATTAAGGAGTCACTAGGGGCACATCATTCTGAACTGCTGTGGTTTTGTTCAAATCAATGTAGCCGTATTAATACATTATGTTGCATAGAACTGTCACTGATCTTTGAAGAAAAATCACGAATTGCAGATCCAACAGATGATTTACAGCCACACACTCTAGGACTTTTGAAACTTAGCTCATGGCCAGAATATTGTGAATAATTATATTATACTGCCTTGCCTTGTGAGTTTTAGCACTTTGAAAAATCGTACTTTACCTTACTAGTAGGGCAAATTCTTGCTCTTCTCTCATAAGGTCACAGAAGCTCAGAGGTTGGTGGTCAAATGAATCCCTCCTACAACATTTCCTGCAAGTAGTTGGGAGACCTGTAGTTTAAAGAACTGTAGTTGTAGGGAACTCACCACTTCCTAAGGAAGTCTTTTCCACTTAGAAACAATTCCACTTATTAAGAAGAATATGTTTAGAATAATCAACACATTTCTAATACCAATCTTAACATAAGCTTTTTTACATTCTAAAATGTACAGTCACAGATTTAAAAACTATCCAAACATAAGTCTCGTAATCTTAAAAAAAATCACATGGCTCATCACTGAATGGCAGATATAGAAAGATTAACAAAACTCCAACAAGAAGGAGGAAGAAGACTGGTGGAGGTTCTAGACTACCTGACAAACAGGCTAAAATGTACAGAAATATTTCCTGAACAGACATAACAGAGTAATAATAAAGATTAATGATAGATATGTACTCCCAGACTTAGCAAATATAAATAGCATTGTTTTACCTTCATACTGAGCCTCTGAAATGGCTAAGATCAAGAGTGGAACCAAAAGTCACTCCACGGGTGACATTCTGATGAACTCAACCCATATGGTGCCTCCCCTGTGGAAAAAAATAAATAAAATAACAATAATTAAAAAAAACAAAGAAATGGCTGTCAAGGCAACTTATTTATTTATAGATACATGTAGATTAGTGAACACAATCCACAATCAGGCCATTGACAATAGACATTGTTAATAAAATCATTCTTAGGGAGCCCAGTCTTATTGAGCAATGTAGATTTAGCAAGAAAATGAAAGGAACTGCAAAATATACCTCTATACATTGCAAAAATTTAGACAAATAGCTGAAAAGATATGGTTAAGTGGTTGGAATTATATACCTAAAGCTCACTCTTCTACATGAACTGATGACAAATCTTTGAGCTATAAATAAGTCTCAATATATCTTTGAGCACTCAACAGATCAACTAACTGTACTAGAATTAGAGCATTATCGCAGTAAACTGTCAACTATGACTGCCTGTACATGCAAAAAATTAAGAATAAGATTTTAATAAATGTCTCCATATCAAGCAAGCATGATCCCTAACTAGGTAGGATCTAAAGCTTTTAAAATATAGAGACTTAGCAGAAGAATTCAATATTTTCCAGGAATGGTAAGAAGTGCATAGCATTCCCATCATACTGTCTGCTGACAGAATTGTACAGAAGATACCTTTAGAATCTACAGAAGTGAGTCTGCATTCCAACACTTTCACAAAGAGTCATTATTAATGATAATTTTATCCTCCCAGCCACTAACTTACTAAACAGTAAGCATAAATGAAGAATAGTAGGATAATGATTTAACCTACCTTCTGTACTTGAATTGTCAAATAAGAAAATGAAAAAAGAATGAAATGATGATGATGATGATGGCGATAGATAGAGAACTGGCTTTGGAGAATGGGACACCTGGATTTGATTTTCACTTCTGACACATTGGTTGTGCCACCCTACAAAGTCACTTTGCTTCTCAGTACCCTGAGCAGCTCTGTAAGGTTGTAAATTGTAGAGTACTTGCTAATCTTCATTGATAATGTTTCTTCATAATGAATTTCCTATACTATAAAACACCAGGTAGCAGCAGCAGCGGCAGCAGCAGCAGCGGCAGCAGCAGCAGCAGCAGCAGTAGCAGTAGCAGTAGCAGTAGCAGTAGCAGTAGCAGTAGCAGTAGTAGTAGTAGTAGTAGCAGGAGGAGGAAGAGAAGCAGCAGCAGCAACTGAAAATAATGTAATGCTTTCAGGTTTTTAAAATATACTCTGATTTCATCCTCACAACAGCTCCATGATGTAAGTCCTTCATCATCATTTTACAAATGAGGAATACCAAGGCTCAGGGTACTCACTCCCATTCAAGGAATAAATGTTAGAGGTGCAATTGAATCCAGTTTTCTCTGGTCTCCAAACCCAGTGCTGTTGTTCTAAGGGAAAAAATATACACCTCTGTAACATTCACTCATCCTTTCAGATTTCTCCTCTTGCACCCCAGAGTCTTTTCTAACCACGCCAGTTTCATTTTTCTTCTACTTCTTTAGAATTATTTCTTCTTATCACTCAGAGAAGTTAAAGCATGATGTTTACTGTTTGACACTGAGCTTCAGTACTTTTTTTCTGAATAGAAGATTTGAGGAATGGCTTGTATTCCCATACATTTGGCTCAGTTCCCTGTATGTTTTAGATATGATGCCTTTATCAGAGACACTGGTTGTAAAGATTTTCTCCCAATTTTCTGCTTCCCTCCTAATCTTTGTTGCATTGGCTTTGTTTATACAAAAATCTTTTGAATTTAACATAATCAAAAACATCCATTTTGCATTTTGTAATGCTCTCTATCTCTTGCTGGGTCATGAATTCTTCCCTTTCCCATAAATCTGATAGGTAAACTATTCCTTGCTCTCCCAAATTGCTTACAGTATCAGCCTTTATTCCTGAATCATGAACCCACTTTGACCTTATTTTGGTATACAGTGTAAGATATTGGTCTATGCACAGTTTCTGCCATACCATTTTCCAATTTTCCCAGCAGTTTGTGTGAAATAGTGAATTCTTAGCCCAGAAGCTGGATTATTTCGGTTTATCAAAGAATAGATTGCTATAGTCATTGACTACTTTGTCTTGTGTACCTAACCTATTTCACTGATCCACCATTCTGTTTCTTAGCCAGTACCAAGTAGTTTTGATGACTGCTGCTTTATAGTATAGTTTAATATCCGGTATGGCTAGGCCACATTCCCCAGCATTTCTTTTCACCAATTCCATTGATACTCTGGACCTTTGGTTCTTCCAGATAAATTTTGTTATTATCTTATCCCAGCTCTGTAAAATAATTTTTGGTAGTTTAATTGGTATGGCACTGAATAAGTAAATTAACTTAAGCAAAATTGTCATTTTTATTATATTAGCTTGGCCTAATCACCATCCATTTATTTAGAACAGACCTTATTTGCGTGAAAAGTGTTTTGTAATTATGTTCATATAGGCCCTGAGTTTGTCTTGGCAGGTAGACTCCCAAATATTTTATAGTGTCTCTAGTAACTTTAAATGGAACTTCTCTTTCTATCTCTTGCTATCGTGCTTTGTTAGTAATACATAGGAATGTTGAGGATTTGTGTGGGTTTATTTTATATCCTGTAACTTTGCTGAAGTTTTTTTTATTATTTCAAGTAGTTTTTTACTTGATCCTCTAGGATTCTCTAAGTTAATCATCATATCATTTGCAAAGAGTGATAGCTTAGTTTCTTCTTTGCCTATTCTAGTTCCTTCAATTTCTTTTTCTCTCTTAGTGCTAAAGTTAACATTTCTTGTACCAAATTGAATAATAGGGGTGATAATGGACATATTTATTTCACCCCTGATCTTATTGGGAATGGGTCTAGCTCATCCCCATTACATATAATGCTTGCTGATGGTTTTAGGTAGATGCTACTTATAATTTTAAGGAAGACTCCATTTATTCCTATGTTTTCTAGTGTTTTTAATAGGAATGGATTTTGTATTTTGTCAAAAACTTTTTCTACATTTCTTGAGATAATCACATGGTTTCTACTAGTTTTGTTGTTAATATTAGCAATTATGCTGATAGTTTTCCTAATATTGAACCAGCCTTGCTTTCCTGGAATAAATCCTACCAGGTCATAGTGTATTATTCTTGTGATAAATTGCTGTATTCTTTTTGCTATTATTTTGTTTAAAATTTTTGCATCAATATTCATTAGGGAAATTGGTCTATAATATTCATTCTCTGTTTTCATTCTTCCTGGTTTAGGTATTAGTACCATATTTATGTCATAAAAAAGATTTTGGTAGGACTCCTTTGCCTATTTTCCCAAATAGTCTATAAAGTATGGGAATTAATTGTTCTTTAAATGTTTGATAGAATTCGTATGTAAAACCATCTGGCCCTGGAGATTTTTTTCCTAGAGAGTTCATTGATGGCTTGTTCAATTTAGTTTTCTGAGATGGAGTGATTTAGGTATTTTATTTCATCTCATGTTAACCTGAGCAATTTATATTTTTGTGAGTATTCATCCATTTCCCTCAGGTTGTCACATTTATGGGCATATAATTGGGCAAAATAATTCCCAGTTATTGTTTTAATATCCTCTTCATTGGAGATGAATTCACCTTTTTCAGTTTTGATACTGGTAATTTGGTTGTCTTCTTTATTTTTTTAATCAAATTAACCAAATATTTATTGATTTTATTGTTTTTTTTTCACAAATCTGGCTCTTAGTTTTGTTTATTAGTTCAATAGTTTTCTTGATTCCAATTTTATTAACCTCTCCTTCGATTTTCAATATTTCTAATTTGGTATTTAATTGAGGATTTTCAATTTGTTCTTTTTCTTGCTTTTTTCAGTTGCATGTCCAATTCATTGATCTCCTTTTTCTCTATTTTATTCATGTAAGCATTTAGAGATATAAAATTTCCCCTAAGAACTGCTTTTGCTGCATCCCATAAGTATTGGTATTTTGTCTCATTGTTGTCATTCTCTTGAATGAAGTTATTAATTGTTTCTGTCATTTGTTCTTTGACCAGCTCATTCTTTAGGATCAGATTGTTTATTTTCCAATTAATTTTTAATTTATCTTTCTGTGGTCCTTTATTACAAATGAGTTTAATTGCATCATGATTTGAAAAGGATACATTGACTATTTCTGCCTTTCTGCACTGGATTGTGAGGTTTTTATGCCCTACTACATAGTCAATTTTTGAGTATGTGCCATGTACTGCTGAGAAAAAGGTACATTTCTTTTTATCCCTTTTCATTATTCTCCAGAGGTCTATCATATCTATGTTTTCTAAAATCCTATTCACCTCCTTAACTTCATTCTTGTTTATTTCAAGGTTAGATTTATCAAGTTCAGAGAGAGGAAGGTTGAGGTCCCCCATTAATATAATTTTGCTGTCTATTTCTTACTGTAACTCCCTTCACTTCTCTAAGAATTTGTATACTATACTACTTGGTGCATATATGTTAACTAATGATATTGCTTCATTGTCAACTGTGCCTTTTAGCAGGATATAGTGTCCTTCCTTATCTCCCTTAATTAGATCTAACTTTGCTTTTGCTTTGTCTGAGATTAGGATTGCTACACCTGCTTTTCTTTACTTTAGCTGAAGCATAATATATTCTACTCCAGCCTTTTACCTTTACCCTGTGTGTATCCCCCTGTTTCAAATGTGTTTCTTGTAAACAACATATTGTTGGATTATAGTTTTTAATCTATCTGCTATCCACTTTCATTTTATGGGAGAGTTCATCCCATTCACATTCATAGTTTTCATTACTATCTGTGTCTTTTTCTCCATCCTTGAGTTTTGTATTTGAAGATAAAATTTTCCATTGAGCTCTGGCCTTTTCATCAGGAAGGTCTGGAATTCTCTTATTTCATTGAATGTCCATATCCTTGCCTGAAAAATTCTGCTCAGTTTTACTGGGTAGTTGATTCTTCATTGTAGTCCATGCGCCTTCACCTTTCGGGATATTGTATTCTCATTCCTCCTTTCCTTTATTGTAGAAATTGCAAGATCTTGCATGATCTTGACTGTAGTTCCATGATATTTAAATTGTTTCTTTCTGGCTGCTTGCAGTGTTTTCTCCTCTACCTGATAATTCTGGAATTTGGCTACAATATTCCTTGGAGTTTTCAATTTTCAGATCTCTTTCAGTGGGTTATTGGTAGATTCTTTCAATCAATATTTTACCCTCTGATTCTAGGATGTCAGGGAAGTTTTTCTTGATTATTTCTTGGAAGATACTGTCCAGACTCTTTTATTCATCATGGCTTTCAGTAGACCAATAATTCTTAGATTATCTCTCCTGGATCTATTTTCCAGGTCAGTTGTTTTTCCACTCAGATATTTCACATTTTCTTCTATTTTTCATTCTTTAGATTTTGGTCGATTGATTTTTAATGTCTCATAGAGTAATTAGCTTCTATTTGCCCAATTCTAATTTTTAACATATTGTTTTCTTCATTTGCCTTCTCTATCTCCTTTTCCGTTGGTTAATTTGACTTTTCAATGAGACTTTCTCTCCATTTATATTCTGAATCTCTTTGACCATTTCACCAATTTTACTTTTTAAATATTTGTTCTCATCAGAGAATTTTTTTCATTTTTTCTGTTTTTTCATTTACCTCCATAGTTTGTTTTCCAAATCCTGCTTGAGTTCTCCCAGGAATGCTTTTTGGGCTGAAGACCAGTTTACATTCCCTTTTGAGGTTTCAGATGTGTGTATAGTGTCAATGATGTCCTCTTCTGAATTGGTATTTTGATCTTCCCTGTCTCCATAATAAGAATCAATAGTCTTTGGTTTTCTGGTCTGTTTTTTCATGGTGTTTGTTTTATTTTTCCCTCTGGCTTCTAAATCGGATCTCTGCTTCTGGGGCTCAGGGTGCTATGTTCCAAGCTTCTTCTGCTGGGAAGTGTGGGCCTCCTCACTGGCTTTGTATGCTTTGGCTTCTGGTTTCCTGAGGTGTGGGGGAGGGGTGGTTTGGCTGCTGGAAGTCTCTTCTTCCCCTAGGGCTGCTACAGCATGGTTGGTCTCAGCTGTTGTCTGTGCTGGTGTTGTTCTGCTGAGGTAGGGCCTGCTGGGACACCTCTCTTCCTGCACTAGTCTCATTCAACCACCACAAGAAGGGCCCTCTCCCCAAATTCTCTCACTAAAAGGCTACTGAAGCCCCACTTCTGGCTCCACTATTTCAGGGTTTCTCCAGAGGGAATATTATCTGGGTGAGGAAGGGAGGGATGAGAGTCATTTTACCTGGCCATCGTGGCTCCCAGAAGTTCAAGAAGACGAGTTTCAACCCTTTAGACTGTGGGCTGGAGGCTTCAGGGGTTGCTGCTCCTGAGGCTGCAGGGTCTGCACTGGTGTCTCCCATAGCTCTGACAGACTCCTATCCTGGGCTGAGAGGCCTGGGGATTGATTGCTGCCATAGCCAGTACTTCACCTCTGGGCCTGCTCCTGTTCCCACATTTCATGCACCAAGTGCTCTCCCAGCTGGGCTCACTGGCTGGGTTCCACTGATGCTTCCATTTGGCATAGTCTTGCACTATTCCATGCACACAGCACTTCTGCCCCTTTCAGTTTACTAGTGGCTTCTAACTCTCTCAACTCTGCTCAGATTTACTGTTTTAGAGGTATCTGAGAGAATTTGTGAGAGAGTTCCAGTAGTTCCCTACTTTCACAGTGCCATCTTGGCTCTGCCACACTGTGACATTTTATGAACATCAAGAGTTCAGAAAAATCTTGGAAAACTTGGATGAACTGATGCTGAGAGAAGAATGCAGAACCAAGAGATCAACATATTCAATGACTTCAATAACATAAATGAAAATATCTTGAAATAGTCTTGATTTAGTCTATCAGTCCCTTCATTTACTGCTCTTTTTTTCTTTGTTTCTTCATTGCACTTTGAGCCTTCCTTTCTCACCCAGGCTGGAAGTAGAGGGTCATTCATGACCTCATGCAAATATAGATCAATATCGATGTTGACTTCGTTTTTCAAACCAGAGCCAATATGCCTCTTCTTAGACTTCCTAGGGGCCCTTTACTCCTGTGAGTTCACCATATTGATGTCAGACAATACAGATAGATATCTTGATCAGCTTTAGCTCAATTGCAGCGTAGAACTAAATTTAAGTCATCCATCTACTTCAGCTTCCCCTAAAAATGGGGATTACTTGTGTGGGCCACTACACCAGGCTGAATTCAGTTTAAATGCAATGAACAACCTTGCTTTCTAAGAATAGGAGCTGAAAGACTCATCCTTCTTTTGGCTGGGGAACTATAAAGGAAGAATGATTGCTTTGTTGGTCTGTTTCACTTAACAAATGCTTTGTTTTCCCTTGTTTCAAAAAATGGAGTCAATATGTAGTAGTGTCAGCATATCTGTAAATGACCAGCATGAAAAACAATGGCATCGAGAAAAAGTTTTTTAAAAGTCCCTGAACAAATTTGAATATCTTATCTGAGAGGGGTAATTGCACTGAGCTATTATCACTCATTGCAACTTTAGCAAAATATATTAACAGGCTCTCCAATTATCTAATAGGCTTAGAAAGTTCAGGACACATATTCAACAGCCTCATTTTCCCCAAAACATTTCAGTTTTCTGTTGGCTTCAGCTTTTCTTTACAAGTACTTAGCATGCCTTGTATTGGTGTCCTGGCATTGATTTTTATTATCATTTTTTATGGGTGGAGAGGTTAGATGAGTATGATTTTCTTTTTTACTAATGTGTTTTGTTCCTTAGAAGCCTAATTATCCTTCAGTACACTCGCTACCACTTTCCACTTTTATTTTTAATTATTTTGAATATATTGATCTTTCTTTTCCACCTCACCCATCCTACTCAAGCAAGTCTCCATGGAACATTTCTCTTTGTGACCCTTACTTGCCCCCTCTTCCCCATTACACTTAAATACACAGAGAATCTATGGGGAAAGAAAAAAAAATCATTAGTGTTTCTTTTATGACATTTACTATGTTACCTCTATTCATGTTGAACATAACTTACATGTGTTTTCCCATGGAATGAAAACTGAATGATTTAAAGTTCATAAATATCCAGAGAGACTATGATCTTGTTTCTGTAAAATGCTATTTGTCCTTCCAAAACTATTCATCTTGAAGGGACAGAAAACTATCAAAATGAGGATGAGAGCGATCTCAGAAGCACAAACTTGAATGGGACCTCAAGGGGCATCTAACTCTGTCTGATCCAAAATTCTCCATACAACATACCCAGTAAGTGATTGTTCAATTTCTGTTTGAGCATTTCTAATGACAGAGTAGTTACCACCTCATTGATCAGACGTTTCCATATCAAGTCAGCTCTAATTGTGATGAAGTTCTTTCTTATATTAATATGAATTCTACTTCCCTGTAAGTTCTACCCACTGGATTTTTTCACTCTCTGGAACTCTTAATTCATCTTCTGCAAGATAACCCTTAAAGTACTTAAAAACAAATAGTGGACATTACAATTTAGTAGATGACCTTTAAGAGTCAGTATTTCTTTACATCTTTGTAGCCTCAGTGACTAGCTGAGTCAATGCCTTTGTGCATAGTAATTGCTTACTATTCTTCAAGGCCTACCCCACTCTCCAATGCTCAGAAATTGTTTTTTAGCATTGTCATTCTTAGTTGCTTCAACTCTTCTGCATTGACAAAATTTTGAGTAGTCTCACTCACTTAACAGATTTTCATTAAGGCAAACTCTGCAATAGCACCAACAACCAACTCATTGCCCTCACAATATACCATGCTGTGGAAGAACTGGTGACTGAGGACTCCACTCTGATGATTAAGGGCATCCTGTCCTGCAAGATTATTTTAATGAATCCCCAGACATGCTTGATTTCACTCCCTCCTCTTCAGCCATCTCCTCCACAGCTTAATCAATGTTTTCAATCAGCAATTCCCCCCTCTAATTCCTCACTTCTATAACCATTAACCACAATCAAATTAACTCTGCCATTGTGCCTGGATGGAGCATGTCAATCTAGTTTTATTTGGTTCCACTCACCAGCCTTGTGACTTTCCTATCTAAAATGCATGGTCCTTCCTAATCACCACTCCTCTATACATGTTACTATCTATATTCAAATGTAAGCTCCTTGGTAACAGAGACTGAATGCATTTTCATATTTATGTCCCTAGCACTTAATACCGTGCTACAGATAGGTAGATAAATAGATAGATAGATAGATAGATAGATAGATAGATAGATAGATAGATAGATAGATAGATAAATAGATGTGCAGGTGGTAAGTGGGGTGTGATATAACATGTAAACAGATGTAGTAACTTGAGGAGGAAAAAAGGAACAATTATTAGGACGGTCAGGAATAACTTCTTACAGGAAGTGGCTCGTAGCTAAACCTTGAATGAAACTAAGGCTTCTAAGAAGTGGAGGTGAGGTGGAAGTGTTTTTGAAATCTGGATTTCAGCCTTTGCAATGACATATAGGAAAAAGATAAACTGCCAAGTACAGGGAACAGGAAGTAGGAAAGATATGTTGTTGTTCAGTTGTTTCAGTTATGTCTGCCTCTTTGTGACCCAATTTTGAACTTTCTTGGCAAGGACATTGGAGTGGTTTGCCATTTCCTTCTCCGGCTCTTTTTACAGGAGCAAATTGAGGCAAAGAGGGTTACATGGCTTACCCAGGGTCACACAACTATTACATATCTGAGGCCAGATTTGAACACAGCATGATGAGTTTTCCTGACTCCAAGCCCAGCACTCTACCCACTGTGCCACCTAGTTGCCCAAGTACAAAGGATAATTTGGCTCAAATTTAGGATGGTTAGAAAGGAGTAATCATAAGGAACAAAGTCTGGCACATGAGGAGGACTTAATAAATGCTTGTCGGATTGAACTGAATTGAATACTAATTTTTTTGGAGGGGGAAAAGCAAGGCAATTGGGGTTAAGTGACTTGCCAAGGTCACACAACTAGTAAGTATCAAGTGTCTGAGGCCGGATTTGAACTCAGGTCCTACTGACTCCAAGGCCAGTGCTCCATTCACCATGCTTCCTAGCTGCCCCTGACTAATAATTTCAATGTAAGATGTTATATATCAAAAATACATATCTTCTTTTGTGACACTTATCAGAAGTCCAATTTTAAAACAATTCATATTTCCCTTTAATGTCGCAAGAAGAAAAAGGAATAGGGGAATTTGAAGATAAATACAAGGAATATAAATCTATGTGGAACTCTCCTGTAGGAATTCAACATTATCTTCTTATGTAGCCCAGGAAAATGGTTGATTAATTGTCTTGGTTGGGAGCCAGCCTACCACCATGGACAGAGAGGTAGCCTCAAAGCCAGTCAGACCTGGGCTTAAGACCTGTGCCATACTAACCCTCAGTTAGCTGAGTATAACCCTCAGCAAGTCGCTAGACCTCTTCATGCTCTAAGGAACTCTTTGTAATTTGCAGAAATGCTGCTGATGTGAATTGCTAGAGGGAGTTCCCTCAATAGGAAGTTGAGAAGAACTCACAGGTCTACTAAGTATTTAATCTGGTCAATGACATTCTCTAAATCAGAGTAGAAATCTTGTTTGATTCCATTTAACTACCAGTTTGTAAAGTAAGAGAACATAAATAAATGTTAATCGATAGCAAGGTAGCTACCTAGGAAGGGGTCATTGCTCAGAATTCACAGGTGCCACTGCAAGGTTTCAGACAGGAATCTCTTGAAGGAATCTTGAGGAATCTCTTGAAGTAGAAAGATCAAAGACTACATTGTGTATTGCTTAGCTGCACAATGGACTTGTCTCATGAAGTTATAAAAGTGTCTTTCCTTTTTAAAATGCACCATTTTAAGTTATAAAATGGAGGATTAAAGAGTAAAGGTTCTCTTCCCAAGACATTGATATGAATGGTGAGTTTCCACCCCATTTCTAAGATAAATTTCCTGTTAATTTGTGTGAATGATTACAAAGTCAAAGAACTACTCTTTAGACTTATTATCATGAAAGCATGATCAAACCCCACTAAGCTTGTATACTGGCTATATATGATCACATATTCAAAATATAGCTCTTTTAGCTTCTGACCGTATATTAAATTCTGTGTATATTTAAATCAGGATGGTTGGTGATTTCTTCATAAAAGGGAAACATTTCTAAGACCCTCTCTCCCTCTCCCTCTTCCTTCCCTCTCCTTCTATCACCCTCTCTCTTTTCACTGGGTTACACTATTTTTTCCCTAAATCTACCAGATTAGTGCTACATTTCAGTTCTTGAAAAATACTTATATAGATTTTTAAAGGGTTTTAAATAAATCACAAACCAGACAGCTAACTATTTCCAATGGCTCATCTATGGGTAATCCCCAGAAAAAGAAACATGCAAAAAAGAGAACCCTGGACTTTACCTGTGGTGAGAGATTGCTGTTTCGAGTTAATCCTTCTTCTGTTGAAAGGTACTTGTCTTCAAGTCTAAGGGAAGTTTGCTAAAACCCAACTCAGGATCAAAAGGTCTTCAGAATTAGTACTGCATTGAAAGATAGTGACAGGATTACTAATGTGATTATATTTCATCATAAAAGAATAATTATTTACTATAGAATTAAATAGAGACCATAAGAAGACTGAGATCTATCAACGATTTTCACAAGAGACTCTGTGACCACTTGTCAGATTTACTGTATGGTGAAGGGGGTTCATACATCAGGAAGAAGGTGAGACTAGACGAGCTTTCAGGTCTCTTCCAACTCAGGAATGCTATGAAATCATTATCTTTACAAATACAAAGAAGAAGGCCAAAAGCATGATTCCTTTCTTAGACATCTTTGCTCTTGGGTTAGACATGAAGGCTGCCGTGGGAAAAACCCTGGATTTGGAGTCGGAGCGTCTGGATTCAAATCCCATTTCTGCTACCTGTGTGAACTTAGAAGTGTCATTTCACCTCTCTGGGCTTCAGTTTCTATATCTGAAAACTGAGAGGTTTGATTTGGGTGACTTCTGAGGTCCCTTTGAGCTCTAAATCTACAGTTATTCTGATTCTAAGTAAACAATGTCACATGACTGATAAAAACTGAATCATATTAAGAAAAGACCTGACTGATTGAGAGTCCACTGCTACTGGAGTCAGAGAGTTCAAGTCCTGACTCTGAAACTTAGTAGCCAGGTGATGTTGAGTGTTTCTAGACTGTTTCTGTGCTTCATTTTCCAAATTTGTACAAAGGGGAAAATAATATTCATATTACTTCCTTAACAGAGTGGTTGATAGAAAGGCACTCTCTAAACTTTACAATATAATAAAAATCAGAAATATCATGTGTCATCTAGCCTATCCCACTATTAAATACATGAATTGCTTTTATAATATCATCCCCCAAATTACCATCCAGACTTTTTAAACATGTTCAGTGATGGAAAGTTCACTACTTTATGAGGCCTCTGCCATTGCCTTTTGCACAGAAAGCTACCTCATCTCATTCTTGACCTTCAGATCTTAGGCTAATGATAGAACAAGGCGGCAGAGGCAGCACCTTAAATGAGTATCCCATGAGAATTCTAACATTTCAGACTATAATGTTTGGGGCAGCACTATGGAAGTTGTATGATAATACTAAATAAATAAATAATCGTGACTAACATTAATATAGAACGTACTATGTGCCAGGTTCTGTGCTAAGTACTATTTTACAAATATTCTCTCATTTGTTCCTCACAGCAGCCTCAGGAGGTAGATGCTATTATTAGTCCCATGTTACAGAGGAGGAAAGTAAGAGACTTTCTCAGGGCCATGCAGATGGCAGAACCAGGAGATTTGAATCCAAAAATGTTGACTCCAAATTCAGGACATTTCTCACTGTACCATGAATCTTTAACACAATAGCAAAGAAGAATCAAAAGAAAGAAATCATGATTTTGGCCTCCTTTTTGTATAAAGATAATGAATTCAGAGAATTCCAGAGTTGGAAGGGAACTGAAAGCTCATCTACTCATACCTCCTGCCTGATGTATGAACCTCCTTCACTATACAATATCCCTGACAATTGACCTTATAGACTCTTGAGAAAATCACTGATAGATCTCAGCACTGATAGACCACAGATCTGAATTCAGGTCTTTCTGGCTCCAGGCACAGAAGAACTATATCCACTACGCCACCAGCTGCCTTCCAACTGTGTCACTGTAGATTACCTTACTAGCATATGGAATTATCCTCCATGAAAGGGAGAATTATAGATTTCTTGGACATGATGCTTAATAACTATTGAGCCCCCATAGGGGATGAGGTGCTGAGTATAATAGCATATGGCTCAAAATGACCAGTCAATTGTCAATATTTTAGATGGAAAAGACAATTCAAAGTCTAAATATATGGCAATGGTAATTAACTATAAGATGCTTAATTTGGTTAAATTGGCAGAGCCAAGATGTCAGCTGGAAAACTGGCACCTGCCTGAAGCGCTCCCCCAGGACCTTCCAAACACCTATAAAAATGGCTCTGAACAAATTCTAGAACTGCAGAACCAAAGAAATAACAGAGCGAAGCAGGGCTCCAGCCCAGGACAGCCTGGATGGTCATTGGGTAAGGTCTATCGTGTGAAGCTAGGAGCAGAGCAAAGCCTGGTGTGGGCTGCGTCAGGACTAACCAGACTGGGAATCAGGAGGAACAGGCCACAGCACCCTGAATCAGTGAGCTGTGGCAGTTACCAGACATCTCAACACACAAACACCAAAGACAACAGAGAAGGTTACTGGGAAAAACTGCTGGGAGAGAGTGAAAAGGGTTCGAGGTTTGGCCACTGCCCCAGGGGCAGTAGAGCTGGTGCAGCTCTGAGGAAATACAGCTGCAGTTGCTTGTGGCCATAGGCCCACCTGGTGGGAGGAATTAAGTGGCAGGTCAGAGCAGGAGTGCAGAGCCTGCTTAGATATGACACATTGTCCAGGTTGGTGGTTCTTGGGGGAGGAGGAGCACTGGTGTGGCAGAACTTGCTGTGTAGAAGTAGCACTGAAAAGAACAGCACAGCCTCTCAAGCTTGGGACAAAGTATTCTGTACTCTAAAGCAGTCCTACTCTGAGGAAAACTCAAGGGTTGAGTAGTTGGCTGGGAACACAGCCAGGCAGCGAAAAAGGACTCAGATTTAGACTCAGACTTTGGGATCTTTCTTTGGTAAAAAGAAGTCCAAAACATACAGCCAGAAGAAATCAAACAAATTCAAAGAGCCTGCATTGAAAGCCTCCAAGAAAAACATGAACTGGTCTCAGGCCATGGAAGAGCTCAAAAAGGATTTGGAAAAGAAAGCTAGAGAAGTAGAGGAAAGATTGGGAAGAAAAATGAGAGTGATGTGAGAAAACCATGAAAAACAAGTCAATAACTGGCTAAAGGAGACCCCAAAAATTCTGCAGAAAATAACACCTTAAAAATAGTCTAAATCAAATGGCAAAAGAGCTCCAAAAAGCCAATGAAGAGAAGAATGCCTGGAAAGGCAGAATTAGCCAAATGGAAAAGGAGGTCCAAAATACCACTGAAGAAAATATGACCTTAAAAATTAGATTGGAGCAAGTGGAAGCCAGTGACTTGATGAAAAATCAAGATATTATCAAATAGAACCAAAGGAATGAGAAAATGGAAGACAATGTGCAATATCTCATTGGAAAAACCACTGACCTGGAAAATAGATCCAGGAGAGATAATTTAAAAATCATTGGAATAACTGAAAGCCATGATCAAAAAAAGAGCTTAGATATCATCTTTCAAGAAATTATCAAGGAGAAGTGCCCTGATATTCTACAGCCCTAGAGTAAAATAGAAATTGAAAGAATCCAACGATAGCCTCCTGTAAAAGATCCCCAAAAGACAATTCCTAGGAATATTGTCACCAAATTCCAGATCTCCTAGATCAAGGAGAAAGTACTTCAACCAGCCAGAAAGAAACAATTTGAGTATTATGGAAACACAATCAGAATAACACAAGATCTGGCAGCTTCTACGTTAAGGGATCAAAGGGTTTGGAATATGATATTCCGCAGGTGAAAGGATCTGAGATTAAAACCAAAAATCACCTACCCAGCAAAATGGAGTATAATGCTCCAAGGTAAAATATGAATTTCCAATAAAATAGAGGACTTTCAAGCTTTCTCAGTGAAAAGACCAGAGCTGAGTAGAAAATTTGAGTTTCAAATATAAGAATCAAGAGAAACATGAAAAAGGTAAACAAGAAAGAGAAATCATAAGGGACTTACTAAAGTTGAGCTATTTTGTTTACATTCCTACATGGAAAGATGATGTGTATAATTCATGAGACCTCAGTATTAAGGTACTGAAGGGAATATATATATGTATATATATATATGTATATATATGTGTGTGTGTGTGTGTGTGTGTGTGTATACACACACACATATTGACAGAGGGCACATGGTGAGTTGAATATGAAAGGATGATAGCTAAAAAAATAAGATCAAATTAAGGGATGGGAGGAATATATTTAGAGAGGTAGAAAGGGAGAGATAGAATGGGGGAAATTATCTCACAGAAAAGTGGCAAGAAAAAGCAGTTCTGTTGGAAGGGAAGAGGGAGCAGGTGAGGGGGGAATGAGTGAATCTTGCTCTCATTGGATTTGATCTGAGGAGGGAATAACATACACACTCAATTGGGTATCTTACCCTACAGGAAAAAAGGAGGAAGTAGATAAAAAAAAGGGGGGATATTAGAAGGGAGGGCAGATGGGGGAGGTGGTAATCAAAAGCAAACACTTTTGAAAAGGGACAGGGTCAAGG
>CM053622.1:667261602-667291834 GCA_028646595.1 Phalanger gymnotis
AAACAGTTCACTGTGCGTTGGAGGAAGCTCAGGATTCTACCAGATGGAAGTAAGGATGGAGTATACACTCCAAGAATGGGGTAGCAACTGTGCTACGACCCTAGACAACTGGATTATGTCATTGTTATTTCATTGTAATAGTCCCCCCAGGCATAGGGGCATTTATATATCTGCAGAATTGTAAAGGCTAAAGTACTCAATGTTACAGGATGACATTTCATATTAAAACAAGCAGGAGAAAAGTGAAAAAGGAAGGAAAGAGAGAGCTGATGAAAATCTACTTGACCCACTTAGCACAGTGCCTTGCACCTAGTAGTCACACAATAAATACTTGTTTGCTTCCCTTTCCCTACCCATAATAGCATACAATGATATAATTTTGCTTAGATTTTTTTGCTAAATTTGGTTTCATGAAACACTGTAAAATGACAAAAAGTCAGTATACATTTTTTACAAAGGAGGTAACAGTTTAATAAATAAAGGCAGAAGGAATTTAAATCAAATAATTATAAGGTTGAATATAAATAGTTTGAATTCCACATTCTCCTCCCAAAGAGAAAAGGTTATAAAGAAGAAAGAATTGACAAAATATCATAACTGATCTAAATAAACTTTTCTGAGTGGAAAATACATTTGTCAGAAGTTTATATCTAGTTAAAGTAGCAGCATTGATTGTCTTGGTTACCTAACAAACTAATTCAGCAATTTAAAAATGAAAACAAGAACAAAGCAATGATTTAAAAAAATTCATCCAAGTTTTGACTGGCATATAGATTCATTCCATTTTCCACACATAGCTTAGTATGTCTACATTTACTACACAAGGCCACCCATGGCCAAATTACCATTCCAAAGCTGTAGTATTTAAATCTGTCATAGAGAACAAAATCCTTAGCCACAACCCTGTTCATGCTTTGAATCTCTGGGCAAGAAGCCTCTGTGTTTCTAGTTGCTTTGTTAAGTGCACAACACTTGTGATTTAATATTTCATGAGGACCACTTTCCTGACAGCTCCTTCAGAAAAGAAAACAGATCATCCTTCTCCAGAAATAGAGTGAGGGAGGTGGGAGTAAAGAGGTCAGAGTACAGGGTTGTAACACTCTGTAGGTTGAGTCCCAGTTTTGTTTTCTTTTGTTTTTAAAACCTTATACTACTCATTCTGCTTCTAAGCCTTTAAGGAACAATATGAACTTGAGAACACATTAAGTACCCTGGCGGGCTGAGTATATGGCTTTTTCTTCACTGACTTGCTTAGTGCATAACAGAAGGTCACCAGAAGCTAAATGAGCAGTGCCCTGGGTGGTCCCTGCCCATTGCACTCCCAGAAGGTGATTCTTGGTTCTTTCTGTTTCCATAGAAAGGGCAGGCAATGGAAATTCAAAAGAACTGGCAATCTGTCCTTTGGATCCAGTGACCTTTCTAAATCAGCATTCAGCCACTGGAGCTGAAGCTTAAAAGGAATTTTTCTTTTGTTGTATAACTTGAAAAGGGGCAAAACAAAATAGAAACAAATTTGAAAACACTTGTCTTTGGAGCATAATTTTTGAGAAACGGCTAAACGTAAGCTCACTCAGTTAAAATTTCCCTGCATATTTTAAGGCTAAACCTAGGAAAATGCTTTTGAGTAGTTAAGCATAGTAAAGAGGTCTTTATTTCTTTAATTTATGCATACAAAATGAAGCTCAAATTGATGATGAGGAAAATATTCTAGCTATTATTATAGAGTAGTGGTTTCTAAAAGCCACCTTTTTTGTAACATTTTGCAATGTTTATACCTGTAAAAGAAACATGGGACTCGACTCACATAGATTTAGGGGATATGTTTGAAATTTTAAAGAAAAATGCAAACCTACTACCTGGAACTTTGGAGACTGTTTCCATGTCAGCTCAAGCAGTTGTAAACTTATTGGAATAAATCACTCCTACATTGCTGCATTGTTATTGCGGTATTGGGGCAAAAATATTTGGCAGGCATTTCAAAGTGAATGCTTCAAATGGAATGACGGCAGCGAAAGAGGAAAATGCCAAGATTAAGGAAAGTGCATACTTTGCTATGGAGGAAATTTTTTAATGGAATATTTAATAAAATGAATTGCAGTCATACTTTAATTTAATTAGGGTTCTGGTAATTTTCCTTGGGCATAAGAGGAGTGGAAAAGGTCAATCCTAAAATGTGCTATTTTCAGATATTTATTTGCAAAAATAAAATATGTAAAAAAGTAGACAAAAATCCCTAATACAGAGTTAAAGGGGGTTTCAATTCAGTTCAGCTATGATGAATACCCAATTCCTCACTGGAATTCCTCCCTAGTAATATAAATTGATTTTCCTCACAGCAAGATGTAGGAAGCATTTGAATATAGAAAAACCAGATTTTTTTTATTATTATTGTGGAAGAATGTTGCCCTACCGTACATAGCTTAGGAGGATCAACATTTCCATTAAAGGCTGCTGTTTTTATAGGGGCTTTAAAACTTGGACACAAAAATTGGATTCAGCGTATCAACTGGTTAAAAAAAAAAAACTACATTCATCTTTAGCTCTTTCCCCCCTCTTAAATACCAAAGGCAAGTAGCAGATAGGCATAATTATTACTAAAAAAAGATTAAATAGAGAAGAAATTTACAATTTTCAGGAAGAGATTCTTTCTTGGATCCACCAAAAGAAATTTCAAATATATTTGAATTTTGTTGGACAATTAGGCTATTTTACTTTATCCTCTGACATTATAATATATGTGCCATTCCCTTAAAACCATGCTTTCTCATGTGTCATATAACCCTGTATCAATTTGGGACTTTCCCCCCTTCATATCCTAAAGGAAAAGCAAACCAAAAACGTATATATACATATATATACACACAGACACACACATACATATATATGTACACACATGCATATATATATACACACATACATATATATATGTATATATAAAGGACATCTGATTTCTTCACTGTGGGCACCTCAAGTCTCCATCAATGGGGATTACATCCTAGTTATGAATTAATAGACAAGCCCTAAAGAGTTTCTAGTTGTATGAATTGGTCAGGGTCAAACAGCTAGCATCAGAGGAAATTATTGAATTCCAGTCATGGTGAATCTAAATTCCCTATAATTCATGTTGCCTCTGTGGTTATTAACAACAAATTTCAAATGGCTACAAAATAACACAAAACTCAAAGTATTATAGAAGATTGTAAAGACGTACATAAGCTTATTCATACCAGTAAGGCCTTCTGAATCTTCTGAACTACTCAATCAAAATGTTTATTTTTCTAATACCTACATATTTCTCTTTTTTAAAAACTTTTTCAAGGGCAGCTAGGTGGCTCAGTGAGTAGAGCACCAGCCCTGGAGTCAGGAGGACCTGAGTTTAAATGTGACCTCAGACAGTTGGCACACTTACTGGCTGTTGACCTTGGGCAAGTCACTTGACCCCAATTGCCCTGCCTTCCCCCGTAAAAAAAGAAATATTAAAAAAAGTTTTCATTGATATATTTTTTTGTTTCTTACATCTCCATAGTATCCTACTTATCTTTCCTCCTCCTCCTTCCAGAGAGCTATCCTATGCGACAAATATTATTTTTAGAAAGGAAGAGAAGTCAGTAAAACCGATTGATACACTGAATAAAACTGAAACATGTAACATATAAAACCTGTGGATCTCCCACCTCCATGAAGGGAGTATTTTCTCTTGTCTCTTCCTTTAAGTCCCACTTAATCTTTATAATTTCGTTACATTTTTTCAATGAAGAAGTGAAGCAGGTACACTTCTTTGATTGTGAGGAACTCAAAAGTCTTTACAGACATAGTTAAATGAAACTTAAAGAAATCCTTCGATGGTAAGTGACAAAAGCAGGGTTAAGTTTTGAATGCTCCTAATTCCTCACCTAATGATTAAGTTAACAACAGTGAGTTGGAATTTTGGAAAACCCCATAGAATCTGAAAATGCAATTATCTCAAGGGATTCCAGAAAATTCTCAAAAAAATAAAACGAGAGAATTTTAAAGATAAAATTCATTCATATTTGTCTTTAAAAATCACGTGTCATCTACTTGTGCAGTATTGACCAGGAAACCAAGTCATTTCTCCTGTCTCTGTCCCCCTTCTTCCCACCTGGAACAGTAGCCTTGCCAAACAAACCCCTAGAGACTACCTTCCTCTCCACCCCCTAATTAATTCTCTCTATTTTGGCACTCTGCCCTGGGATTGGTTTCTAATTGGTGAGCAAGTTTAAATCCATCTAACACATTATATTTAGCTGGAAAGACCATGTTTCCTATCCCATATAATCATCCACCAGAAAGGCAGAGTTCATTCACAAATCATAGCATGTACCAGCTCCTTCATGTCTGCCCCTATTTTCTACTTCTTGTGCTGGGAAAAGTAATCCAACCAATACAAATATTGCTATAAAATGTACATGACAATTGACTTTTCCATGACTTTCCAATAAACTTTTTGCTCCCTCCTCCCCCAAAAAACTTCCTTCCCTAATTGTGTCTCCCCTGTATGTGTTGTCTCACACGTTAGAATGTCATCTCTATTCTATAATAGGGATTTCTTTAAAGTATGGGTTGGACTTGATGGTCAGTGATGTCTCTTCCAAGTATAACATGCCTTGAGGGGTCCTTGATGACAGAACTGTATCCCCAGTGCCTATGCTTGTTTTTTTATGCTTGTATCCCCAGTGCCTATGTTAAATATCCTTCCCCTTAGAGTTTATTTGATCATGGGAGATAGATCCTGAGGACCAAGACTTTCAAGGGTAACCCCCCGTACTTCTAGCTCTGGTGCGTGGTAAAAAGGTAAATATTGGGTCATGAGTGTCACCTTTCTAGCCTTTGCATTTTACTTTCTCTAAGATAATTCACAAGGAGTCCTTGCAGCCACTGAGAAAGTTCTGTTCCACTCCAGGGAATAGTTGGTGGTCTAAGGCAGTTTCTTGACATAATATGGAAGGAGTAGTTTCAGCGTTGGTGGGGCAGCTCACAGTTGACAAGGGCATTTTCCTTATGTGTGAAAAGCAAACACAGAAGGGAACAGGTTGTAACAGAAGCACAGTATCTATTATCAATTCTCATAGGTCTGAAAGTCATAAGGACCTGGCGGTAGGATCCCAGGACCTGGGCTCAAGCACTGATGAGCAGCTAGGCCCCTACTTTATACCCTGTCTTATCTAGGGTAAGCAGAAGTTAGAGTTTCTCTCATGACAGCTATAGTCTGACTACAGTAGGAATAGTAGAACAACCACCTATGTCTTTCTGGACATTAGGCTATTAAGGTTAGATGTCTTATAAGGCTACTAGCAACTCAGAGAGTGTACAATGATGTATAACTACAGATCAGTTCTGGCTTAGTGAGGCAGGGAGACTCCCACTACCTCTGAGCTCATACATAGATCAATCTAACTCCTGGGGGAGCCTAGCCTTGTTCTCTATCTCTCTCTGTCTCTCTCTGTCTCTCTGTCTCTCTCTCTCTCTCTCTCTCTCCATCCTTACTTTGGAGCACCAAGAAAAATATCCTCAAGAAAGCTTAGGTTTTGCTCATGCCTTGGATTTCCATGGGGCAGTAGGTGGTGCCAGTGGATAAAACATGGGCCTGCAGTCAGGAAGACCTGAGTTCAAATGAAGCCTCAGACCTTTACTAGTTATGAAACCCTGGGGAAGTCACTTAACCCTATTTGCCTCAATTTCCTCATCTGTAAAATGAGCTAGAGAAGAAAATGGCAAATCATTCCAGTGTCTTTTCAAACAACAACAACAACAAATCCAAGTGGGGTCATGAAGGATCAGGCAGTACTGAACAAGAACAACAAATAAAACAAAAACAGGATTTCCACGTGAGAGAACTTAAAGTCACAAGTGTATAATATAGATAAATCCAAGGGCAGCTATTTATTTCCTACACACAAAAGAAATGTCTACAGCACACACACACACACACACACACACACACACACACGCACCCCTTAAAATATAAGCCTCTCAGTGAGACTACTGAACAGTCACTTTACCTTCACCTTGAGACAAGTGAAGCTTTAGAAACCACTACGAATCAGGTCTCACTGAGGAACCCAGAAACTCCCAAACTGCCAAGATAGTCACTCCTAAAAAAGATATCTCTCTCTCTCTCTCTCTCTCTCTCTCTCTCTCTCTCTCTCTCTCTCTCATAATATAGCTGTTTGGCCCCCAACTCTCAGAAAAAGAAAACAAAACAGAAGAAGCAGCCAAAGTTTTGAGGGCCAGTCTCAAGATTTATCTAGGTCAGTGTAATAGTAATTAAGGTGGGACTTTTTGCTGTTCTTCTCTTAAGTGCCTTTAATGATTCTGGCCTTTGTTTGAATGGGGCAGATAAAGTGGGATCTTTTTGTCTTGGAGTATTTCTCAGCACTGAAACAATTGGGAATCATTGATTTACATATGATGTGATATTGGGGATGGGGAACTTTCCTACACCCAGCCTGGGTGAGGTCAGAGCCATCAGGGCTCTGAACAGGATGTAATTGAGCAGAGCTTGGCATTTGACTTTTGGGACACACTCATGGAAGAAGTGTTGAGACTCTGGGCAAGCTGTAACTGCGCCCCACCCCCCCAGCTTTGTCACCCAGATGTTGGTTCTTCTCTGGTGAATATGAATTATGATTTGAATCAGACAAGATCTGTCTGTTAATGTTTGTAATTTCTGTTTGTATTTGCCTTAAAGTTCAGGGTACTGGCTTTTCCTCCTGAACTAAGTTTTATTTGTATGTTTAATTCAAGTGAGATGGTTAACCCCTTAAAGTTACTTTCCTTAGTAAAGCAGATCAAAAGAACCTGTGTTAGTAGCCTTCTTTGTTCTGGTTGTTGTTGGTTTTACACAGCCACAGTAGCTGCTAGCAGATTGTTGCTACGGTCAGCCATGTGTGTTAGATGTCAAGTATGAACAGCTGTCATAGTTGCCTTGAGTAGGGATAGGAGGAGGTGAGCTTCTCACCACTCACAGTAAGTCTAAAAGAGAGGGTCACAGTACCTTCACATGTTCTCTTGTTCAGCAACTAGGAAAGAGAATAAGCCAGAGGGTAGCATCATTGCTTTGAAGATCTGCTGTGCGAGTCACTCCTCCTGACTCATTGGCCAGCACTCTTTGATGCAGAACCCATCACTAGGCAGGGAAACACTCATCTTTTAGCAAGTGACAAAGATTCCTCTTCTATGCCCTGTGGTTTCAACACACAAGCTCTAACCGGGTTAGCTCTTTTATACATGTATATAAAATATGGATTTAGATGAAATCATGCGGAATAAAGTAAGCAAAAGCAGATCAGTATTCACTTTCACTACAGTGAAGACCCAGATTCAAATCCTAGCCCTGACGCTTACAGACTACATGATCATTAAGTAGTCACAACCATTCACATGGACTAGTCACAACCAGGCAACCATGGGAATAATGAAACATACAGTATCTATTGCCCATAGTTGTTACAAGACCTCCAAGGAGATGTTGCATTTTAGGCTCATGGTGAATTGTAGAATCTTAGTCAAATAACAGTTATTCTTAATATTATCATTTATTAATAATTTATTATCAATAACACTATTATTATTTAAAAGGAAAATATGTTAGATACAGGATGAATGCCAATAACCATAAAAAGGGATACACAGAAAGAATATAACTGATAAATCATTAAGGATATCAGTATGCTTCAAGTACTTTTTAAAAAGTTGAAACAGTTTTAAATGTAAGATTAATTGATTTTATTGATTAAAGTTAAGTTAATAATGAAGTCCTTATTAATAAAAATATATATGGATATCTATATGTGTACATACAAATGCACATCCATATTTTGAAAAGATATATTTTTGATATTTTATAATCACAGTCAACTCTTTATTCCATACTAATGGAGCAGCTAGAGGCATCATATATGAACTAGATAGATACATATGAATTACATATGTGTGTGTATGTGTGTATTGGAACTAGAAGGAGAGAGACTGAACAGTTTTTCCAATGCATACGAGGCTTATTTGAGAAACAACATGGCTTAATTGAAAGCATGTTGAACTTGGAGTCAGGAGACCTGAATTCAAATCCTACCTCAGACACTTAGCAGAGTGACTCTAGGAAAGTCAGTTCTGTTTTCAAAGTCTCGTTTTCATCATCTGTAAAATAATACTTGTTCTACTTATCTCAAAGGGTTATTAGGAGGTAATTAGGGGGAAAGTGCTGTTGTAAATATTAAAGCACTATATGAATATGAGTGATTATTATTTGGATATGAAGGCTCCAAAAGACAGAGATATGACTGAGGAATGTAGTATTCCTCTTCCTCCTCCTCCTCACATCCTAGAGTCCTAAATATATGCACAAAATAATCCAGAAGGCTAAGAAGATACCCAGTCTGATGCTTAGGCAATTAACCACCACAGATTTAATGATAAAACTATATTCTTTGATCTAGGTCATTTGTATTAGTTTAAGAAGAGGGAGGGCAATCTTTTTTTCTTATCTAAACATAATGTCTATAAGCAGGTAACGTCTTTAGATTTTTCACAGAGAAAACTCCATAGGAGCTTCTTTTCAGAATTGAAAGTCCAAACTCAACTTCTCCTATATCTTCAAATTAGTCAGAACCTTACCTTTTTTAAAAAGCAGTGTCAGATTTGTTCTCGAGGCATGATCAGATTTCTCGAAGGACATTTGCTCCTGTGTTTGAACCCTTTCTCCCTGCATTTCAGGTCAGGGCAACTTTTTGACACCTGAGTTGTAAAGTCCTGAAAATCAGATTTCATAATAGAAACACAATCACTTTAGGCTTTTCTGCTCTGTTACCCTTGGGTGAATCCATCAAAGGCCTGTGGTGGCCACAAAAGTAAGAGATGAGCTGATAGTCTGAACCCACTCAGTAGTATTGAAAAATGACCTTGGCCTGGCGAGCAACCCAATCCATCCATTTCTCTGTGTATACATACTAACAACATTATTTATCCTCTCCCTGTATTACCTCTCAAGAACTGGACAGGGTAAAGCAAGAGGGAGGCAGGGGTTATTCCTCCCACTCTCCCATCCCTGAAGTCTCTACAACACGATTAGAGAACAAAGCTGACCAAACATGTCTTTTGCTACAGAATAGTACACTTAATCAGAAATTGTCTGGACAGGAGACCACCAACAGAACTTTCTATTTGAGAATGGTTGTATTCTCTGGATAAGCAGTCCTGCTTCTCAGGTGCATGATTACTGTCCTGAGCAAAGTGTTCTGTAGGTTAAAACTGGTGTACTTTTGGAGGTCCTCCTTATACTTTAGAAGAAGCATGGCTGAATGAGTAAATGGATGGAGTGTTAAACTTGGAGTCAGAAAGACCTGGGTTCAAGTCCTGAATTGTAACCTTCATTAGCTGTCTGACCATGGACAAATCCTTAACAGCTCTGAATATCAGTTACCTCATCTATAAAATAGGAATAATATCTATATCTACCATAGTTCCTAGGTTTGCATGAAACAATGTATGTAGATCACTTTACAAACTTTAAAGTGCCATGCAAATGGCTGTTATTATTACTATTATGTTATCATTATTAAGGTGAAACGTACATGCTTTTGATGGGCATCCACGTTGTGATTTCCCGCTCTTAGGATCATATTTAGAGCTGGAGGAGACCCTAGTAGAAATCTAGACCAAATCACTCTTTTTACAGTTAAAAAAATGAGAACTAGAGACATGACATGACCTGCCTAGGGGAAAATCAGATTTGTGTGTGTGATGGGAATTTTGGTTTTATCCAGCCCTTATTCACTGTAAGGATATAAACTGATGTCAAACTTTAGTTAGAAATAAATCTATCTGGTCATTCTGTCTCTCCCATGTGATCTTGAGAGATCAAATGATTTATTATTAGAATTGAGGGGAGCCTTGCATTGAAAGTGTGTACACTTCACCCAGATTTTAGAAAAGAAAAGTCTTGGGTAAATCTTTCTTAATATTACTTCTTAATATTGATTTGCATTATTATATTATACAATATTTATTAATATTGAGGGTTTTTAAAAAATCTTGAGTTTCTTTGAGGGGTACACCATATGAAATTTATTTTAATCTGTATTTTCTTTGGTTACTACTTATAAGGCATAGCAAGGATTTTGGATGTTGAAAATGAAATTTCTTTAAAAATCCAATCCTTGAGCTGCCCTGATCTGATCTGAGCCCCACTGGGCTATGTGGGTGTGAGAAGTCCATTATGGAGGACATAATTTTTCCTAGTAGTGCTCTTTAAATGGTTGAGCTTTTGAGATAATGCAGCTGAATCCAGGCAAGTTTTTTTCCCCCAGTGGAATAAACAGTCAAGGCACTTGTCTGTGCAAAGTGGCTGTTGGATCATTTGTGGGTCTTAAAATGCAAGAGGAATGAAATAGTGGCAGACTTCAAGATAAGATGGAAAATTCTGAAACCCAAAGGCAGATATTTTATCTGACCTTGAAATTGATGCTTCTCACTGAAATGATTTGAAAATACTACTTTCCCTTGAGCGAAAGCTAAAATGGGACAATGGATAATGTGGTTTTCCTGTGTGTATTTTTAAAGTGCCCATCTGGAGAGATATACCAGTATAAACAAGTCACTGAAGTGACATGCTGGACAAATAATGGCATAAGTGTTAGACTGCACATGCCACAGCTCATAGGTCTTAGCTAGCTTGGTTTAGGACTCGGCACCCATCCTGGTATCTCAGAATGGCTGGAGTGAGCATTGTGTGAAACCATTTGTATGATTACCTAATTTTTCTAAAGATTAAACTGTCTGTTAAAGGGAAAAAAAAGCTACTTGCTCTGGAAATCTATCTCGTTAGGGTTAAAAATCATTTGGAGTACTGAATTATGACAAAATACTAGGTCCTCAACATCTAACAAATTTTACTTTGCTTTGAATATCCATGTTCTAGTCTCTTGATTGAAGGTTCTTTAAATTTTTTGTTCTATCCCTGTTCAAAAATTCTTTTGGTTTCTAAAATATTCATGCTGTTATTATAAAATCCACAAAAATAAGATAAAAGTAACTCACAAAAAAGTTGAGAGAATGAAGTACTCTTTTGTTTAACTTAACAAATAGGTTTAAGTTATTGTTGATGTCATTTTTCAGTCCTGTCTGACTTTTCATGATGAGATTTTCTTGACAAGGATATTGGAGTAGTTTGCCGTTTCCTTCTCTAGCTCATTTTACAGATGAGGAACTGATGCAATCAGAATGAAGTGACTTGCCCAGGGTCATACATCTAATAAGTGTCTTAGGCCAGGTTTGAACTCAGGAAGAGGAGTCTATCCACTGCACACCTCCAAATATGTTTAAATCCAATGCTAAATTGGGTTTTGAGGAAATAGAAAGGATAAATGGTAAGGGGAGGAAGTGGAGGAGACAAGGGGAAGAAGGAAAGAGGAGAATGGAGGTGGGGAGGGAAGGGGCGAGAGAGAGAGGAAGTAGAGAGAAAGGCAGCATGAATAATAAATGAAAATTTGTAATGTGTTATTGGGCCTATAGAATGTTAGAAGGTTAGACCTAAATGTGACATGCAATCCTCTCATTTTCCAATGTATGGAATAAGGCACAGAGATGTGTTTAGTGACTTATTCAAGGTCTCAGGCCCAGTCCTATGTGCAGTCTCTACACATGTGTTTCTATTCATTTCTAGTCTTTAATCACTCTTTTTTGGTTCCTTAGAAAGGCAGCTGAGTCTGAGCAGCAAATTCCTTATGACAACAAAACCACTTTGGACAACACTTTATTGTGTTCCCAATGCTTTACTACAGTGGCATCAGTATTTTACTGCATTGTTAAAGTCTGACTTCTGAGTGTCTCACTAGAATTTTTTAAAGCCTATTTCATGTATTACATAATGCAGCAAGCTGAAAAGCGAAACACTGGCTTATGCATCTTCAGCACAGACGTGTTTCTTCTTCTTTTTGCTAACTAGTCAGCCAGATGTTTGGAGAAATCCTGTGTCGGGATTCCATGACACATTGTTCTTTGTACTTTTAATATTGTCTCCAACTGCCAGTAGTTCAGGGTTTAAATTGTTATTTCTATTTCTTCCTCTCTAACTCCTCAGAAACTCGAAACTGCCACTTATTTTCCAGCTGGTAGAAAATGGATGGCTTCTTTTGCTGAATTTCTTATTCTTCATAATATCGTTTTTCACTTGTCTTTCTAATGTTTGCCCAAAAGAAAACAAGTCAGAAGGCCTTTTGACACTTGTCGCTATTATCTAATTTCTGTGTTCTTCCCTGGTTTCTAGGCAACCCAGGCAGAGGCACACTATCCATTCAAGGCACATTCAGGTGGCACACACGGACTTGGGCCTGGAAAGACTGATAGAGGTCATCTAAACTTATCAACCCTCTTTATTTTATGAATGAGGAAACTGAGGTCCAGATAGATTAAATGTCCTGTCCATGACCACATACATAGGGAATGGCCTGCCTGTGATTTAAATCCAAGTCTTCTGACTGTGACCCTAGTGCTCTTGTCTACTGTAACACAGAAACTGATATAAAGATAGAGTAGGGACTAAAATCAGAGGTTCATTAATTACTCAAGTGATACTAGAGTGGGAATTACTAGGTACAAGTAGATATTTTTAAAATATTATCATACAGCAGTGATGAGCACTGACTTATGACATCTCTCCTTAACCAATGAAACTAGATTGATTTGATTGCCCCACCTTTAATCTGTGATTTTTAAGAATGGATGAAGAAACTGAGGAAACATGAAAAAAAAACCATGGTTCTTAAGAAAAAGCTTCAGTGGTTGTTAGAGTTATTGCACCAGCTGTTGGTGGGGAAAAGTCAAGAATCTGAGAATCATTCAAGTCCACAATGAAAAAGATCAGTTTGAATGAGGTGTAAAGAAAAGTGTGGTCAAAAAAGAAAAATAAGAAGAACCCACAAATTATGCTTGCAAAACATCCTAATTAATCCTTTGAAAACAAGTGAAACCTTTAAAGAGATGGGGCACCTGGAGGCATTGTTTTTGATGCCTTTGAAGTATGGTGTAGAGTTCTTAAAATTAGAGATATAGCAAGAAGATCTTTTTTAATTGCTAAATGTTGCTATGATGAAAAAAATAACACTTTTCTCAGGCAAGGTGATGCAAAGATGGGGACATCAAGGATTGGAAAAAATATGATGTTCAATGGATAAAACCCATTTTTTTCATTAAAGACTAAGACATACAGGTGAGCTTGCAAGTTTTAGGTATCTTTATCAAGTCAGGTCAGTAAGTATTTATTATCATTATTATTAATATTTTATCAAAGGTAAATGATAGAAAGAAGGGCAAACAAGTGCCTGCTTTTAAGGAATTCAGTGTTTAATGGGGGAGACAACATGCAAACAATTATATTCAAAAAAGATGTCTATTGAGAGTGAGGAATAATCAGCAGGGGAGGGCAGATCAGAATAAGGTTTTTTTGTAGGTGGTGGGACTTTAGCTGAGACTTGAAGGAAGCCAGGAGAGAAAGAGAGTTTGAAGAGAGAAAGATGAGGGACAGTCAGTGAAACTGTGGTAGCAATATCAAAGGTGGGAAGGGGATATATACAAAAGATGTCCCTTATTTAGAAGCAACAGAAACTGACAATTGTTTGGATGGGGGAGGGATAAATAAAGTTAGGGAGCCAAGGATTACACCTAGGTTTCAAGCCTGGGTGACTAGGACAGTAACAGGGAAGTTAGGAAGATGGGGAACTTTGGGAAGAAAGATTTTGAGTTCTGTTTTGGACATGTTGAGTTTAAGATTTCTATGAGACATTTAATTTGGCTTGTCCAGTAACATGACTGGAGATTAGGAGAGAGGTCAAGGCTGATCAAATAGATCTGAGAACCATCTTCATAGAGAAGATAGTTGAATCCACAAGAACGTATGAGGTCCCCAAATGAAATAATATAAAGGGAAAAGAGATGAGGTTCCAGGACAGAGCTTTGGGAGGACACTTGGTAGCTGCAATTTGGAGACTCTCAGAGTGTAAAACTTCCACACAACTTCCAGTAGGCCTGGAAGTCTTATTCACAGTGAAGTGATGATGTATATCACATCAATATAAAAGAATATATTTTTCTGTTTAGATGCAGAATTATTCCAGAATTATAAAAATTCTCAAATGAAAATGGAATATTGCTAGATCATTTTGTATCATGCCACACATCAAAAAAAAAGAGTTAGCAGTTTATCCAAGAGATGAAGATAAATATGCTTCAATGATTTGGGAACTTGCCTGATTTAAAGTAATTTAAAACCCATGTATGGGTTGTAATCGAGGCTAGACTTTAAAAAATAGATCATTCATCCAAGTATAGTTAATATCCAATGTGAAAAGGTATACTTACATGATTAAGAATTAAAGGATGTGTTAAAATCTTAATTCTATGCCAAATTATGTAAAACAAGTCATTTGAAAAAAAAGAATCCATTGCACATTATAAGCTTTTTTAAGGATAAAACAATAAGATTTATTGTAGAAATAAATTTAGTTATTTTATTTTGTTTCAGTTAATGTTCACATCACTCTAGAAGGAAGCTTAGAGATTGTACAATCTCATAGAATACATTTCTCATAAAGGAAGTAAATTATACAGGGTCACATGGAGAGTTGGAAGTAGACCCATGATTCAAATTCACATCTTCCTATCCTAGTGCTCGTCACTATCCAAAACTGCCTGATTATTATAGTCTCACCTCTGAGTGTTAAATCCAATAATGATTTCAGTAAAATAGAAAAATGTTGTCAATGTTAGAAGGTAAGGAGTTTAGGAACAGATGTTGTAAGTAGCTGTGCTACATACTAGAACATATGCCCCTTTTATCGCCTTCTTAAGTGTGTCAGTCTTTTTGCATGGTTGATTGATATTCTTTGTCCTCCATTAAAAGTGAGTGCATCTCATTTTCTACCATGTCATCTCCTATCTCTCTGCCATGATCATCTCCATGCTCAAAATGCTTTCCCTCCTCAACTAAGCTGCTTAGAACCCTTGGAGCCTCTCAAGCTTAGCTCAAGTATCACTTCCTACAAGCAGCCTTTTCTGATTCTCAGATGGGAAAGTGTCCATTCCCACAGTTACTTTGTGTGTCTCTGTGTGGTTATTTACTTGTTTGTATACATTGTACCCTCTCTCCCCCAAGAGAAAGGAAGTTCTTTGAGTACACAGGAACTGTTTCATTGTTGTCTTATCTCCATCACCAAACACAGTGCCCAGGACATTGCAGACATAATAATTTTTTTTGTTTAAGTAGGAAACTCCCAAGAACGAAATATTGAAGATAAAAAAGGGAAACAACTTCCCTGAGGAGGAAAAATGGGAGCTTTCTGAAAAGACTCATAAAAGATTCTATAGAGAATTCACCAGTAGCTAAATGGTAAAGTGGATAAAGTGCTGGGCCTAGATTCAGGAAGATCCAAATTCAAATTCAGCCTCAGACACTTACTAACTGTATGGCCCTGGGTAAGTCACCTAACACTGTTTGCCTCAGTTCCTCATCTGTAAAATGATCTGGAGATGGATATAGCCTAAAAAGACCCCCATAAGAGGTCATGAAGAGTCAAATATGACTGAAATGACTGTACAACAAAAACAAAATTTGCTTGGGGCAGATAGGTGGTACAATGGATAGCCCACTGGCCCTGGAGTCTGGAGGACCTGAGGTCAAATGTGACCTCAGACCCTTACTACCTATGTGACCTTGGGCAAGTCACTTAAATTTAATTGCATTGAGAAAAAAAAAAAAGAATTCTCCAAACTACTTAGGCTAAAAAAAAGTCAAAATAGAAGAATTAAAACAGTAATACAAAGTAGATAAAAATCAGAAATCACCAAACTTAACAATCTACTGTTGAATAAACCTAACAACATAAAGTACTTAGATAAGAAGTATCTATTTGATAAGAAATATTGGGAGACTTCAGAGCTACAAGCGTGATGGGAACCTAATTTGCATATGATGTTTAATGATGAGGGAGGCTAACACCAAAAAATTCAAAACCATAAAAACATTTGAAAACTGAGGTGTGATGAAAAATACTCTCAATATGACAAGGGCAATTTAAAAAGTTGTCACATTGGTATCCTTAAAAATGTGTTTCTTCACACACATTTTCCTAGTTTTTATTAAATGAAAGATCTTCCTCTGCCTTTTCATAACCTTAACCTTTTTTAACATATTGAAGGAATAACTCTATGTTTCAGATGACAAGATTCATGTCCTCAGTCCTAGAGTCATGCATACCTGAGCTCAAATCCAGCCTCAGACAATTATAAGCTCTGTTACCCTGGGCAAATAACTTAAGCTCTGTTTACTTTGTTTTCCCCTCTCTGTAAAATGGGATTAACAACAGCACCTAAGTCCCAGAGTTATTCTGAAAATCAAATGAAATAATAATTGTGCAGTACTTAGAACAGTATCTGACACAAAGTAACTGCTACATAAATGTTAGACAATTACAATAATAATAATAGTAGTTATTGTTATTATTGCTGGTCATACATCTTGTCTCCAAAATTATTTGAAATCTATTTAAAACTATTTCTTCATATATACATATAAATATATATGTATACAAACATGCACACATACATACACCTATATATACACATCTATATTGTGTATACACACATATGTGCACATACACATACAAACACATGTATATTTATATATGTATGTGTGTGTATATATGTACATACACAAAGTTTATTTTCTGCTGAGGTTAATAATTACAATGTTTATCCATAACAACAGAAATATTCCGCATCATTTGACAATTAAATAAATATACTTTTCATACAAAAATTATTTTTTGCCTCTTTCTCATTAACTATTCCTGATGACAAAAGGCTAAAAGAGATAGTGTACCTTATATCATCATTCAGTTTCATAGGGGGCAACAAAACATGGACATCATTAAATGTAATACAAAATAGAATTCAATAAACATACTATTCTATTAGAGGATTCCAAAATGCATTGAGCTCTGATGAAGTGGGTAGTACTTTCAGCTTAAGACATAAGTAAAAGTTGCATGGAAAATGTGACATTTTATATGGACCTTGATCTTTGATTTCAACAATGTAGCTCAATCCAATTCAAATTCACTTATTAAGTATCTTCTAGTTCAAGGCACTGGTTGTACAAAAATGACACAGTTCTTGCCCTCAAGGACCTTACGTTCTGCAGGAGTTAGGGATAGCATAAGGTAGGACATGATGGGAGCAAAGAAGGGATCCCGAATAGGGGTTCTACAGAAATTTGCAAAGAGAGGAAACACTTTCAGCTGAGGAAATATAGCACAATAGCTTTTTTTCATAGTAGGTGAATGACCATAGCCCTGTGAATATTGTTTTTATTTCTTAATATAGATACAGTATTCAATATAAATTTATTTTACAATCTAGTTCAAAATTACTACCATTGGAGTTTTCAGAAATAGTAAAGTCATACTATAACGGAGCACTCAAAGTCTATGGCTCTTACTTGTCTGATACTCACCACTGGGCACCCTTTTGGAAAGAAGGAAAATCAGGGGTGAGCTCAGGCGGTGGCATTCAGGTAAGAAACTGTAAGATGGCTCTAATTTTCCTCTCTGCTTACTTCTCCAATTCTTGTACGGGTTGTGTCCGGGCTCTGGAGCAGGATAAGCTATGACCCAGAGCCAAGATAGGCACTATGACCATCCCAACCCAGTACAATGAGGACATAAGAGGAGAAAATCTGACAGAAAGGAATATGGTGGGGGAGGGAAAATGTTAAAGGAAGATGGGGATTTGACATAAAGATGGAAAGGTAAGGTTTAGAGAAAGGAACAGGGAGTTGAAGCACACCAAGACAAAGGATAGTATTAGAAACTCTTTAAACTTCGTGAACATTATGTAAGGCATTGAAAGGCTTTTCAGTATAGTAGAAAGAGCACTGGAACAAACATCAGAAAGAAGATTTGCATTCAAATTCCATTTCTAAAACAGTAGACAGAGATATGGATCAAATGGATGATGTGTAAAAAGCATTTTGCAGGCCTTAACATACCATATAGGCATCTAGGTGGCACAGTGGATAGAGTGCAGGGCCTGAAATCAGGAAGACTCATCTTTGTGAATTCAAATGTGGCCTCAGACATTGACTAGCTGTATGATCCTGGACAAGTCACTTAACTCTGTTTGCCTCATTTTCTCATCTGTAAAATGAGTTGTAGAAAGAAATGGCAAACTACTCTAGTATCTTTGCCAAGAAAACCCCAACTGGGGTCATGAACAGTCAGACACGACTGAAAATTGATTGAACATAAAGTGCTATATGATTGCTTGTAGTTATTTTCATGAGCCCATCCAGGTAGGGCAGTAGAGGAGAAACAAGGGTTGCCATTGAGGTTCCTGATTCTACCTCACTTGCAATTTGAGCCCTAAAGTGTGAAGACACACATAGCACTAGAGGAAAGCCGATATTAGATTCAGAACACTTGGCAAAGTGCACATAACCCACCCCTATCTCCAGAAGTGGCTGCAGCAGAACTAGGAAGGTAGAGACCAACTCAATGATTAGAGCAGAGATTTTCTCATGTGACATGCTTTGCCATCAATAGTTTGTTCATTACAGAAAGCCTTTTAGTATTCTATAGAACATGAAACATGGTCTGAGAATCATTGCTCTAAGTTCTTCCTTTTCAGGGGAAAACTGTCCTCACAGAAGTTCGGCAACTTGTCAAAAATAATGTAGCTATCTAGTCAATAATAGAGCTGCGATGAGAAGGCTGATACAGGAGAAATTACATTTCTCTTCTTCTTTGCAGAGGTGGGGAATAGGATTGTGAAGCATTGCACATATTGTCCTACTCCATTGATATGTTGGTTACTTTTGATGAATTGCTTTTCCCCTTTCTTTCTTTTTTATTTCTTGGTTATAAATAATTTCTCTCTGGGTAGGAAAGGAACAAATTGGGAAGTGCAGGTGAAGTAGAAAAAATATCAATAATTATTCTAAAATTCCACCAGAAGTATCTGATAAAGGAGTATGGTGATGTTCTTGTCCTAAATTTGACTCAAAATTGAGGTGGCTTGGAGATAAGGGTATTGGGGGAACCAGTTCATAAGACTCCCTTAGAGAATTTTCTTTAATTTTCAATGTGAGTGTTTACACTACTGAAATCGAGAAACTATACATCTGAGCTTCAATTGTTTTGCTATTATCTAGACTTAAGAGAGTGATGGAGAAAATATTAATAATGCAGATTAAAATTTAAAATGTTTTATGCCTTTTTCAGAGCCAATTCTTAAATATTTTACAGTATTTTCCTGTTTGGAGGTCTCCAGATTTAGACTTTTCTTAGCCTCAAACTCTCCCTAGAGACTCTTTGAGCTGCTAGTGGTGCCCTAGACATCAGTGGCTCTCATAAACTTCTCACTGGCATTTTCATATTTTTCTGACTTTTCTGAATCTGTTCATTACTCTTGTTGAGTTTTGGTCACCATCTCTAAAGCATACATGTTCTATATATAGTACTTAAATCCTCTTGGCTACTTCCATCCTCTGATCCATGGGCAGGGTATGGTCTGTAAACACCATACTCCTCCATAGATATCTGTTCCCATGTCTCCTTACACCTTTCTCTAAGAAGGAGAAATCAGAAGTAAACTTGGCTGGTACAATTTAGACAGGAAGTACTAACCTATATTTGACTATAGTTCTCATCATGGTTTTCTACTCCAATTCTGGTGCATACTTTTTGTGGCCACTGGCACATTAGCCATAGACCCAGACTGACACAGCTAATCTCATTAATACTCCACATAATCCCCTGAAAATACAAGTGAAAATGTCCCAGGTTTCCCCTAATTGTTCATACTGACCCTTACCCAATGTTCTCTCACCATTACATTCTTTTGCGGTTAAGGACAGGCTGGTATCCACAAGAGTGTCATATAACAGCTCCTTACTATTCCTGAGACCTTACCCTGGTGGAAAGTCTGGTGGAATCAGCTACCCCTTAGTTCAGTTGTTCCCAGGTGGTAGGAGTCTCCAAGGAAAAAATTCAAGAAAAATACATATATATTTCTATATTATTTTAGCTTCATACAATTCCTTTCTCACAAAACCTCATGAAATAGGTAGGGCAGTTATGATGGTGCCCATTTTTCACTTGAGGCAACAGAGCCTCAGAGTTGTATCTCATGATATCCTTTCAACGATGATCTAGTGACAATTTTGAATTACAAAAGCAGGAATCTATCCATCTATCTATCTATCTATCTATCTATCTATCTATCTATCTATCTGTCTGTCTGTCTGTCTGTCTGTCTGTCTGTCTGTCTGTCTGTCTATCTATCTATCTGTCTGTCTGTCTATCGATATATCTATCATCTCTCTATTTCTCTGTTTATATGTATATGATTCTATATTAGACAAATTTAGAATACAGGCAGACAGAAAGGCAAGCAATTTACAAATAAATGAGGTGATTTTTCGTGGCTCTAACATCATTGTGTGCAATTTGCAAATTTGAGGCTAGTGTGTTTTATGTGTGAAGCCTATGGGATGCACAAAAATGGGCCCCTAGTTGGAAGTTTTGCAGAGTTAGGGCAGTCCATGCAACTTCAGTACAGCTTTAATACCTAATCATTACTACAAAGGTGTTCTCTGAAATTCTTACGTTGTTTGGCATTTGGTGATTAAAGCTGACATTTGCTGGGCTGAGTTGGAGTTTGAGAATTGATAGTCCTCGACTAATCCCAGCAATAAAGTGGTCACAAATGAATGCCATGACAGATTTTGAAACAAGAAAAATCATCACTGAGCTCACCAGGAAAAATTAAGAGACTGTCAAATTAAAAAAAAAAAAGTATTGGCTCTATTTACACTTGCTTGAGGTGGCATAGTCTGTTTTCTCCATTTGTATTTGCTCAAGTTGTCTCTTTCATGCCTCTTGGTATAATAATTTCCAAAGTCATAAACAAAGAGAATAAGACATCATCTCAGATAAAATGGCATAGAAGAAGGGGAAAAAAAGCATTCACAGACAGAGAACATGGCCCTGGAGAACAAAGAGGTTTAAAAATCAGCCTACTTTACAGCATTAGAATGCTTTGCGTTAAGTATAGATTTTTCTCCTGATTATATTGTTACACATTCCACCGTTCCCATGCCATCAGCCTTGAGGAGTTTATTACTTATGTAATTCCAAGATCTGACATAGAGCAAAATGCATCTGATCTCAATGAATGGCAGAGGATGAAAAAAAATTATCAGTGGATTTCAGGGGGAGAGAAAAGGACCATTTTAATTCTCTTGCAAGGCTATTGATTAGGAACAGATGTTACTTTTCTGATGTAATTATACTTGATTCATTCTTCACTTGAAAATATAGATCTGTCAAAGTATTTTAAATCATCCAGAGATAAAGGTCATTTAAACAAAATTCTTTTATTCTTCTTTCCAGGTAGATCTTCCATAGTGGAGAGCTCCACATTCCATGGGGGCATAATTTAAAGTACCATATGCTTGAATTCAAAGTGATGGCAGTTTTATTTGCAGGCTTAAATAGACCTCCCAAGCTAAAAAGGAAGCTGCCTGGTCAGTCCCTGAAGCAGAGACCTGCTAAGGAAACTGATCTTTAGGGTCAGAAATGGGAAGAGAGGTTGTATAATAGAGGCCAGGCCATCAATACAGCAGTTCGGGGCCACCCACTCCTTCACCTGAAACTTTTGGGACAGAACCAAAAGTCTCACTGAGTTGGGAAAGCCCCTAACCCTGTATATATGCAAATCTCTTTACAAGAGCTGTCAATTCTTTCCTGATCTGCTATACTGTAGGAGCTCTATTTATAAGGGCAACCAAGAAGAGTAAAACACCATTTAATAATGAAAATAATAGCTAACACTTATATAGTACTTGCTGTGTGCCAGGCATTGTGCTTTGCAAATGTTGTCTTATTTGATCCTCATGACAACCCTGAGAGTTAGGTGCTGTTATTACCCCCATTTTACAGATGAAGAAACTGAGGCAAACAGAAGGTAAGTGGTTTTCCCTGAGTCACACAGGTAGTAAGTATCTAAAGTCAGATTGGAGGTCAAGTCTTTTTGATTCCAGGTTCAGTGCTCTCTCCAATGCATCACCTAGTGGCCCCTAGATTTCCAAACCTGTATTAATGCTACTGAGATTCCTGACTTCCCAAGTGGATTTGCACCTAATTACATTCTCTTCCTTATCATCTTTGAGATTTCAAAAGATCTGATTTCATTGGTAAAGATACTCCCTTCCATTCTAGCTGGTGACAACTTCCTTCATACTTTAATAAATAGTAGATAAATGGCTTTTGCCAAAAGTATTAATTATCTGGTGGTCAACTTGCTAATGATGAATCTCCCCAAACTTAGCTAGTCTGGTCATTGAATTATAAATTCAGTGTCCATCACAGTTCCATACTCCAAGTATTTCCAGCTTAGTAGAACCTGATATTACTTACAGTCTGCTGCCATTGCCACCTCTGACAGCCCATGGATTTTCACTTTACCAACCTGAGGTTTCAGAACAATACTTTCACAGAGGTGTCCCTCCAGAACAGTTAGAAATGAATTTTCATTCTCTTTTTTTAGAATACAGGATCCTCATTATAGCTACTTACATGTAGTGTGTGGTATACAGTATAATGAAACAGGAAAGGAGGCTGGTGGAAGCGAAATCCAAGAGTAGTTGGACAGAAGAAATCAAGGCAAAGGCTTTGTGTTTTACCTGTTGTTGGTTATCTTTTGCTTTCAAAGAAACCCAAGAATGTAATGATTGACTGATGTCTTGACTTGTGTGAGAAGTGAATTTAAGTGAGGCACAGATGTGTAAACTGTCAGCCTCACTCTCTCTTCCAGAGTCATTGAAGTCCAGTGGCAAGATAAAGTCAGGATAATTGGAGATGCCCTGAGATGCGGTGGATGACCTTGGTGTCTTTGATGTCTGACTGTGCTTTCAGCAGTCCACATCACCCGCTTCAGCTGCTTTCATGGCCATTGGAACAAATTGTTCTTATCTTCCTATTCGACCTGGAGAAGTCTTCACATGATTGGAACAGGGATATCCCTAACTCACCAACAGGTTTAAAGCCTGTTGGTTACCCTCAATCTGGCTTAGCCCATCTGCTGAGACAATTTACTGGGGTTTGGCTACTGTGCATGCTACAGCTCCTTGCAGCCACAGATGAGAATTGGATGAATCAGGTGGACACCAAAGGTGGGTAAGCAGCCCTGAAAAGGGTTAATCAAGCCCTCTCACCAGAGGGGCTATTCCTCCCTGAGAGACCCATGTACTGCTGTGTTTTACCTAGGAAACCAGGAAAAGAAAAGTCAGGAAAAAAAGGAGGAATGATATTGACTCTCCATATTATAATGCAGGGCCATTGGTCAGATAAAGCCTGCATATTACATGCTACTGGTGAACATGATTGACCCTTATAAATGAAACACACGAGACCTCTTCTTTTTGCATTAAAATCACTGTTGAGTCAAGCAACGTTTGACTATAAATTCTGGTGAGTTAATCTGAACACACCTGTTTTTCAGTCTTCAGTAAGATCTGGATGTCTTGAACAGGTTGATGATGAATGAATTGTCAAGTCAGTACTTCTTCCTGGAGGTGCCAACCCCTGAGCTTAGTATTTTCACTTCTCTATGCCTAAAACATGTAAGTGTTAATGCCGGGCAAGGATAGAAAATCAGTTTCTGGGTGGTTAGGTTGATAAAAAAAGACATTCTGGCTTCATGTCTGCATATTTCCATCAATACAAGAATAAAAATGCCTCCAAAGATCCTACGCTGGAGTAAACCATTAGAATGGTCCAAATATAAAGCAAAGAAAAAACTCAGCATCAAAACTGGAAAAAAGGGAGACAACTGAATTCCTTAGCCCTGGTGATGCCCTCTGTCATCCACAACTTGATTTGAACCTCTGGAGCCTGCTACAACTAACCTTGAAGCCAACTAATGATCCCATGTGCATGATACAACAGGTCATTCTCTCCAGGATGTACTGGCCAGCGCTTTTACCATTTAAAAGCAATATCTCAGTTAAGATGAAATAATGACTCATTGCTTAAAGGCCACAATAGGTGGGGAAAAAGAAATAAAATCATTACACATGTAAAATCTATCAGTCTGCCTGAAAAGTCTAAATTAGTTGGTGACCAAAGCAAGCTAGTGGCCACTTGCAAAATGATTCTTTTGAAAGCAAAACCAATTGTCACTATTGTAACTTGGACAGCATAGTCCCTGTGCTGGGAAGAAAGAATATCAATCTAGACCACAGGCAGAATATTTTGGCAAACTAGATGCCGATAAGAAATAGCTTCTTAAATTCCCACTCCATGTATCTGATCTACCACTTCAAAGAGAGAGAGAAAAAAAGGTTCATCATGTGAAGGAAAGCGTAAGATAAATTGCCAACTTGGCCAGATTTCTGTTGATCCACGGAGACTTGGCACTTCTTCTCTGTTGACTATAATCAGACTCCTGGTGCATTTCAGGTATTTGTGGTTCTCCCCAGTCATACTGATCCAAGTCTGGCTGAAAATAATTGGACGTAGGCCTTCAATACAGTATACATAGTGCGAACTGACAGCCTGAAAGTAAGCCTTCTGGCCATCCCTTTGCAGCACATAGTGCTGATGAATGGGCCTCCCCCGCCAAACACATTTATATAACATAGGCTCAGGGTATCCATTTCTTTATTTTCGTTCTTTCCTCAAGCAAGAATATTATTGGTTTGAGTGTCTGAGAGCTTGAGAAGTTTAAGTTTAATACTACTATAGGTTGACTAGTAGGGATCCAAGCAGTTGTTCCACAAAACCACACCATGGACAAATTTGATCTTAAACCAACTCTCAGTGTCCTCACAACTCAGGGAAAGGAAGAAAATTATCCTTTAAAAATTAACTGAAGAGCAGTCCTGTTTTTGGGAGAGGAAGAAACAGGAATCATTTCTTGGCTGAAGGAAAATATATTGATGAAAAATGGATGAAATGGTCACAAAAAAGGCAAGAAGGGCCGAAGAAAAACCATGAGGTCTAGCTGGAAAATATAGCCATGCCCTGACTCAACTAAAGCAAATCGCTTGCAGCCAAATTAGAGCAGAATGAGACTTTTTAAGGCCTTCATGGAACACCTGAGATAGCTGGGAAAATACTTAACACTTTTGCTTTTATAAAATGATTCCTTAGTAATACACCTCAAGAGAGATGTCTCAGCGAAAGTATGACTGGCTTTGGGAATCCAGGGGAACATGGGGCATATGATATATAGAGTAATAAGTAAATAAGGAGAAAAGTAAAAGAATAACTATTTGGGTCCACTAAACCCAACTTTATAAATCAACAAACTCAAGAAACATTGGAACGTGCTATTCGCTTACTTCCTGGGGCCCTTTCTTCCCAAAGTGTGCCATGAATAAAAATGATAAAGATTCAGACATAGGACAGATGAAGACTGAGTATGCCCTTAGACCCTCTCTTCTCTTGGGATTTTCCATTTTTATTAAATTTTATTAATATTTTTGTTACATTTTAAGTTCTAAACTGTCTCCCTCCCTCCCTACACTTCACTAGAGAAAGCTACCATTCAATACACACAAACGCATATGTGTATATGTGTATCTATGTACATATATAACCACATATCTACATACATACACACATACACATATACATATGCATATTTATATACACACATGTACATGCATATAGACACATATACACACAACACTATGCATACTTCTATTTGTCAGGTTTTTTTTTTCCTCTGGAGGTAGATAGAATCTTCCTTCATAGGCACTTTGTAGCTGATTTTAGTGTTTACAAATACTCAGAATTACTTAGTTGCTCACAATTATTCTTTGAACTACATTGCTATTACTGTATACAATATTTTCTTGGTTCTGTTTATTTTACTTTTCATTATTTCATGCAAGTTTTACCATATTTTTTTTTCTAAAATTAACTTGCTCATCATTTCTTACAGCACAGTAGTATTTCATCACAATTATATACCACATTTTGTTGTCACGAATGTCATTGGCTGCAAAAATCTTAACCAAATGCATGCATGCAGACCAGGCAACAGTAAACGAGAAAAATCTGGGGCAAGACTACAAGGGAGATAGGTGGCATAGTGGATAGAACACTGGACTTGGAGACAGGAATCTTGAGTTCCAATTCTATCTGGGCAAGTCATTTAACCTCTTTCAGACTCAATTTCTTTATCTGTAAAGTTAGGGTGTTGTACTTGGCCTTTAAGATCTCTTCAAGCTCTAAACTTATGATTCTATAATATAGTAAGGAATTTGTTGAAAGTTTTCATCAACCAGCAAAATATGTAATAAGTAACTTCTATATACTTAGCCCAGTGTAGGCTCAGTAAAATTTACCATACGAGTTTAGCAGAGAACATACTAGCTCTGGCCATTTTCTTTGGCTTTATCCAATGCTTGGAATCTCTCCCTCCACATCTCCTTCTTTCCTGGCTTTCTTCAAGTCCCAGCTAAAAGCTCATCTTCTATAGGCAGCTTTGCTCAACCCTCTTAATTCTAGGGCCTTCCCTCTCTAAATTATTTTCATTTTTTTCTTGTCTATCCCTTGTTTGTTTATTTTTTTTCTTTTTGTCTCCCTATGAGATTGTAAGTTCCTTGACGTCAGGGACTGTCTTTTGACTGTTTGTATCCCCAAAATATAGCTCAATTCCTGGCAAATAGTAGATGCTTAATAAATGTTTATTGATTGATTGATTAATATTACAAAGATTTGTCCCTTCCCACAAAAGAAATTATTGTCTAACTAAAAAAATGGCTAACATACAAAAAACTTGCTATGGTCCCCTGGTTGATGCCACAGTTAGAGCTTCACCACTTTTCCATAGCATAGCTTCTTCTGCTTGTCATTCTTTTGATGAAAAACCATCAAGACCTCCAAACCATTACTGAATAATATTTAGATTATTCGATGTCATTGAAAGCCCTCAACAATAATAAGGCTTCCATTTTTGTTTCTAGGTTTATCTCACATTATTCAGTGATTCAATTGTATTTAACAAGTCTGTATCATGTGTCTCCTCCCAGTCTCTCAGGCTCACACACCAGGTGTAATCCTTGACTCTTCACCATCCCTCATTCCCCATATTCAATCTGTTGCCAAGGCTTGAAGATTTTGCTTTTGGAACACCTCTCAAATGTGTCCCTCATCTTTCTTTTGACACTGCCACCACTCTTCAGCAGGCACCTCACACCTGGACTATTGCAATAGTTTGTCAGTGGGTCTGCCTATCACAAGTCTCTTCTCCATTCAAATCTATTCTCCATTCAACTGCTAAAGTGATTTTCTACTCAACGAGAGAAACCCCAATTCAGTGGTTCCCTATCTCCCTCCTCGTCTTTGCCTCTTGCCTCACCTGGCTTCCTTCAAGTGCTGGCCAAAATCTCACCTTCTACAGGAAGGGCTTACCAAACGTGTGGCAAATGAAATTCTGACAGACAAAGCTCCAAACAAAATTCATTCATGTGTTTGTTAGGCGAGCCATAATGAATAGATCGAGGTTATTGTTCTCTTTCAACTATGAAAGACCCAAAGTGAGGATAACAGGACCTTTTAATACTATTTTATTTTTTCCCAATTATATGTCAACAATTTTTAGCATTCATTTTTACAAGATTTTGAGTTCCAAATTTTTCTCTCTTTCTTCCTCCTTTCCCTTCTTCCAAAAATGGTAGGCAGTTTGATATAGGTTATATTTATTCTATCATATAAAACATATTTCAATATTGGTCACAGTTGTGGACACAGAAACAAATAAAAAGGGAAAAAACATAAAAAAGAATAAAGTGAAAAAAGCATGGTTCAATCAGCATTCTGAGTCCATCAGTCAGTCCCTTACCTGTATGTGGACAGCATTTTCCTTTATGTCTCTTTTGTACTTGTCTTGGATCGTTGTATTACTGCATTCATAGTTGATCATTACACAATGTTGCTGATACTATGTACAATGTTTTCCTGGTTCAGTTCATTTCACTTTGTATCAGTTCATACAAGTCTTTCCAGGTTTTTCTGAAATCTTCCTGTTCATCATTTCTTATTGCCCAATAGTATTCCATTACATTCACGTGCCACAGCTTGTTCATCCATACCCCAACTGATGGGAATCTTCTCAGCTTCCAGTATTTTGGCACTGTAAAAATGGTTGCTATAAATATTTTTGCACATATAGGCCCTTTTGCCTTTACATGATCTCTTTGGGATACAGAACTAATAGTGGTATTGCTAGATCAAAGGATATGGATAGTGCAGTTGCCCTTTGGGCATAGTTTCAAATTGCTCTCCAGAGTCATTGGATCAGTTCACAACTCCACCAACAATGCATTATTGTCCTGATTTCCCTCCATCCTCTTCAACACTTATCATTTTACTTTTTTTTTGTCATATTAGTCAATTGAGTTGGTATGAGGTGGTATTTCAGAGTTGTTTTAATTTGCATTTCTCTAACCAAAAGTCATTTAGAGCACTTCTTTTGCCTAAAGATAACTTTGATTTCATCTGAAAACTGCCTGTTCATATCCTTTGGCCATTTATCAGTACCAGAATAACTTATATTTCCATAAATTTGACTCAGTTCTCTATATATTTGAGAAATGTGGCCTTTATCAGAGATACTTGCTATAAATATTGTTTCCCAGCTTTCTGCTTTCCTTCTAATTTTGGTTGCATTGGTTTTGTTTGTACAAACACTTTTTGATTTAATATGATCAAAATCATTTAGTATACATTTCATACTATTCTTTGTCTCTTGTTTGGTCAGGAATTCTTCCCCTCCCCACAAATCTGTCAGGTAGACTATTCCTTCCTCTTCTAATTTGATTGTTTCATTATCTAAGGCATCTTTTAGCAAGATGTAGTTTTCTTTCTTATCTCTTTTAATTAGGTCTATGTTTGCTTTTAGTTTGTCTAAGATCATGATTGCTACCCTTGTTTTTTGTTTTTGTTTTTTGTTGTTGTTTTTTTTTTTACTTCAGTTGAAGCCTAATAGATACCACTCCAGCCTCTTATCTTTACTCTGTGTGTGTCTCTCTGCTTCAAGTGTATTTCTTGTAAGAAACTTGTTGTAGGATTCTGTTTTTTTAGTATACTCCGCTATTCACTTCCATTTTATGGGAGAGTTCATCCCATTCACATTCACAGTTATGATTACTACTTCTATATTTCCCTCCACCTATTCTTCCTGCTGTCTTCCTCTCTCTCCTTTCACCCATTCCCATTTCATCAGTGCTTTGCTTCTACCTACCACATCTCCTGATCTTCCCTTCCTTATATCAGTCCCTGCCCCACCTCCTCTTTACTTAATCTCTTCCCCTCCTACTTCCCTCTTGGGTAAGATAGATTTCTATATTCAACTGGTTGTGTATATAATTTCCTCCTTGAGCCAATATTGATGAGAGTAAAGTTCAAGCTATGCCCATTGCCTACTCTTCCATCTTCCCCTCCAATGTAATAGGTCTTTCTCACTTCTTCATGTGAGATAATTTAGCCCATCCTACTTCTCTCTTCCCTCTGTACCCTTTGTACTCATCTTTCTCATCCTTTATTTTTTTTAATCAAATTAACCAAAGGTTTATCTACTTTATTGTTTTCCCATAAAACCAGAACTTATTTTTATTTATTAGTTCAAAAGTTTCCTTAATTTCAATTTTATTAATGTTTCCTTTGATTTTCAGATTTTCTTTTTTTTGAGCTTTTTTAAAATTTAATTTATTATATTTAGTTTTTAGCATTGATTTTCACAAGAGTTTGAATTATGAATTTTCTCCCCCTTTCTACCCTCCCGCCCACTCCAAGATGGTGTGTATTCTGGTTGTCCTGTTCCCCAGTCAGCCCTCCCTTTTCCTCTTCCTTTTTTGTAGGGCATGATAAATTTCTATGCCCCATTGCCTGTGTATCTTATTTCCTAGTTGCATGCAAAAACTTTTTTTTTGTTTTTGAGCATCCATTTTTAAAACTTTGAGTTCCAAATTCTCTCCCCTCTTCCCTTCCCACCCACCATCCCTAAGAAGGCAAGCAGTTCAACATAGGCCACATGCATATCATTATCCTCCTTTATTGAATTTTCTCCCTTGACCCTGTGTCTTTTCAAAAATGTTTTCTTTTGATTACTTCCACCCCCTATCTGCCCTCCCTTCTATCATTCCCCCCTT
>CM053622.1:667292334-667316901 GCA_028646595.1 Phalanger gymnotis
AGAGCAATATTCACTCATTCCCCCTCACCTGCCCCCTCTTCCCTTCCTACAGAACTGCTTTTTCTTGCCACTTTTATGTGAGATAATTTACCCCATTCTATCTCTCCCTTTCTCCCTCTCTCAATATACTCCTCTTTCATCCCTTAATTCAATTTTATTTTTTTAGATATCATCCCTTCATATTCAACTCACCCGGTGCCCTCTGTATGTGTATATATGTATATTATACACACATATATACATATATACATACCTACACACACACACACACACACACACTATATATATATATATATATACCAGCTCTGCCACACCAACACTCCTCCTTCCCCAAGAACTTCCAGCCTGGACCTGATTCAGATCTTAAGCAGGCTCTGCACTTCTGCTCTGATCCGCCACTTAATTCCTCCCAGAAGCAACTGCAGCTGTAGTTCTGTAGCTGCACCACCCCCGGGCAGTTGCCCAAACTTGAACTCCTTTCACTCCTTGCAGCTTTTCCCACTAACCTTCTCCATTGTCTTTGGTGTTTGTAGGTTGAGAAGTCTGGTAACTGCCACAGCTCACTGATTCAGGGCTCTAGGGCCTGTTCCACCCAGCTCTTGGTCTGGTTGGTCCTGCCGCTGCCCATGCTGCACTCTGCTCCCCTCTGCTCCCAGCTCTGTGCAGGATAGACCTCACCCAGTGACCATCTAGGCTGTCCTGGTCTGGAGCCCTGCTTCCCTCTGCTACTTCATGGGTTCTGCAGTTCTTCTCTGTTGTGGGTTGAAAAGTCTGGAAACTGCCATAGCTCACTGATTCAGGGGTCTAGGGCCTGTTCTGCCTGGCTCCTGGTCTGGTTGGTCCACATGGCCCATGCTGGGCTCTACTCCCCTCCGCTCCCAGCTCCGTGCGCAGTAGTCCTCACCTACTGACCATCCAGGCTGTCCAAGACTGGACCCCTGCTTCTCTCTGCTACTTTGTGGGTTATGCAGTTCTAGAATTTGTTCCGACCCATTTTTATAGGTTTTTGGAGGGACTTGGCAGGAAGCTTACACAATTCCCTGCTTTCCAGCTGCCATCTTGGCTCCACCTCTGATTTTCAGATTTTCTAATTTGGTATTTAATTGTTTTTTTTTAATTTGTTCTTTTTTCTAGCTTTTTAGTTGCATGCCCAATTCGTTGATGTCTTCTTTCACTATTTTATTTGTATAAACATTTAGAGATATAAAATTTCCCTTAAGAACTGTGTTGGCTGCATCCCATGACTTTTGATATGTTTTCCTATTATTGTTATTCTCTTAGATGAAGTTATTGATGGTTTCTATGACTTGTTGTTTGACCCACTCATTCTTTAGGATTAGATTATTTAATTTCCAATTAATTTTTAATCTATCTTTCTATGGCCCTTTATTACACATAATTTTTATTGCATCATGATCTGAAAAGGATACGTTTAATGTTTCTGCCTTTCTGCATTGGATTGTGAGGTTTTTATGCCCTAGTACACGGTCAACTTTTGTGCAGGTGCCAAATACTGCTGATAAAAATGCATATTCCTGTCTATCTCCATTCATTTTCCTTCAGAGGTCTACCATACCCAACTTTTCTAAAGTTCTATTCACCTACTTAATTTCTTTTCTATTTTGAGGTTAGATTGATCTAGTTCTGAGAGGGAGAGGTTGAGGTCCCTGACTACCACAGTTTTGTTGTCTATTTCTTCCTGTAACTCCTTTAACTTCTAGTCTAAGAATTTGGATGCTATACAACTTGGTGCATATATGTTTAGAATTGATATTACTTTATTGTCTTAGGTACCTTTTAGCAAGATGTAGTTTTCTTCCTTATCTCTTTTAATTAGATCTATTTTTGCTTTTACTTTGTATGAGATCAGGATTAATACCCCTGCTTTTTTTTACTTTAGCTGATGCATAATATATTATGCTCCAGCCTTTTAACTTTACTCTGTGTGTATCAATCTGCTTCAATGTGTTTCTTGAAAACAATGTGTTTTAAGATTCTGGTTTTTAATCCATTCTGCTATCTGCTTCTGTTTTATGGGAGAATTCACCCTATTCACACTCATAGTTATTATTTCTAGCTGTGTAATTCTCTCCATACTACCCCCGCCATTTATACTTTTCTTTCTCACTCTTTTCATCATCTCCAATGTTTAGTTTCTGACCACCACATCCCTTAATCTCTCGTCTCTTCTATCACACCCCTTCACTTTTCTTTCCCCTTTCCCCTACTACTTCTTCCCTCCTTTCTTCCCTGTTTTTTATCTACTTCCTCCTTTTTCTTTCCCCTTTCTCCTCTATGTTCCCTATAAAGTGTGATAGGTTTCTACAATCAAATGAATGTGTAAGTTATTCCCTCTTTGATCCAAATCTGATGAGAGTAAGGTTCAAAAACTGCTCACCCCTTCCCTTCTTTCCCTTTATTGTAATGAGTCTCTGTGCCTCTTCCTGTTACATAATTTACTTTATTCTGCCTCCCCCTTTCCTCTTCTTCCAGTACAATTCTTTTCTTTCTCATGTAATTGATTAACTCATTATTTTTATCATCGCATCAATTTCAACTTATTCCCACACCCTTTGTCTACGTACACCCCTTGTAAATGTCATAATAAAGAAACAGTTCTCAAGTGTCACAAGTATCATCATGTGTATGAATGTAAACAGTTTAGCCTTTCAGAATAATACCATTTTTTCTTTACTGTTTACCTTTTTATGCTTCCCTTCAGTCTTGTATTTGAAAATCAAATTTTCTGTTCAGTTCTGGATTTTATTTTAATCAGGAATGATTGAAATTTCCCTAAACCATTGAATGTCCATCTTTTCCCCTGAAACATTATACTCAATCTTCCTTGCTAGTTGATTCTTGGTTGTAATCCAAGCTCCTTTGCCTTCCAGAATATTATATTCCAGGCTCTAAGGTAGAAACTGCTAAGTACTGTGTAATCCTGACTGTGGTTCCATGATATTTAAATTGTTTCTTTCTGGCTGCTTGTACTATTTTCTCCTTCACCTCCTTGATAATTCTGGAATTCAGCTATAATTTTCCTTGGAGTTTTCATTTTGGGGTCTCTTTCAGGAGGTGATCAGTGGATTCTTTCAATGATTATTTTACCCTCTGCTTCTAGGATATCAAGGCAGTCTTACTTGATGATATCTCAAAAGATGCTCTCCAGGCTCTTTTTTTTTTGATCGTGCCTTTCAGGTAGACCAATAATTCTTAAATTATCTCCCCTGGACCTATTTCCCAGGTCAGTTATTTTTCCAGTCGTGTATTTTACATTTTCTGCTATTTTTTCATTCCTTTGAATGTGTTTGATTGATTCTTCATGTCTCATAAGGCATTAGCTTCCACTTGCCCAATTCTAACTTTTAAGGTATTATTTTCTTTGATTAGCTTTTGTATTTTATTTTCTATTTGTCCAATTGTACTTTTTAAGTAATTGATTTCTTCAGTAGATTTTTGTATCTCCTTTTCCATTTGACCAGTTCTACTTTTTAAGCAGTTTTCTAGGCTGTGGACTCTTTTTTTCATAATTCTATAGCATCATTTTCATTTCCTTTCACAATTTTTCTTCTACCCCTCTTATAACTTTTAAGTTCCTTTATTGAGCTTTTCTAAGATCTTTCTGGGATTAAGAACACTTCCCTTTTTCTTTGGGGTTTTGCTCACAAGTGCTTTGACATCGTTGACCTCTTCTTACTTTGTGTCTTTTTTTTTGGTGTTGTTTTCTGCTCATCACCCCCCACTTTTTTGGGTGTTTTTCCTTTCTTTTAAATTTGAGCTCTGTTGCCAAGGAGGAAGGGGCTCTGTCTCTGGCTTCTTGTGCCAGGGACTGCAGGCCCTGGTTGCTGGTGCTGCACTAGTGTTGTCCTGAGGCCCTGGGGGGACCCTCTTGTCTGATGCCATGCTGAGAAGGTGTCGTGGGTGTGGCTGGTGCTACTTGAGGCTGTTGGAGTCAGGTAGCTTATCTGGTGTTGAGCCAGGGTCCTAGTGGTAGTGGCTGGTGTGTACTCAGGCAGGTGCAGCTTCTGCATTTCCTTGGGGCTACACTGTAGCACTGTGTGATTGGGCACCTGGAGGCTGCCTGTTTCCCCAGGGTTATGGTAAAGCTCATGACAGTTCTTGGGGTTGGAGCCTGGCTATACTGAGGCATGTGTGAGGTCCTGGTGTTGGAATTTACCTGCTCCAGCACACTGGAGCTCAGGATCTCCCCTTAGTTTGCTGAAATAGGCCTTGTTGCTAGCTTTCTGGAACACTTTCTGTCTTGGACTGCTCTCCCCTTTTACCCAAGTGAGACAGAAGTTTGCTGCCAATCTTCCAAGTTTCATGGGCTCAAAGATTGTTTGACCTTATAATTTTGCTGGTTCTGATGATCCAGGATTCATTTGGCATGATTTCTTATGGTTCTTTGGAGGTGAATATGGGAGAGTTATGGTGGTTTACTGCTTACTCTAATGTCTTGGCTCCTGGAAATGGATCTCAACAGGCCCTTTACACCCAGGTGTGGACATCATTGGCACCTACCTTGGTAAATGTAGGGCAACCCTGATTTGTAGGTGGGTTGGTTTTCAGGTGTAGATTATCATGTTCCCCTCCAACACTTAAGGAATGCTAGCTGCTTCATGAGACTCAGCTGCCCCTACCAATTCTAGCTGGAAAAACAAGTACCATCTCAATCAGATTTTCCCCTTTTTGGCTTCCCCATTGAAGACCAAGTCTCCCTTAGCCTTGATTAGAAAGCGAGGATTGTAGACTTGTCCCCTGGGAAAAAGTAGCTGCAGCTGTTTCTCTGTCTAAAGGGAAACAGAAGCAAGGTTGCTACTTGGAAGGGGCCCAAGCCAGGTTGGTTTAGGAGCAGTTGCCATGCTGACTGGAAATGATCACATTGCTAGATTACACCCTTCAGAAACTGCCTGCCCTTTAAAATACAGAAAAAGAGTTGATCACATGGTAATATTGGTTAATAAGTAATATAGCACAATATCAATTTTCCTCATTCTTAATTCTAGCTCGTCCTCTCCCTTGACAATTTACTAGTTGTCCTTTATCTAGCTTTTTTTGTGTGTAGTTATTTGAATGTGGTCTCTTTCATTAGATTGTGAGCTTTTTGAGGAAGAGTACTGTCTTTTACCTTTCTTTATATCCCTAATGCTTAGCGTAGTGCCTAGCACATAGCACGTACTTAATAAATGTTCTTTGACTGATTGTCTACCGCGTACCAGGCATTGTGCTAGCTGCCAGAAATAGACAATGGCAAAAACAAAAAATAATTATTTTCTCTCAAGAAGCTTATATTCATAAATCTGACAATCTGAGTGAAATCAATGAATATTTACAAAAATATAAATTATTCAGTTTAACAGATTAGGAAATAGAATGCCAAAATAACCCTGTCTTAGAAAAATAAATTGAACAAGACATTAATGAACTCCCGAGGAAAAAATCCTTAGGACCAGATGGGTTCATGAGTGAATTCTACCAAACATTTAAAGAACAATTAATTCCATTATTATATGAACTATTTGCAAAAATAGGCAGATGGAGTTTTGCCAAATTCTTTTTATGACACAAATATGGTGCTGGTACCTAAATTAGAAAGAGCTAAAACAGAGAAAGAATACTATAGACTAATTTCCCTAATAAATATCAATGCAAAAATTTTTAACAAAATAATGGCAAGGAAATTATAGCTCTATATCACGAAGATTATACACTTTGACCAGGTGGGATTTATACCAGGAGTGCAGAGTTGCTTCAACATTAGGGAAACTATTAATATAATTAACCATATCAATAACAGAACCAATAGAAGTCATATGAATAATCTCAATAGCTGCTGGAAAAGCTATTGACAAAGTGTAGCACCCATTCCTATTAAAATCACTAAAGAAAATAGGAATAAAGAGAGCATCCTTAAAATGATGAAAAGTATCTATCTAAAAGCATTTGCAAGCATTATATGTAATGGAGATAAGTTAGTAGCCTTCCCAATAAGATCAAGGGTAAAGCAAGGATTATCCAATTATTCAATACTGTATTATTCAATATGGTACTAGAAACATTAGCTATAGCAATGAGAGAAGAAAAAAATGAAGAAATTAGAATAAGCAATGAGGAAACAATACTCTTTGCAGATGATATGATGGTATACTTAAACAACCCTGGAGCATGAACTAAAAAAATTATTTGAAATAACAACTTTAGCAAAGTTTCAAGATATAGGATAAACACACATAAATCATGAGTATTTCTGTATATAACTGTAACAACAATGCTATTTACAGCTGCTGTAGGGGTGTAAGACCAGTAACACCAGCACACAGGAGGGCTGCTATGCTTTTCTAAAGGAAAGCAACTTTAAAGGGTTCAACAATCTTACTTTAATCAAACACACACACAATAATATATATATATATATATGTATATATACATTCACTTAGTTCAAGAGAAAAATCAGCACACTGAACTTCAGAGAAAATACAGAAATTATATAAACAGAGCAAATACAAGCAGCAAAGACCAATAGGCAGGACTTCCAACTGTCTAAACAAAAGCAATACATACATTGTTACCTGAGAGAGATGCACCAACATCTGGATTTTTCAAAGCTGGGGCTCTTTAACAGTGACCTAGAGTCTCATCTGGCTCCAAGCAAAATGCTAACCTCAGAGTATATATACCCTTCTTCAGGATCAGAGGGCATCACAACCCTCATGACCCAGGCTCATGTGACTCAGGTTCAAAGCAAGTCACATAGGCCTATTAAGGGGAGGGAAGATCTTCAAATTGTATTAACATTACAATAACCAATAAGGCCCAGCAGCAAGAGCTAGAAAGAGAAATTACATTTAAAATAACTGTCAACAATATAAGATATCTTCCAAGACAAACCTGAGAACTGTATGAACACAACTGCAAGACACTTTTCACAAAAATAAAATCAGATCTGAAGGAATGGAAAAATATAAATTGCTCATGAGTAGGCTGAACCAATATAATAAAAATGATAATTTTGTCTGAACTGATTTACCTATTCAGTGACATATTAATCAAACTTGAAACTATTGAATTTATAATAATCTTAGGAATGGCTAAGATTTATATAGAGCTTATTATGTACTATGCCATTATTAGTTTCCTTTTATAGTCAAGCAAAATGAGGCAAATAGAGATTAAATGATTTTCCTGAGTCCATACAGGTAGTAAATGCCTGCAGCCACATTTGAACTGGAGTCTTTCTGATGCAGACTTGCCATTCTATCTATTCTACCACCTATCTGCCCTATTTCAACTATAAAAAATAATATTTCCATTACATTGTTAGGTTTATCTAACTCAGAAAAAAATCTTAAAATTATAATGTTGCTATTTATGTCTTTTCTCCAGTTCTGTTAATTTCATCCACCTATTGCTATAGAGGTACTGGAGGTTGGTGTCTCAACCTGGCTGGCCTCCTGTCCAGAGGAAATTCCACAGGGAGAGGGCTAATCCCAGCTGCATATTCATTCCCTTTTCACCTAAGTACAAAAGCCCTGGGGACTTTCTGGAATGGCTGTTCACTCTGTACAACCTAGCCCCTGGATTCTATAGGGTTCTCCTGCCTCTTGCTATCCCTTTCCATAATGGGGAAGAATTAGTAGCAATCACTTATTCTAAAAGGCAAACAAAGGAGTAATCGAATAAACATTTATATACTGCCTTATGACATGTTCATATTAATCCTTAAAATGGATTTGAAGCAGTGTGACAAAACGGGAAGAACCCAGATCATTATTTTCTATCTTGGCTCAATTATACACCATTAGCTATGTTATCGTTAGCAAATTTTTTGATCCTCTGATTCTTGTTTCTATACCTTCAAAACAAGAACACTAATGATGATGCTACTTATCACCACCCAGAATTCTTTTTCAGATTCAACAAGTCAATGTATGCATGTCATTTCATAACTGTAAAGTGCTCTAGAAATATCCTCTGTTATTATTATTATTATCCTTGGCTGGGTGTCTTAACTTTTTTATAGAGGTATTTGTAGCAGGTTAAGCCTATGATGAAAACCTTTACCAGTTTTCTATTAATGGAATTTTAGTGTCTTTTTTTTTTTTGCTTATTTGCTTTTTATGAGACTACCCAGAAAGATGATTACAAATTATTTTCATACTTTGGTAAAAAATTCCCATGGTAGTATTGGGTAGCATGCTTACTAAGATTTCCACATCTATTAACATTGATTGATTCCTTAGGAAAAAAGTGTGCGCTTTGTACAAACTATTCAATATTAGGGATGATACTACTTACTTTCTTATGGTTTACACCTCTTCCCCCTTTCCAACCGCCAGATTTGATCCTTTACTAGTATGTTCAACAGAATGATGTGGACATCGTTGTGAGCCAAAAAGATTGACTTTTCTTTGGGAGTTGAAAATAATAATTCATTTTATTAATAATGACAAGTACCAGGTGAGTAAACTTCTTCTACCAATGCAAGTTAGTACCTTCTCTGCAACTTGGCAAGTAGTCTAGAGCACCCTTGCTCATAGTCTCACATAATCTATCAATCAAAGCCAGGACTTGAACTCATATCCTCCTGGTTTAAAGCTAGCTATTTACCCACCCCTCCATACTACTGTTCTAATAATAGTAGGAATTTATATAGTGCTTGAAAATTTATAGATTATATGATATCATTTTAATCTTGTAGAAAGATGTTATTTTGACGAAAAAGTTTCAAAGAGGTTGTGACTTAAGAAAGTAGGGGAAACATTTAATTATGAAAAACAAACAGGGTCACACAATTCATAAGTGCCTGAAATAGAATTCAAATTCAATTCTTCCTGACATCAAATACACCACCATATTGTACTTAATAACAAAGTATCCCCTCTCCAAAAAATAACTTCATTAGTAGTTAGCACAAATATTATTAACTTCATTGTATAGGAGAAGGACCTGAGTTAAAAGAGATTTTATGACTTGCTTGGGCCAGTAACAGTAGACCCAGTTCTTGAATCTAGATTTCTTTACCTCAGTTTCAGTGTTCTTTCCAAACCTTCTCTACATATAAAATTTCTACTACTCAGTTTTCTAAAAATATAGTTGCACTTGTGATTTTTATTGCTAGAGAGAAAGGTGTTCTGTTTGCTCGTTTACTGGTCATATTTTATCAGTTGCATCTCCAAACTCCAAGACTAAAGTCACAGAGATCAAGACAAAGGTCCTTAATAAGACACATAAAGAGGCATATGTGAACATTACAGAGAGAAATTTAACACTGCATATAGCAGCATGCTTAATGCATAAGGGAAAATAACGTTTCTCAGGGAGATATTAAAGTTCAGTTTGATATGAATGAGGTAGTCTTCATCATGCTAAAAATGTGCTGGTTATATATATTTTTAAAAGATTATCAAGGTATTTTTTAATCAGCCATTCCCATTAGTTCTGGCACTTTTTAAGATGAATTTTCAAAAAAAAAGATAGAAAAACCTGCCAAGAAAATTTCTTCTCCACATTTTCAACACCTTTCTTTTTCTAAAAGTAGCCTTTCATTTTTCCAAATAAAACTCAATTCATTTTTGTCTTCCTTTTGTGTATGTGAAGCACATCTAGAATCTTTACTCATATATAGCAATAAATATCTGTGGTTTAGTGGCAGGAGTACTAAAATGGGAATCCACAAACTTGCTTATTGCTACTCGTGTGACCCTGTACAAATCATTTCACTTCCCTGTGTTTCCTCAGTTTCTTTAACTAAAAAAAAGAAGGTTCTATTCAAGTACAATTTCAACTGCTTTGGAAACAGAGGGTTTTTAAACTTGCAGAGCATTTATATGCACAATATTTCATTTGAACCTCAAAACTATCTTGTAGGGTAAGTATTATGGGTATTGTTTTCCAGTATTTTATAGAACAGGAAACTGAGGTTCACAGAGATTAAATGATTTATCTTTGATCACACGGTATCAGAGATGAGCTTTAAACGTAGGTTTCACTGATGCCACATTCAATGCTTTATCTAGCATAGCATATTTTCTTACTCTTCGAGCTCTAAATCCTGATTGAGTATTGATGATACTGATACATCTGATACCTGTATCATAACAAAAAACTGAAATTTCCCTGATTTACCTCCAAAAACTTTAAGATAATGTCTCAAATCAAATTCTGGAGCAGCAGAACCAACAAAGGGTTGAAATGAAACAATTTTTCAGCCCAAGACAACTTAGGAAGTCTGAAGGAAGGCTCTATTTCACTGGAGTGATAGTCCTAGAGAGCAATGCAGCATAGGCCTTGCCCTGGGAAGCCTTCAACATGCCTTAGAGGCATCTACTTCACCAGCAACAGTAGCTTCAGTATCTCCTGGCCCACAGATTATAAAGGGGTCAGACAACTGGTCAAAAGGAGATTACATGGGAAACTTTGCCCACATTGGATGCAAGAACCTGTTACATTGCCCATACACAGTTCTGGGTCCCAGTCCAAGCATAAAGATGTGTACTTGTGCACTAGTGCTTATGGCCTCAAAAAGGTATGCATCCTGGTCACAGTTCCAGGGAGGAGAAGAGTAGCTGTGGTTGCTCATAGAAAAGATCACAGGTCAGGAGAGTAGTGACCACAACTCTGCTTAGATCACACCACCTTGGAAGAACTGAAAACTTACAACCCACTAGAACTAGCTCTGAAAACAGCAACGTGAAAAACCTAAAGCTTGCTCTTCCTGAGGAGCACAGCATGACAGTTTCAAAAATATTATTTTATTTTCTCCCAATTATTTGTAGAAACAATTTTTAATATTAGTTTTAAGTTTTGAGTTCCAAATTCAATCATTTCATTCCTCCCCTCCTCCCTTCTTGAGAGAGTCAGCAATCTAATATGCATTATACATGTGCAGTTATGTAAAACATATTTCCATATAAATCATTTTGTGGAAGAAAACTCCAACCAAAAAGAAAAAGAAGAAAGAAAGTAAAAAATAGTATGCTTCAGTCTGTATTCAGACACCATCTTTCTGGAGGCGGATAGCATTTTTCCTCCTGAGTCCTTTGGGCTTGTCTTGGATTATTGGATTGTTGAGAATAGCTAGGTCATTCACGATTATTCATTGTACAATATTGTTATAATGCACAATGTTCCCCTGGTTCTTCTCACTTCACTCTGTTTCAGTTCATGTAATTTTCCCAACTTTTTTTTTCTGAAGTCTTCTTGTAGAGCCCCAATTTATTAAATAGTTAAAAATCAAATAGTAGGCTGGAAATGTGAGCAAAGAATAATAACAAAAAAAGAACTTGACCTTAGATAGTTATGATGGTGTATCAGTAACTAAAGTGGGAATTTCTTTTACTGTTTTCTCTTTTAGCACTTATTTAGTCAAGTGCCTTTGAATAATCTGGCCTTCACTTCTTTGATTGGATCAGGAGTCTAATGACTTGCTTGCCTCAAAGTAAAGCCTAATTTACATGGATTTGAGTGAAATGTTTGTGACCCTTTTAGGTCATGTAGGTTTGAGTCACACATTGTGATGCCCTTTGACCCTGAACAAGATATATAAACCTGGAGGTTGGTGTTTTTCTTTTGTGCTCTCACTCATTGTAAGAGTGTTGGTATGGAGACTCTGGGTAGCCATTAAGAAGCACCACCCCCCAGCTTTGAAGAAACCCATATGTTTTGTTTGGGGCTTCCACTCACTGGAAGAGTAGCATGTGACTCTGGGAAGCCATTGTAACTGCCCCCTGGCTTTGATGTTGGTTTGTATTTGGTCTGTTTAAAATGTATGTTTGTAATTTGTTTGTGTTTGCTCTGAAGTTCAGGTTGCTGGCTTTTCCTCCTGAACTGAGTGAATGATATTTGTATGTTGGATTAAAGTGGGACTGTTAACCCCTTAAAGTTACTTTGCTTAGTAAAGCAGATCAAAAGACCCTGTGCTGGCAGCTCTTGTTGCTAGTTTTGTGGGGTCTTACAACTCTATAATAGCTGCTAGCCAAATATCTAGAAAAATCTAGACATAAAGTCAGAAAAAGATAACAAAGTCAAAACAGCTAAATACAAAGCCTCAAAGAATATGAATTGGACACAAGGGCCAAACGAATTCCTTGAAAAGCTTGCAAAGAATTTTCAAAACCAAATAAGAAAGGTAGTGGGGAAAATTGGGAAAAGAATTGAGAGTAATGCAGTAAAAGCATGAAAAGACTCAACAGCTTGGTAAAAGAGGAACAAAATACTGAAGAAAATAACACCTTAAAAAATGGAATTGGCCAAATGGTAAAACAAAAAATAAAGAACTCCTTAAAATGTAGACTTGGCCAAATGGAAAAGGAGGTACAATAATTTGTTGAAGAAAATATTTTTTTAAAAAAAATTAGAATTGGGTAAATGGAAGCAAATGACTCCATGAGACATCAAGAAACAATAAGAAAAAAAAAATAATGAAGAAGAAAATGCGAAATATCTCATTGGAAAAACAACAGATCTGGAAAAGAGATTCAGGAGAGATATTATTTGAATACCTGAAAGTCTTGATCAATAAAAGAACCTAGATATTTTATTTTAAGAAATTATCAAGGATAACTTCTCTGATATCCTAGAACCAGAAGGTAAAGTATAAATTCAAAGAATCTACCAATCAATTCCTGAAAGAGATTACAAAATGAAAACTCCCTGGAATAGTCTAAAGAATCATTTAAAAAAATAACAATTGAAATAATGAACTTCATTGAAGTTTCATAATATATAATAAATTCATATCAATCTTCAGCATTTCTATATATTACCAAAAATCCAGCAGGAAGAAGTAGACAGAGAAATTCCATATAAACTACCTGTAGATAATGTAAAATACTTGGGAGTTTACCTGTCAAGACAAACACTGGAATTTTATGAACACAATTACAAAACACTTCACACAAATGAAAAAAGATCTAAACAATTGAAGAAATATTAATTACTCATATATAAGCCAAACTGATGTAATAAAAATGACAATTCTACCTAAGTTAATTTACTTATTTTATGTTATATCAATCAAACTACCAAAATCTATCTTATATAACTAGAAAAAATAATATTAAATTTTATCTGGAAGAATAAATGTTTAAAGATATTGGGGGAATCAAGGGGAAAAAAATATAAGGGAAAGTGGCCTAGTAGTCCCAGATCTCAAACTGTATTACAAAGGAGTAACCATCAAAACAATTGGGTGGATCAGTGGAATAGATTAGCTAAAGAAGACATGGTAGTAAGTGGCCATAATAATCTTATATTTGACAAACCCAAGCTTTGAGACAAGAAGTCACTATTTGACAAAATTTGCTGGGAAAACTGGAAAGCAGTTTGACAGAAACTATTTATAGCCAACATCTCACAATGTACACCAAGATAGAGTCAAAATGAGTACTTGATTTAAACATAGTGATATCCCAAGCTAATTAGGGCAGTGTAAAAAAAAAAATAACCTGTCAAATCTATGGATAAGGGAAGAATCTATCTCTAAATAAGAGATAAAGAGAACTTTTGGATATAAAATGGACAATTTTGATTACATTAAATTAAAAAGGTTTTTCACAAATGAAACCAGTGAAGCCATGATTAGAAGGAATGCAGAAAACTGGGGAAAACATATTATAGCTAAGTTCTCTTATAAAGGTCCATTTTCACATATGTAGAGAACTAAGTCAAATTTACAAGAATATGAATCATCCCCTAGTTCATAAAAGTTCAAAGGAAAAGACAATTTTCTGAAGAAATCAAAGCTATCTGCAGACATATGAAAAAATGCTCTAAATCACTATTGATTAGAGAAATGCAAATTAAAACACTCTGAGGCATGAACACACACCTATCAGACTGGCTAATATGACAGAAAAGGAAAATGACAAATGTTGGAGGGGATGTGGAAAAATAGTGACACTAATGCACTGTTAGTGGAATTTTGAACTGATACAACTATTCTGGACAGCAATTTGGAACTGTGCCCAAAGAGCTGTAAAACCATGCATATCCTTTTACTCAGCAATACCACTGCTAGATCTGTATCCCAAATAAATCAAAGGAAAAGGACTTTTTTGTACAAATATTTATAGGAGCACATTTAGTGGTGACAAAGAAATGGAAATTGAGGGGATGCCCATTAATTAGGGAATGGCTGCACAAGTTGTGGTATATTGTAACGGAATATTATTGTGCTACAAGAAATGATGAACTGAATGCTTTCATAAACACCCGAAAGGACTAACATGAATGGAGGCAAAGTGAAGGGAACAGAAGCAGGAGAACATTATACACAATAACAGCAACATTCATGATGATAAACTCTGAAAGATTCAGCTATTCTCATCCATACAATGATCCAGGACAATTCTGAAGGATTTATGGTGAAAAATGCTATCCACTACAGAGAAATTAATATTGGATTCTGAATGAAGATCAAAAAATACTTTTTATAAACTTTTCTTGTTTTTTCTCTCTTTTTTTGAAACTGGTAATATGGAAATGATTTGCATTACTTCACATATACAATCTATATCACATCACTTGCCTTCTTGAAGAGGGAGGAGGGAACAAAGGGAGGGGGAGAATTTGGAACTCAAATTTTTGAAAAACAAATGTTAAATTTGTTACATGTAATTGAGAAGAAAATAAAGTAAAAAAGTAAAAATCACAAAAAAAATTGCTTGTTAATCCTTTACTAGTACCACTTATGTCTTAACAAGCATGAGGTGAGATTTTTTTTCTCTTGTCTTGAAAATGAAGTGCTGTTTTCTGTGTGCTGTAATATTATATATCTGCTCTATTTCCCTCAGCATGAAAGGGGAGAACTCAGTGTCAGTCAATTGTGCCAGCTGGATATCATACTCAACTGCATCCCTGTATTCACGGAAGAGATTCCTACTCTTAAAAAAAAGACATTCTAAACTACAACTGAATACTTGTTACATCATTACTAGTCTAAAATCCAGGTACATTCAAAATACATAACCATAAAAAACCTTCACTTATTTTCAATTCTCAACAGAAAAAAATAGAGCTTATTCAAAAAATAGAACTATTAATTTTTAAAACGGAAAATCATCTCTCGATTTCTTCATAGTACAAAAGCCTGATATAAATAATAGTAATGTTTTCACGCCCATCTTAAGAGTAAGTATAGCACAATGGCTACAATGTTAGATATGATATCAGGAAGACCTGGGTTCAAATCTCATCTCATACATTTAACAACTTCAAGATCTTCAGCAATTTGCTTGGTTTTTCCGAGTTTCAGTTTCCCAATTTACCAAAAGGCTAAATAATAATTTCTACTTCACAGTGCTACTAGAAGAATCAAATGAGATAATATGAATAGCACTCATGGAAAATCTTTAAGAGCTATATAAGTATAGCTATCTCAAAGACCTACAATTAAACTAAATTGGACTTCAAGAGTAAGAAAGATTGAAAAAGAAAGCTTTCAAAACAGTGGATTTTGACTGATGAAAGTAGTAGAAAATTATCTTTGTAGTCTTTCTATTTGCTCTATTTGGACACATTTTATCCCACATATATGCCTCATGCCAGCTATCTGTCCTCCAATCTGGTTTATGTATGCATAGGAAAGTCACATGTGGTCAACTGTCTTTAGTATTTGAGCCAAGACAGACAATCGTCAAGTCAAAACCAATCACCTCCTGAAAATAGCAAAGGATACTGAATCCCAATGGTTTTCTGAAGCCTCTGTGAAACAGACACTGATGGAACCTCTAGTTTTATTGGCTATTGACTTTGAAGGGAAAAGTTAACCTCTAGATTACGATAAAGGAGAACATAGGCTAGAAACCAGAAGAGAAATGCTAGGATTTGAGTGGGTGGAGAGGCAAGATTGGGAGCCACTGACATTCAGAAGAGACAGAACTCAGCACAGAACACAGGAAATTTTGACAAAACTGAAGGCTAATGAGGAATGCTGACATAACAAGAGGTACAGGTCAAGTCAAATCAACAAGAATTTAAATGTTTTTAATGTGCCAGTCATTGTGCTACATATTAGAGATCCAAAAAGATCAAAAAAATAAAGTCCCTTCTTTCCAGGAAGCAGTCAGACTCTGACAAAGAGCTCAAAAGTCAAGTAATTGGCTGGGAAAATGAGCAGACAACATAAAAGGACTCAGACTACAGAATCCTACATTAGTGACAAAGAAGATCAAAACATACAGCCAGAAGAAGTCAACAAAGTCAAAGATCCTCATATATACTGCCTTAAAAATTAGAAAGGAACAAGTGGAAGCTAGTGACTTTATGAGAAATCAAGAAATTAGAAAACAAACCCAAAAAATGAAAAAATAGAAGACAATGTAAAATATCTTATTGGAAAAACAACTGACTGGGAAAATACATTCAGGGAGAAAAATTAAAAATTACTGGACTATCTGAAAGCAATAATTTTACAAAAGAGGCTAGACATCATCTTTCAAGAAATTATCAAGGAAAACTGACCCAATATTCCAGGACCAGAGGGTAAATTAGAAATGGAAAGAATCCACCAATCTCTTCCTGAAAGAGATCAAAAAATGAAAGCTCCAAGAAATATTACAGCCAAATTCCAGAATTCCTAGGTCAAGAAGAAAATATTGCAAACAGCCAGAAAGAAACAATTAAAATATCATGGAGCCACAGTTAGGATAACAAAAGATTTAGCAGATTCTACTTTAAAGGATTAGAGGTATTGGATTATGATATTCCCAAGGGCTTAAGGAAGTAGAATTACAACTAAGAATCACCTACCCAGCAAAAGTGAGTATAGTCTTTGAGGGGACAACATGAACATTCCATGAATTAGAGGACTTTCAAGCATTCCTGATGAAAAGATCAGAGCTGAATAGGAAATGTGACTTTCAGATACAAGACTGCATAAAAGAGGGAGCATAAAATGGTAAAAAGGACAGGGAAATCATAAGGGTAAACTTTTTACATGCCTACTTGGGAAGAAAATACTTGTAACTATTAAGAACTTTCTCATTATTAGGGCAGTTAGAAGGAGTATATATAGACAGAGGGCATGGATGTGAATTGAATATTGAAGGGGTGATACCTAAAAAAAGTAAATCAAAGGGGAGAGGAATGTGCTGGGAGAAAAGGAAAGAGAGAGGTAGAATAAGGTAAATTATCTCACATAAAACTTTACAGTTGAGAGGAAGAGGTGGGAGGTGAGAGAGATTGAGTGAACTTTACTCTCATCAGAATTGGCTCAAAAAAGGCATACCATACATACTCAATTGGGTATAGAAATCTATCTTACCTTACAGAAAATTAGGAGGGGAAGGGGATATGGAAAGGGGTGTGTATGATAAAAGGGAAGAAAGATTGGGATGATGGGTAGTCAGAAGCAAAACACTTTCGAGGAGGAGCAGTGTAAAAGGAGAGAGAGAATGGAATAAATGAGGGGGATATAGGATAGAAGGAAATACAGCTAGCAATACTTACTGTGAAAAAAAAATTTGAAGGAAGTTTCTCTAATAAAGTCCTCATTTCTCAAACATATAGAGAACTGAGTCAAATTTACAAAAATAAAAGCCATTCCCAAATTGATAAATGACCAAAAGATATGGACAGTTTTCAGATGAAGTAATCAAAGCTATTTATAGCCATACAAAAAATAATGCTCTAAAACACTATTGATTGGACAAATGCAAATCAAAATAATTCTGAGGTACAATCTCTTATCTATTAGATTGGCTAATAAGACAGAAAAAAATGACCAATGTTGGAGGGATATGTGAAAAATGGGACATTATTGCACTATTGGTGGAGTTGTGAACTGATTTAACCCAGTCTGTAGAATAATTTGGAATTATGTCCAAAGGGCTATAAAACTATGCATACCCTTTATCTAGCCATACCATTACTAGGTCTGTACCTCAAAAGAGATAAAAATAAAAAGTAAAAGGACCTATATGTACAAAAATATTTATAACATCTCTTTTCTGGTGGCAAAGAATTGGAAATTGAGGACGTGCCAACCAATTAGAGAGTGACTGAACAAATCATGGTATGTGATTGTGATGGAATACTATTGTACTACAAGAAACAATGAGCAGGATGCTCTCAGAAAAATCTGGAAAGACTTACATGAGCTGATGCAAAGTGAAATATACTTTGTACAAATAGCAACATTGCATGATGATTAGCTATGAATGACTGTAGTAGGAAGGCCGAATTTATAATCTCAAATATAATCATGTATATGTTTGAATGGTTCAAAATCGCAAGGTATGAGAGATTCTTTAAGTAGAAAACAACAAAACATTTATTTAGGCCCCACTGCAGCAGATCCATGAACCAGCCTCCCCATTCCCACATCTTGACAAAAAGACTCCAGGCCCAGAAAGCCCGCCTCACAAGAGTAACCAGGAGGCCACAGAAAAACAAGATAGTATTTATTGGCTAAATACTATTTACTGGCCTCAAGTCCTTGCTTGCACTCCTGGGTCTACATATGGGTCAGCTCTGCTTCCGCAGCTTCCTGCTTCTGCAGCATCCTGCTTCCGCGGCTTCCTGCTTCCACAGCTTCCGCTTCCGCTGTAGTTGTCTCTTGGCTCACCTTTCCTCGCAGCAGAGTCTCTGGCGTTCTCAAGCCCTTCCTCAACGACCAGACACCATTGGTTCCCAAGTTGGACCCTCTTAGGTCATTAATCTACACCCACACAGGTTTTACACCTGATAGGGCTTTGGGCCTGGGGCTTAGCACTTAACAGCTGAAAGTACTTTCACTCAAACTAAACAAAAGCCAAACTCCTGAAGTGCTAAGGAGCCCATTATAAGAAGCCCGTTTTGCCTTACCAACACAATGACTTAGCTATTTTCAAAAGTACAATGATCCAAAAAAAAAAAACACTGAAGGATTTTCGATGAAAAATTATGTTCATCCCCAAAGTCTGGTGTCTGAATACAAATTGAAGTATACTTTTTTTAAAATTTTCTTTACTTTTCTTGAGGTTTTTATCTATATTTTTTTCACAGCATGACTATTATGAAAATATTTTTGCATGATTACATATGTATAACCTGTATTAAATAGCTTGCCTTCTCAATGGGAGGTAGCATGGAGTATATATAGAAGGAGTATATATAGACAGAGGGCATGGATGTGAGTTGAATATTGAAGGGGTGATACCTAAAAAGGAGGAGGGGAGAGAATTTGGAATTCGAAGTTTTAAAAACAAATGTTAAAATTGTTTTTACATGTAACTGGGGGAAAAACACAATACTAAATAAATAAGTAAATAAAGAGTCAGAGTGTTAAAAGTCAGAATGTTATATATTTGGTACTGGAGGCAATGGGGAACCACTGAAGTTTATCAAGTAGGAGGAATGACATGATCAGAATGGCACCTTAGGAATACTGATTTGACAGTTGATTGTAGGAGGGACTGGAGTGGAGAGAGACTTTTGGCAGGGAGATCAACCAGCAGGTTATTGCAATAGTGCAGGCACAAGGTGATGAGGGCTGGTACCAGGATGGTGGCAATGTCAGAGGATACAAGCAGACCAATAGGAGAGATGTCACAAAAATCAGAAATGAAAAGTTGTATTAACTAATGGGATGTGGAGAGGTAGGAGAAGGAGTAAGGAATGGAAGATGACAACTAGATGATGTGCCCAGATGACAGAGGATAGTGGTAACCTTCACAGTAATAAGGAATTTAGAGAAAAAAAAATCAGAACTTTTGAATTTAACATATTTTTAAACAACTAAGCCAAAATATCCAATAGGCAATTGGAAATTTGAGACTGATGTTCAGGAGAGATGTTTGGCCTGGACATGTAGATCTGAGAATAATCTACATAAAGAAGAAAGTTAAATTCATGGAAGCCGATGAGATCGAATGAAGTAGTATAGAAGAAGAAGAGAATAGGGCTCAGGACAGACTCTTTGTGGACACCCATGCATAATTTATATGACTTGGATGAATATAGAGCAAAGGAGGCTGAGTTAGATTGGCCAGATAAGTAGGAGGAGTATTGGGAGAGAAAAGTGTCACAAAGATTCAGAGAGAAGAGAATATCACGGAGATGAACTACAGTAGTGGTTCCAATCCAAATAGAAACCAGGGCCACTAAACCACAAATAAGGATTTTATGGTAGCATATTGATTTAGGAAAGCACATTAATGGTGTTTATTTTATATCTCCGTTTATGTATCTTGTTAAATATTTCCCAGTTACATTTTAATCTGCCTCTGGCCATACTGTGGAGTATTTTGGCATGGAGGAAGAAGCATGTGTTTGATATCTCTGATCTACGGTGTCAAATTCTACAGAAAGATCAAGAATAATAAGGATTAAGACCTGAACATTAGATTTACAATTAAGACAACATTGGTGACAGCTATTGACCTTCCCTCCTCCCCGCCCCCATCCTCCTCTACAACGCTTCACCCTTCCTCTTTTCTCCCCTTCTCTCCTCTCTTCCTTTCCCCTCCCTCTCCTCTCCCCATTCTCCTCCATCCCCATCCATCCCTCAGTCCTTTCTCCTTCCGCCCTTCCCCAGCCTAGGCGATGCCGTGCTGGAGAAGGCTGAGGAAGCCACAGAGCCCACTGAGGTGGATATCACAAGATTGTGCCGGGACATATGCTCCAAAATGGCCACATACCTGATGGGCAAGCTGACGGCCACCAGTGAAGATTATAAACTGGAAAATAAGAACAAACTGACTAACTTGTAGTATCTATAAATGAAAGTTATTGCAGTAAAGATAAATAGAAACCTAAAGGCCTTAAACCAAAAATATGCAGCATTTTAGCCTTATCTGGATCAGATCACTTTAATTGAGGAGCAAGTGGTAGCTCTTGGGGAGGCAGCTTACAAGTGGCATGTATATTTAAAGAAACTAGAAGCAAAGTACAAGAAGTTAGAGAGGCAATAAAAGAATTCTTTAGCACAAAGACTTAACTACACGAATGTTTTATAAGAGCTGAAATGAGTAGGATGGAACTTATCGCTATGCTTCAATTCCTAAAAAGAAGCAGTGCTGCTGATCCAAGAGGAATCCCAGCCCCCAGCTCTCATTGGATGTGTAACTCTGGCCACTCCAATGTTTTGCTAAACCTGTACCTCCTGGAACTTCATCTTATTGTGTGCTTCACTGTGTGCCCTGAACCAACCAAGGTTCCGAAATCAGGATCAACCCTGTCTAGAGCAGACTATGAGAGACTGTCCTCTCCCCTAGTCTCCCACCCTACTCCCTTCAAAACCTGTTCTTGAATTTATAAATGCCAACGTATGAAAAGAGAGAGAGAGAGACCATTAGTAACTTTGTTTTAATTAAAAATATTTTGTTTTAATTTTCCAAGATCCATCTTCCCACTCTCCAACCCAATGTTCTTCATTATAGATGAGAACATAAGAAAAAGAAAACCCATTAAAAAGATATAATTAATCCAAAGAAATTTCCATGTTGGTGATAGCCATATATTCAGCACAATAGTATCCCATCACATTTATATACCATAACTTGTTCATCTTTTCTCCAATTTGTGAGCACTTCCTAATATTGCCATTCTTTTTCACCTCAAAAAAAAACTATAAATAATTTTGTATATTCTTAGAGTTTATTTTTTGCTCAGAACTAATTTCTGCTTTAATTTTCCTCCCCTCTAAATCTCCTTCCCCATTTCTCTCCTTTCCATGTTGAGTGAAATGTATTTCAATACTAACATGTACGTGTATTTTTCCTTCTTTTTGACCAGTTTAGATGAGAATGAGGTTAGACCGTCAGCCATTCTCTCTGATCTTCTCTTCTTTGTTTGTATAGACTTCTACTTGTACACCTTGATCATGCAAGATAATTTTCCAATTATTCATAACTTTCCTATCTCTTCTCTTCCAATATATTTCTCTTCTATTTTCTTTCTTTTCTTCCAATATTTAACATGTGACAGAAATACTCCCAGGCCTTGTCTAATTTGACTCTGTTTATGAACTCTGATGATGATGGAGTACAGAAGAGACACATATATCATCCTCCCATATTTGAATATTAGTTGTTTATTCTTATTTAATCCTTTATCATCGTTCATTTTTAAAAATTTATTTTATTTTTAATTTATAAAATAAAACAAGCAATTCCATAACAGTATAGTAAAAAGATGATTGCACATGCAATTATAAATCTCTTACGTACAACTTGCTATTCTTTTTAAATACACAAAAAAGTTACCATGTAAATTTATTTTCTCCCCTCCCCCCGCCATAGAGATGGCTACCATTGGACACACACACACACATGTATACACACATATATACATATATATGTATATGTATAATTATTCTATACTTACTGCTATATTGCAGTTCTTTCTCTGGATGTGGATAGTGTCTTTCTTCATATGTCCTTTATAGTTAATTTGGCTAGTTATAACAGTCAAAATGACTTATTTGCTCAGTTATTCTTAAAACCATATTGCTGTTACTGCATATAATGTTCTTTTGGTTCTGCTCTTTTTGCTTTTCATTATTTTGTTCAGTCTCTCCATTTTTAAGGTCACTGAGGTCCTCATTTCTTACAGACAAGTAGTACTCCACCACAATCATATAATACAACTTGTTCAGCCATTCCCCAGATGATGTTTATCCTGCAATTTCCAGTTCTTTGCCACCACAAAGAGAGCTGCTGTGTACATCTTAGGTTACATAGGTCCTTATTGTTTTTTTTTCCTAATCATCCTCAGAAATAGATTAAGTAGTGGTATTGCTGGGCCAAAGGTATAGATAGTTTATTAACTCTTTAGGCATAATTACAGATTGCTCTCCAAAATGGTTGGATCAGATCACAATTCCACCAACAATGAATTAGTATACCAATTTTTCCACATCCCCTCCAACATTTGTTCCTTTCCCTTTCAATCATTTTACCCAGTCTGATAGGTGTAAAAGGGTATCTCAAGGTTGTTTTAATTTACATTTGTCTAGTCAATAGTGATTTAGAGCATTTTATTATATGACTATAAATTGCTTTGATTTCTTCTTTGGAAAACTTCCTGTTCATATCATTTGACCACTTACCAATTGGAGAATGAGTTGTATTCTTATAGATTTGACAAAGTTCTTTATATATTTTAAATATGAGACCTTTACCTAAGAATCTGTTTATGAATATTTTCCCTAATTTTCTACTTTCTTTCTGATCTTGGCTACGTTTGTTTCATTCATACAAACCTTTTTTGTTAATTTGATGTAATCAAAATTATCCATTTTACACCTAACTTTTCTCTCTATCTCTTGTTTATTCATAAGTCTGATGACTAATATGTTCCACATTCTTCTAATTTTCTTGTAATCTCTCTCATTACATCTAGATCATGTATACATTTTGATCTTGTCTTGATAAAGGGTTTAAGATATTGATCTATGCCCAGTTTCTGCCATACTTCTTTCTAGTTTTCCCAATAGTTTTTACTAAGTAATGCATTCTTATTTTGGAGTCTTAAGTCTTTACACTTGTCAAATACAACCTCACTATATTTATTTGCTGCTCTAAATCATATTTCCATTCTGTTCCATTAATCTTCCTTTCTTAGCAAGTACCAGAGAGTTTGTATAATTACTGCCTTATAATATAGTTTAAGATCTAGTACTATTAAAGCTCCTTCCTTTACTTTTTTTATAAGGTCCTTTGATATTCTTTACTCTTTTTTTACAAATGACATTTGTTATTATTTTCTTCTAATTCAGTAAAATAATTTTTGATAATTTGATTGGGATGGTGTTTAATATATGTATTATTCTAGGTATAATTTGCAATTTTATTATATTAGTCCTGCCTACTCATGAACAATTAATGTTTCTCCAATTATTTAAATCGGATTTCACTTGTATATAAAGCATTTTTTATGATTTCATTTATATTAATTCCTGTGTTTATTTTGGCAGATGTGCTTCCAAGCATTTTATATTCTAGAGTTATTTTAAATTTGGAATCTTTTACTATCTTTTCTTGCATGATTTTGTTTGTGATATATAAGAATGCTGGTGATTTATGCATATTTACTTTATATCCTGCTACTTTGCAAACATTATAACCTTTCAATTAACTTTTTAGTTGTCTTTGGAATTTTCCAAATATATCATCATATCATCTGCAAAATTTCCTCATTCCCTATTTTGATGCCTTCTATTTATCTTTCTTCTCTTATAGTTATAGATAAGATTTACAATACAATATTAAAAAACATTGATAACCACAAGCATCCTTGTTTTACACCTATCTTATTGGGAAGGCTTCTAGCTTATCATCATAACAAATAATGCTTATGGATGGTTTTAGATAAAAGCCATTTTTCATCAATTTAAGGAAAAATCCATTTATACCAATACTTTCAAGTGTCTTTAATAGAAATGTATGATGTACTTTATCAAAAGCTTTTTCTGCATCAATTGATATAACCGTTTTTAAAAATTTTTGTTATTGGGGGGCGGAGCCAAGATGGCGGCTGGGAAGCAGTGACTGGCATGAGCTCCCCACCAAGTTCCTCCAAAAACCTATAAAACAATGGCTCTGAACCAATTCTAGAGCTGCAGAACCCACAAAGTGGCAGAGGGAA
>CM053622.1:667317401-667342918 GCA_028646595.1 Phalanger gymnotis
GGGGAATGGGGGGACGGAGGGGAGGGCAGACTCTGGAACAGGGCAACCAGAATGTATGCCATCTTGGAGTGGGGGGGGGAGGAAATGGGGAGAAAATTTGTAATTCAAACACCTGTGAAAATCAATGCTGAAAACCAAACATGTCAAAAATAAATTAAAAATAAAATAAAATAAGTGAAATATGGAAACAAAAAAAACCAAAACAAAACAAAAATTATAATTTGGCAAGTAGAAGCTAATGATTCTATGAGACATCAAGAATCAGTCAAACAAAATCTAAAGAATGAAAAAATAGAAGTAAACATGAAATATCTGATTGTAAAAACAACTGACCTGGAAAATAGATCCAGGAGAGACAATCTAAGTATTATCGGCCTGGACAGCATCTTCCAAGAAATCATTAAAGATAACTGCCCCAAGGTCTTAGAACCATAGGGTAAAATCATCATCAAAAGAATCCACTGATCAGTGCCTGAAAGAGATCCCAAATTGAAAACTCCAAGAAATATTACAGCCAAATTCCAGAACTACCAGGTTGAGGAGAAAATACTGCAAGAAGCTAGAAAGAAACAATTCAAATATCATGAAACTACAGTCAGGATCATGCAGGTTCTTTCAGCTTCTACATTAAATGAGAGGAGAAATTGGAATATGATATTCTGAAAGGCAAAGGAGCTTGGACTACAAACAAGGATCAACTACCCAGCAAAAATGAGCATAATTTTCCTGGCAAGGAGATGGACATTTGATGAAATAAGGGAATTCCAGACCTTCCTGACAAAAAGGCCAGAGCTCAATAGAAAATTTGATCTCAAAATACAAAACGGAAGAGAGACATACAAAGGTAAATAGGTGGAGGGGAGTCCTTGTTAATCAATAAGGCAAATTATTTATATCCTTATATAGGATTATATTGTTTTATATATGTTTTATATATATATGCATATACATGCATATATATATATATGATATGTTAATCTCGAGAATACTACAGTTATTATGACAATTGAAAGAGATATACACAGATTGTGGATATCAGTAAAAAATAACTGATATAATGATAAAAAATACAGTTATAAGGTATAAAGGGATGGTTCTAGGAGAAGAGGTAAGGAGGTAGTAGAAAAAGGTAAATTACATCACATGAAGAAACACAAAAACATATTATAGTAAAGGGAAAGAAGGGAGGGAGAAGAGCAGTATTTGAGCTTTACTCTCATCAGATTTGGTTCAGGAAGGGAATAATGTACTCTGATAAGTGTAGAAATCAAAGTTGTCCTACAGGCAGTAGGAGGGGGAAGGCGATAGCCAGGGGAAAAAGGTAAGATAAGGGAGGGGTATTAAGAGGGAAGGCAAACTGAGGAAGGTGGCAGTCAAAAGCAAAACTCTGCTGAGGAGTGGAAGGGAGAAGGGAGAAATAAAAGCATAAATGGGGGAAATAGGACAGAGAAAAAGGCAGAGATAGTAATCATAACTGTGAATGTGAATGGGATGAACTCTCCCATAAAATGGAAGTGAATAGCAGAATGGATTAAAAAGCATAATCCTACAATATGCTGTTTACAAAAAAACATATTTGAAACAGGCGTATACACACAGGGTGAAGGTAAAAGACTGGAATAAAATATATTTTGCTTCAGCTAAAGTAAAAAAAAAAAAGCAGGGGTAGCAATCCTAATCTCAGATGAAGCAAAAGCAAAGATAAATGTAATTAAAAGAGATAAGGAAGGACCCTATATCATGCTAAGAGGCACCATAAACAATGAAGGAATATCATTATTTAACATATATGCATCAAGTGGTATAGCATGCAGATTCTTAGAGGAGATGTTAAGGGAATTACAGGAAGAAATAGACAGAAAAACTATAATAGTGAGGGACCTCAACCTCCCCTTCCCCGAACTTGATACATCTAACCTCAAAATCAACAAGAAAGAAATTAAGAAGGCAAATAGAATTTTAAAAGAGGCAGATATGATAGACCTATGGAGAAAATTGAATGCGGATAAAAAGGAATATACTTTTTTTTCTTTTTTTCCCAGTGAAATACTTCAGTGCCAGAAATGTTATTAACAGAGGTAGAAATTATATAAGAAGTAGAGAGGCAAGTTACTGGTCAGAAAAAAAGATTTGATGGCACAGAATATTATTAAATGATAACTAAAAATAACATGTTGATTAAAACCCAGTCATACTAATGTTAATCAATTAAGAAGTGCAAAAGCTAATCAATTCTTTTTTAAAAAATTGATGGAGAATGCCAGATATCAGGAGAGTTCTGGGCATATCAGGAATATACTTTTTTTTTCTCGGCAGTACATGGCACATACTTAAAAACTGACCATGTACTAGGGTAGAAAAACCTCACAATCCAGTGCAGAAAGGCAGAAGTAGTCAAAGCATCCTTTTCAGATCATGAAGCAATAAAAATTATTTGTAACAAAGAACCATGGAAAAATAAAATAAAAATTAATTGGAAACTAAATAATCTAATTCTAAAGAATGAGTGGGCCAAAAAAAATTATAGAAACAATTAATAACTTCATTCAAGAGAATGACAATAATGCGACAATATATCAAAACTTATGGATTGCAGCAAAAGCAGTTCTTAGGGGAAGTTTTATATCTCTAAATGCTTACACAAATAAAATAGAGAAAAAGGAGATCGATGAATTGGGCATGCAACTGAAAAAGCTAGAAATAGAGCAAATAAATTTAAAATCACCAATTAAATACCAAATTAGAAATACTGAAAATCAAAGGAGAAATTAATAAAATTGAAATCAAGAAAACGATTAAATTGATAAATAAAACTAAGAGCTAGTTTTATGGAAAAAAAAACAATAAAATTGTTAAACTGCTGATCAATTGATTAAAATAAAGAAGAAAACCCAATTACCAGCATCAAAAATGGAAAGGTTGAATTCACCTCCAATGAAGAGGAAATTAAAACAATAATTAGGAATTATATTGCCCAACTGTATGCCCATAAATTTGATAACCTGAGAGAAGTGAATGAATATTTACAAAAATACAAATTGCCTAGGTTAACAGAGGAGGAAGTAAAATATCTAAATATCCCATCTCAGAAAAAGAAATTGAGCAAGCCATCAATGAGCTACCTAGGAAAAAATCTCCAGGGACAAATGGTTTTACATGTGAATTCTATCTAACATTTAAGGAGCAATTAATTCCTATACTTTATAGACTATTTGGGAAAATAGAAGGAGTCCTACCAAATCCCTTTTATGACACATATATGGTACTAATACCCAAACCAGGAAGAGTCAAAACAGAAAAAGAAAATTATAAACCAATTTCCCTAATGAGTATTGATGCAAAAATTTTAAATTAAAATATTAGCAAAAAGATTGTATTAACTTATCACAAGAATAATACACTATGATCAGGTAGGATTTATTCCAGGAATGCAAGGGTGGTTCAATATTAGGTAAACTATCAGCATAATTGATCACATCAACAACAAAGCTAGCAGAAACAATATGATCACCTCAATAGATGCAGAAAAAGCCTTTGACAAAACACAATACCCATTCCTATTAAAAATACTAGAAAGCATAGGAATAAATGGAGCCTTCCTTAACAACTCCACTTAGTAATGTTTTGGTGTGCTTATTTTCCTACAACCCATCCAAATTAATTTCTGCCACTTTTTTTCATTTTAGTCAATTTGCATGGTGTAAGGTGAAACCTCAGTTGTTCTGAATTAAATTTCTTCCATTATTAGTGATGTGGAGATTTTTTTCGTGTGGATGGGAATATTTTGAAGTTCTTTTGAGAACTGTTTGTTCACATCCTTTGACCATTTACCTGTTAGGAAAAAGCTATTAGTCTTATGTATATTTATTATTTATATATCTTAGATACCAAACCCTTATTAGAAAAATTTGATGCAAGATTTTTTTTCTCATTTGACCACTTCTGTTCTTACTTTAGATGCATTAACATTGTTTGAGCAGAAGTTTTTCAGTTTCAAGTAATCAAACTTACCCATTCCTTTATAATTGCTTCTTGGTATGTTTTTCATCATTATATTATCTTTTACATAATTATTAGTCATTTCTATGATTTGCTCTTTGGCCCACTCATTATTTAAGATTTCATTGTTAAGTCTTCATTTGAGTCTTTATCTTTTGTTTGTGGTCCCTTAATCAATTTCTATTTTTATTGCATTATGGTCTATAAAGGATGCATTGACTGTTTCAGCTTCTTTACTTTTGTTTGCAATATCTCTGTGTCTTTGTACATGGTCAATTTTTGTCAAAGTTCCATGTGGTGCAGAGAAAATAGAAATATGTTTGCTATTCCATTTAGAAGATGTAATAAGTCTTAACTCTAATTTGCCCAGAGATTTGTTCAGTACCATATTTTCCTTTTTGTTAATGTTTCTGTTAGACTTACTCAAAACTTATAGGAGGATATTGGAGTCTCCTGTCACTATTGTGTTACTGTCAATATCATCTTGAAGTTTACATGTTACTTTCATGCTAAGGCATTTGGAGAGTATAAGCGTATCACCAATATTTAGTTGTCTATGGTCCCTTTCAGCATAATGTAGTTTCCTCATGCCCTGCCCCGCAAAAGGGATTTCTACCACTTTCTTCATTATCTGTCTTCTCTTTATGCTTATGTTAGACCCTTTATTCTCTGATCTGTGGCCCCTATAATCATCTAGTCTATTTCTTTTCTCTGTGTTCTTTATAAAATCAAAGCTTTTGAAGTATCCATTCCTAGATTCTGCCCTCTAGGTGCTTTCTACTTCTGCCTTGTACTGTTCCTGCATCAATTATTCTTTTCTATTGTGTCTCTCTCTCAGAAGAAAGCTATTTGTTGCAGACATCAGAGAAGACACTACCCCATGGTAGGGAGCCTTCCTCCCTCCCCACACATTGATCAATACTTTCTCTCATTGACCTTTCTCCCATATATCTGTCTGGAAATCTCTTCTCTGTGTCCACTCTCTCCCAGTCTTCCAAGGACCACATACCTTCCCCAGGGGTCCAATTCCCACCTACCTGGACAAATAGACTTTTTGAGGCACCAAGTCTCCCAAGCCTCTTCTAGTGTAAGGTCATCATCTCCCTTCACTCACAGGGTCATACATTTCTCACTTCCAAAATAAGGCCTCCTCCCTTCTCTCTTTCACTCTCTCCTATATCCTCACTCAATCACCTGTAGGCTCTTTTTTTTTTTCTGAGAGCACAGAGATCATATTTGCATCAGGGTCACAGTCCTGGGTAACAGTCTTGGGGTGAGAAGAAGCACTGGCATAGTAGAGCTTGTGACAGCAGTTGACAGGAAACTTTCCTCATAGTTCCAGGGCAGAAAAGAGTGCTTGTGGTCACTCACATACCAGAGCACAGGCCTGGAGAAAAGTAAACACCTCTCCTTAGATTATACAACTTTGGAGGAATGGAAAACATGCATGTCCCTAGAATTATTTTTGAAAACAGCTGGGGACAGTATGCCTCACATGTTACAAGTCAAGTAATAGACTGGGGAAATGAGCAAACAACAGGAAAAAACCTCATACAATAGAAACTTACTTTGTTGACAAGGAGGATCAAAATATACTCAGAGGAAGACAACAAAGTGAAAGCTCCTATATCCAAAGCCTCCAAGAAAAATAGGAATTGGCCTCAGGCTATGGAAGAGCTCAAAAAGGATTTTGAAAATCAAGTAAGAGAAGTGGGTGAAAAATTGGTGAGAGAAATAAGAGTGATGCAAGAAAATAATGAAAAACAATTCAACAGCTTGCTAAAGGAGACCCAAAAAATATTGAAGAAAATAACACCTTAAAAAGTAGACTAACCCAAATGGCAAAAGATGTCTGAGAAGACAATAAGGAAAAAAATGTGTTAAAAAGTAGAATTGGTCAAATGCAAAAGGAGGTCCAAAAGCTCACTGAAGAAAATAATTCCTTAAAAATTAGAATGGAGTAAATGAAAGCTAATGACTTTATGAGGAATCAAGAAAATGTTAAACAAAACTAAAAATTGAAAAAATAGAAAACAATGTGAAATATCTCATTAGAAAAACAACTGATGAAGATGGCTGCTGGAAAGCAAGGACTTCTTTAAGCTTTCCCCCAAATCACTCCAAACACTTGTAAAAAATGGCTCTGAACAATTTCTAGAGCTGTGGAAACTATGAAATAGCAGATGGAAGCAGGTCTCCAGCCCAGGATGGCAATCAAGATATTATAAAACAGAACCAAAGGAATGAAAAAATGGAAGACAATGTGAAACATCTCATTGGAAAAACTACTGACCTGGAGAATAGATCCAGGAAAGATAATTTTAAAATTGTTAGACTACCTGAAAGCCATGATCCAAAAAAGAGCCGAGACATCATCTTTCAAGAAATTATCAAGGAAAATTGCCCTGATATTCTAGAGCCAGAAGGTAAAATAGAAAATGAAAGAATCCACCAATCACCTCTTGAAAAAGATCCCCAAAAGAAAACTCCTAGGAATATCATCACCAAATTCCAGAGTTCCCAGGTCAAGAAAAAAATAATGCAAGGAGCGAGAAAGAAACAATTTGAGTATTGTGGAAACACAATCAGGATAGCACAAGATCTAGCAGCTTCTACATTAAAGGATCAAAGGGCTTGGAATATGATATTCCAGAGGTCAAAGGAGTTAGGATCAAAACCAAGAATCACCTACCCAACAAAACTGAGTATCATCCTCCAAAGCAAAGTATGGATTTCCAATAAAATAGAGGACTTTCAAGCTTTCTCAATGAAAAGAGCAGAGCCGAATGGAAAATTTGACTTTCAAATACAAGAATCAATAGAAGCATGAAAAGATAAATAAGAAAGAGAATTCATAAGGAACTTACTAAAGTTGAACTGTTTTGTTTACATTCCAACATGGAAAGATGATGTGGGTAATTCATGAGACCTTTCTCAGTGTTAGGGTAGTTGAAGGGAATATACATACATACATACATACATACATACATACATACATACATACATACATATATATATATATAGGCAGAGGGCACAAGGTGAATTGAATATAGAGGGATAATATCTAAAAAGATAAAATAAAATTGAGGGGTGAGAGAGGAATATATTGAGAGAGGGGGAAAGGGAGAGATAGAATGGGGTAAATTATCTCACATAAAAGTGGCAAGAAAAAGCAGTTCTGTTGGAAGGGAAGTGGAGGCAGGCAAGGGGGAATAAAAGGGGAACTGACCTGGAAAATAGATCCAGGAAAGATGAATCAAAACTTATTGGACTACCTGAAGGTCATGATCAAAAAAAAGAGCCTAGACATCATCTTTCAAGAAATTATCAAGGAAATCTGCCCTGATATTCTAGAACCAGAGGGTGAAATAGAAATTGAAAAAATTTCACTGATCACTGCCTGAAAGTGATCCAAAAAGGAAACTCCCAGGAATATCATAGCCAAATTCCAGTGTTCCTAGGTCAAAGAGAAAATATCACAAGTAGCCAGAAAGAAACAATTCAAGAATTTTGGAAACACAATCAGGAAAACACAAGGTATAGCAACCACTAAATTAAGAGATTGGAGGGTTTGGAATATGATAATGCAGAGGTCAAAGGAGCTAGTATTACTACTGTGAATCACCTACCCAGCAAAACTTAGTATAATCCTTCAGGGGAAAAATAGACATTCAATGAAATAGAGGACTTTCAAGCATTTGTGATGAAAAGATCAGAGCAGAATGGAAAATTTGACTTTCAGATACAAGACTCAAGAAAAGCATAAAAAATTAAACAGGAAAGAGAAGCCATAAGGAACCCATTAAAGTCTAACTGTTTGCATTCCTACATGGAAAGATGATGTTTGTAACTCATGAGACCTTTCTCATTATTAGGGCAGTAAGAAGGAATACACACACACATATATACATACACAAACATATATACACATTAACATAGACACATACATACATATTCATATACACACATATATAGAGAGAGACACACACAGATCAGAAAGAGAGACATAAGAGAGAGACAGAGAGAGTGAATCTTGCTCTCGTAGGATTTGACTTGAGGAAGAAATAACACACACACTCAGTTGGGCAGCTTACCCCACAGGAAAGTAGGGTGAAGAGGATAAAAAGGGGGGATGATAGAAGGGAGGGAAGATAGGGGGAGGAGGTAATCAAAAGCAAAAGCTTTTGAAAAGGGACAAGGTCAAGGGAGAAAATTGAATAAAGGAGGACAGGATAGGAAGAAGGGTAATATAGTTAGTCTTTCATAACAGGAGTATTGTGGAAGTGTTTTACATAATGATACATATGTGGCCTATGTTGAATTGCTTGTCTTCTTGGGGAGGGTGGGTGGGAAGGGAAGAGGGGAGAGAATTTGGAACTTGAAATTTTAAAAGCAGATGCTCAAAAAAAAGTTGTTTTTGCATGCTACTGAGAAATGAGAAATAAGATATATAGGGAATGGGGCATAGAAATCTATCCTGCCCTACAAAAAAGTAAAGGGGAAGGGGAAGGGGTGGGAGGAATGGGGTGACAGAAGGGAGGGCTGACTGGGGAATGGGACAATCAGAATATATGGCATCTTGGAGTGAAGGGGAGGGTAGAAATGGAGAGAAAATTTGTAACTCAAAATCTTGTGGAAATCAACGTTGAAAATGAAAATATTAAATAATAAAATAATTGTTAAGGGAAAAAGAAAGAAAAAACAAAGAAAAACAACTGACCTGGAAAATAGATCTAGGAAAGAAGAATCAAAAATTATTGGACTACCTGAAGGCCATGATCAAAAAAAGAGCCTAGACATCATCTTTCAAGAAATTATCAAGGAAATCTGCCCTGATATTCTAGAACCAGAGGGTAAAATAGAAATTGAAAAAATTTCACCGATCACTGCCTGAAAGTGATCCAAAAAGGAAACTCCCAGGAATATCATAGCCAAATTCCAGTGTTCCTAGGTCAAAGAGAAAATATCACAAGTAGCCAGAAAGAAACAATTCAAGAATTTTGGAAACACAATCAGGAAAACACAAGATATAGCAACCGCTAAATTAAGGGATTGGAGGGTTTTGAATATGATATTGCAGAGGTCAAAGGAGCTAGCATTACTACTGTGAATCACCTATCCAGCAAAACTTAGTATAATCCTTCAGGGGAAAAATAGACATTCAATGAAATAGAGGACTTTCAAGCATTTGTGATGAAAAGATCAGAGCAGAATGGAAAATTTGACTTTCAGATACAAGACTCAAGAAAAGCATAAAAAATTAAACAGGAAAGAGAAATCATAAGGGACCCATTAAAGTCGAACTGTTTGCATTCCTACATGGAAAGATGATATTTGTAACTCATGAGACCTTTCTCATTATTAGGATAGTTGGAAGGAATACACACATATATACATACATATATACACATTAGCATACACACATGCATACATATGCATATACACATATATATATATAGAAACATACACAGAGAGACAGAAAGAGAAACATAGAGAGACAGAGAGAGGCAGAGAGAGAGACAGAGAGAGACACAGGCAGAGACACAGACAGACAGACACAGACAAACAGAGACAGAGAGAAAGAGGGCACAGGGTGAGTTGAATAGTGATGATATCTAAAAAATAATTTAAGAGATGATAGAGGTATAAACTGGGAGAAAAGGAAAGGGAGAGGTTGAATGGGGAAAATTATTTCACATAAAAGAGGCAAGAAAAAGCTTTTACTGTGGAGGGGGAAAAGGGGAGGTGAGAGGAAATGAGTGAACTTACTCTCATCAGAATTGGCTTAAGGAGGGAATAACATACACACTTAGTTGGGTATGGAAATCCATCTTGCTTTACAGGAATGTAGGTAGGAAGGGGCTAAGGGGGGGGGAGTGATAAAGGGAAGGCAGAATGTGGTAGGGGATAGTCAGAAGCAAACACTTTTGAAGAGGGACAGGATGAAAGTAAAGAATAGAATAAACTGGGGGGGAAGTGGTATAGGATAGGGAACAATAAGTTAGTCTTCCACAACATGACTATTATGAAAGTGTTTTGCATGACTACACATATATAACCTATGTCAAATTACTTGCCTTCTTAATGAGGGTAGGTGGGAATGGAGGAAGGGAACATTTGGAACTCAAAGCTTTACAAATTTTTGTCAAAAATTGTTTTTACATGTAACTGAGAAATAAGATACACAGGCAATGGGATATAGAAATCTATCATACCCTACAGGAAAAATAGAAGGCAAAGGGGATAAGAGAAGGGGGGACGATAGAAGGGAGGGCAGATTGGAGGAAGGGGAAATCAGAAACAAAACATTTTTGAGGAGGAATAGGGTGAAAGGAGAGAGAGAAGAGAATAAACAGAGGTAAGAAGGTGTATCAGTAAGGCAAGATTCATGACCTCGAAGATGACCATGAACATGCCTGTATAGTTTGGCATTGCAAAGTATAAGAGATTATCTAGGTAGAAGCCAGGGGAAGTACAACATTTATTCAGACACCAGAGGTTCAAATGCCGGAATGAATAACCCCCAATTCAATATAGCGCTAATTGTATTCCAAAACCAATAAATTCACCTCAAAGTAACAAAAAGGAGATTATAAAACAGTGTTACAGAAAGGAACCAAGCCATCCTGTAACCTTCTCTCCTGTTGGGCCTTTCTGTAAACACTCACGAATCCCAACAGTCTGCTTGCCTGTGTTCTTTCCCCTCCTCAGTTCTCTGGTCTCCATAGCTCCCTAGTTTCTACCTTCTGTATATGTATATACATACATACATACATACATACATACATACATACATATATATATCTACACATATAGATATACACATATCTAGATCATAGATACACATACATGTATGCTCTTTTTAGGGCCCGAGGGCTTCATGCCAAATCAGCCAAAGGGTGTAGGCCTGGGGCTTAGTACTTGGTAAGTAAAGAGTATAGGTCTGTCTCTAGTCAAACCTCTCTTAGCCCCACCTGAGGCCTTTTAAATGGGTGGAAAGATCTTTAATCACTGATTGGCATCACAGAGGTATAGAATGGAGGGAAATACAGTTAGCAATAGTAATTGTGAAAAAAATAAAGCAGGTTTCTCTGATAAAGGCTTCATTTCTCTAACAGAGCACTGTGTCAAATTTATAAAAATAAGAGACATTCCCCAATTGATAAATAATCAAAAGATATAATCAGTTTTTAGTTGAAGTAAACTTATCTATACAAATTAAACCTATCTATAGCCATATTAAAAAAATATTCTAACTCACTTTTGATTGGAGAAATGCAAATTAAAAGAATTCTGAGGTACTAGCTCATACATTTTAGAATAGATAATAGGACAGAAAAGGTAAATGACAAATGTTGGAGGGGATGTGGGAAAAATGAGTCATTAATGTACTATTGTCAGAGTTGTGAATTGATTAAGCTATTCCACAGAGCAATTTGGAACTATGTCCAAAGGGCTATAAAACTATGCGCACCCTTTAACATAATAATACCACCATTTGGTCTGTGTCTCAACAGAGATAAAAAACAAAAAGGAAAAGGACCTAAATGTACAAAAATATTTATAACAGCTCTATTCTGGGAGTAAAGAATTGGAAATTGAAGGGATGCACATCAATTGTGGAATGGCTGAATAAGTTGTGGTATGTAATTGTGATTGAATACTATAAGAAATGATGATGAAGATGTTCTCAGAAAAACCTAGAAAGACTTATACGGGTTGATGAAAAGTGAAATGTATTGGGTACGAAGTGACAGCAATGTTAGTGATGATCAGCTGTGAATGACTTAGCTATTCTCAGGAATACAAGGAACCACAACTCTAAAGGACTTAGGATGAAAAATGCTATCCATCCCTACAGAAAGAACTGGTGGTGTCTGAATACAGAATGTAGCAACTTTTCTGTTTTTCACTTTATTTTTCTTGAGTTATTTTATCTATGTTTTCTATCACAACATGATTGTTATGTATATATTTTGCCTGACTACCCATATATAACCTAAGTGGAATTTCTTGCCTTCTCAATGAAGGTAAGGAGGTAGGGAGGGAGGAAGGAAGAGAATTTGGAACTCAAAGTTTTAAAAACAAATGTTAAAAATGTTTTTACATGTAACTGGGGGAAAATTAAATACTGAATAAATAAATATATAAAATAAAACAAGTGAAAAAAATGTACTTAGATCTGCATTCAGAGTCCATCACTTCTTTATTTGGATATGGATAGCATTTTCCTTAGTGAGTCCTTTGTACTTGTCTTAGATCACTGAGGTGCTGGGAAAGCTGAGTCATTCATATTTGATCATCACATGATGTTGCTGATACTTCATACAATGTTTTCCTGGTTCTGCTCATTTCACTTTGCATCAGTTCATACAAGTCTTTCCAGATTTTCCTGAAATTTTTCCTGCTCATCATATCTTGTTGTGCAATAGCATTCCACTACATTCATATTCTTGTGCTTATTCAGCTATTCCCCAATTGATGGTCATCCCTGCAGTTTCCAATATTTTGCCACCATGAATAGGACTGCTACAAATATTTTTCTCTGATGTACTTCCTTTACAATTTTTAAATGATTTCTTTGGAATACAGACTTAGCAGAGATATTGCTGTATCAAAGGGTATGTAAAGTTTGGCTGTACCTTGGGCTTAGTTCCAAATTGCTTTCCAGAATGGTTGGCTAAGTTCTCAACTCTACCAACGGGACATTACTGTCCCAATTTTCCCACATCTTCTCCAACATTTATCATTTTACTTTTTTATCTCGTTAGTCAATCTGATTGGTGTGATGTGGTACTTCAAAATTGTTTTCTTTTTATTGCAAACAATATCTTTTTCTCTTATTTCAATTTCTTTACATTGGCTTTGATTTTTTTGTAATAACAAGTCATTATTTTTTTCTTGTAAATAATAAATCAAGAACACCTCACACATCATAAATTAATCATTTCTCATCCACTAACAACTAGCCAAATTTATTTATTTGTGGATATTAATTGCTTCTTACCATTCTAGTTCCTTCTGATTATTTTTTTCAACTAATGCATTCATGACATGATGTAAAGGCATTAGTCCTTTATACTGTCTACAGGTTTTTGACATCTCATTCCTTAGGCCTATGTCTAATTTTCCAACTTTTTTTTAAATCTTTGCTTATTCATATTCTTCATTTAAGTCATCATGAAGGAAAATGCAAATTTATTTCATTTAATGGGTCTCATCAAGGTGTTCTATGAATATCTTTGTAAAAGATTTTGGTACAGAAGTTGCAAGTATTTTATATTGATCTTTTTTCAAACATTGATCATGAGTATTCAATATTTTGAAAGCATTAAAAATGCTAGTCTTTAGATATTTGAAGGAGGGAAAAATATCAAATTAATCAGACATATCTTAGTTCTTATTGTTACCACAAAATAACTAGGAGAATGTTAACACCAATTCATATGCCTACTTCCCCATTTCCATACATTTTTTAAAAAATTATTTTATTTTTAATTTATGTGACAAACAAGCATTTCCACAATATAGTATAATGAAAAAGCTGATTGCACATGAAATTGCAAATCTATTATGTGCAATGTTCCATTCCTCTTAAATATATTATAAAGTTATCATGTAAATTTCTTTTTTTCTTACCTTCTTTGCCCTAGAGATACAAATATGTATATGTGTTTATGTGTACACACACATATATATGTACGTATGTAAAATCATTCTATACACACTTCTATTTATTATTTCTTTCTCTTGCTGCAGATAGCATCTTCCTTCATATGTCCTTTGTAGCTAATTTGGGTGTTTGTAATAGTCAAAATGACTTAGTTCCCCAAAGTTGTTCTTAAAACAAAATTGCTGTTATTGTATGCAATGGTCTCTTGGTTCTGCTCATTTCCCTCTTCATTATTTAATGCAAGTCTATCCATGTTTTTTCTAAGATCATTTAACTAATCATTTTCTCATAGCCCCGTAGCATTCTATCATGACCATATACCATAACTTTTTCATCTACTTCCTAATTGATGGGCATCATCACAATTATAATCTCTACATAATGAGGATCATATACAAGGAGCAGGTGAGTTTTTTCAATAGATATTCCATGGTATCTACAAAATATTCTACATCTTCTTCATCAAATATCTGAAAAATGAAGAGAACTAATGATATTACAATGCTCGTTGTTCATTGGCTATAAAAAGCAGTTGATTTCATAGAGCAAAATGCTGCTCTAAAGCTTTCTTCCAATAAGTTGTTTATTATGTATCTGTCAAAATTAAATCATTGCTTGAAAGATGTAAAACCAGCAGGGGGTGCTGGTTAGCAGGACCAAACTGTCAATCACTCCACATCCTAAAGAATTCAACAGTAGGTTTGGGGATCTCACTTCTCTTTTAACTCCCTTCCAACCCCACCCCTATATTATCAAAGATGTAATTCTCTAGAAAGAAAGAGAAATGGTCCCTCTGTTCACTCATTTCTTGGACTATTTTAGCTAACATTTTATTTCAGTTTAGTTTTTTTTTCTTCCCCTTGGAGTATCTTGCTCTCAGAATCTATGCCAGATGTGCCAAATCTATCACTGGTCTCCCCACTTTGACCTAATAGTTTCAACCCCAGACTCAATTCCTGGTAATCAAATTGTTTCTCACATCAGAACTGGGTATCTACCACCCTTTTGTTTTTAGATCCAAATAATAAATAAATGAATAAATAAATGAATAAATAAATAAATAAATAAATAAATAAATAAATAAATAAATGACTAAATAACTAACTAACTAAATAAATAAATAAATGAATGAATGAATGAATACATAAATGAATGAATGAATGAATGAATGAATAGATAGACAGATAGATAGATAGATAGATAGATAGATAGATAGATAGATAGATAGATAGATATCCAAACTTTATGTTGGATGACATATTTATTGCCTTTAAAAAGCTAGGAAAGAAAGTATGCACATAGAACAAAGTTTAAAACTTCTCAATCCTAAGGACAAGCAAGGGCTAAAGTTAGTAGCTAACACATAATACATTCAGTTCTGTTTACCTTTGGTGAGGGAAGGAGAATGGCGAAGAGAAGAGGATATTACTGGCTCTTTTCTAAGTTGGATCTTGATCTTAGATATACTAAGTCTTTAAACAAATTTATTTGCTTTGTTTGGTAAGGCTAAGTTCTTTGGAACATAAACTGTTGCATAATAATCCATCATGAAGCAATGTCAATGCTTCTTCTCTAATGAATTTGGCATCTGCCTTTTTTTTTTCCACTCCCACCTCCACTTTCCTAGGCCAGGTGCTTGTCGCTATGATACTGTGCACTGGAGACAGAAACACAGAGTACTAGCCATGCAGTCTCAGGCAAGGTAAGTAACCATTCTGGACCTCTGAAAATAAGGGAGTTGAACTACATCTCTAAGGTCCCTTCTCTGTCTAAATCTAGGGTTCTATGATTATATCATACCTGGAATTTTACAATAACCTCCTCCTCTTGTGAAATCATCCTGCCTTTATCCTTTTATGGTTCATATCTGGCTTATATGCCTTTTATTTATTCTAATATTTCAAGGATTTATTGTTTCATTACCCCTAGGTACAGACTCCACTACCAATGTAGAGGAGAACACCTATCTAAATAGGCTTCGTGAGGTAAAAAGGCCAGGGGAAAAAAGCCATCATGTGGTGGCTAACCTTCTGGTATGTACATATAGACATACAATGCAAAAGAAAACATACTTAAATATAGAAAGCTGTTCTCAGAGTCAAGCAAATCTGAGTTCAAGTTCTGCCTCTGACACATAATAGTTGGGTGACTCTGTGCATGTCATTGAACTTTTCTCAGTGCTGTAGCTTGGTAAAGAGAATTTCCTTACCAGCAGTTCCCTATACCAATGGATTGATAAGTGGGGATTTATGTATGCATATTTCCATGCATCCATGCATCTATCCATCGGTTAGTCAACTTGCATTTATTAAATGCATGCTATAGGCACTGTATTAAGCATTTGTGGATATAAAGAAAATTAAAAAAAACACAGCACCTGCTTTCAATAAGCTAACAATCTAACTGGGGGTGATACCATGCAAACAGCTAGGATCCCTTGATCCTTTGACCATTAATATCATCCTATATTCCTTCTTCCTTTTTTGGTTAAAATCCTTTTTAAAAGCCATCTACAATAGGTATATTTTTTGTTCCTCTCACTCTCTTCTCAAATCCTTACAATTTGGCTTCTGATCATATCATTCCACCAAAACTGTTGTCTCCAAGGTAACCACTGTTCTCTTAATCATCAAATCCCATGACCTTTTATCAATCACCATTCTCCTCTTTGCAGCCTTTGAAACTGTTGATCAACCTCTCCTTGATACTCTCTTCTCTCTTGGTTTTTAGGACATCACTCTCCCCTGGTTCTTCTCGAATTTGAATGCTCCTTCTCTCTCTTTTGCTGAATATATATATCCAGACTATGATCTCTGATTGTAGGTGTCTAAAAGGGCTCTATTTTGGTCCCTCTTTTCTTACCTATCTATGCTACTTCACTTGATGATATAATTAGCTACCACGGATTTAGTTATCACCTCTATGCTGATAATTCTCACATGTACTTATCATTCCCTGATCCATTCAGTTACAAATCTTCTCCTCCTTCCTGTGTTTATATTGGACGTGCTTTATATTTAGTAATTTCTACAATAGTTATATCAACCCAGGAGAATATAGGTTCCTTTGGGACAGGCACTAGGTCAGTTTTTTTTAATCTTTGCCCAGAGCATAGGTCAATGCTTATGCTCAATAGCTACTTATTCCTGTTGTTTCTCCTTCTTTCTCGAAGAGGACCATGGCATTAGGAAGGTGATATCATGATCTACAAGTGAATTGAATTTAAGTAAGGGAGGGCTGTGCAAAGTCACCAGCCTCAGTCTCTTCTCTGGAGCCATCTGAGTCCAGTAGCAAGATATAGATCAAGATGACTGGAGTTGATGCTGGATGCAGTGGGAGACCTTGGCCTTTTTAAGTTAAGGTCTTTCTCAGTTCTCAGTTTGACTGAGTCAATGTCCATTCAGTGATTAAAGATAGGTAAGAAATGAGGCAAAGAATGGCCTTTCACATAGTCAAAAAAATCAATATGAGAGGGGAAGACCCTAAGGGTTTCTGGCCAAAAGAGAAAGAATTGCTATTTACACTCACTCTGAGCCATCAGGACCCAAATAAGGACCAAGTGAGGCTTGGACTGGGACCTATTTTTGGCCAATCAAGGAGAGCCGGAGTGATCTGGGTTTAAGGCATGATCCTTAAGAAAGAAATCTAGCCAGTAAACCCTAAGATGTCTTGTGAGATTTCAATGATCTAAGTTTACATTCCTTTGGGCAGAGTACCCACATGGAAGGGTATGATTCCCTTTGTAGACAGAGGGAGAGAAGGGAGGGAGAATACTTGATTGGTAAATTGAACTGATTTGATTTTGAACCAAAGGAAATTTAAATTCACTACTAACATAAAACAATCTAGATTTGAGGTTATTTGCAAAGTTTCAACTCCTTGTTTTGAGGTAAAATTATTTACTTCCTACTCCTAGTTTTTACTAAATTTTAGCTTCACTTTGTGTAATCTGAAGTGCCTACAACTACCCTGATGAGGAATGGACCTAGCTCACTTCAGGACTCAGATCTTTTGTCATACAGCAAAGGGCGGTGGCCACAAATGGAATAAAAAAAACTATTAAACACAGAAAACATCTGTGCCTTTGGTTCTTCCAGGCTTATTTTTCCAATACCTCACATACCTCAAATACTTCAGCACAGCTCCTACTTTTGAGCAAAATAGAGGAAAAATAACAACATGTAATATTTCATTAAATAGACTATTTACATTGACATGACAAAGTTGATAAAAAAAATTGACTAGTCGGCTTTGGAAGCCACACATTCTGGCTCCCTTGGACAGACTACTTCATCTACTACATGCTTCTGGTAGGGTGCTTAGTTGGGCTTGGGGCCTCTTCTGACTCCAGTTAGCTTAGGGGGACTTCTGTTGTGCTATTAAATGTCATGGGGCTAAGACTATGGGAGGGAAGACAGTTAAGAGAAGCAAAAATGTTATTGGATTCTTTAAAAGAAATCCTTTTACAGTGGATATAAATCACATGGCTGGCCAGAAGGTTTGGATTTATGACAGGTGTTTTTTTTCTTTTTTTTTCTTCACCCTTTTCCCTCATAAAAGTCTCCTTAGTAGGTAAAATTTCCCCAATTTTTCATTTTCTTTCATTTTTTCTCAGTTGTTTTGAGTCATTTTTACTTTGATCTCAGGCATCAAAATTCAACATGAGAAAGTTAGCTGGGAAAGTCAGGCTGAACTTTCTTCTCAGTACATTTGTAATCCTTGCTTAGACTGCTTGCCATTGTTGATGCTCAAATGAGAATGGGTTGATCTGAAGGTTATAGCTGACTTTCACAAATCCTCTGAGTTTATTTATTGAGGTTTAGGGGTTGGGGCTCTGAAATGTTTATGAAATTGTCTTTTCCTCTCCCCCTTCCATTAATTAAAATTAGTTTGTCAAAGGAGATTTCATTTGAAAACATGTTGTCCCAGCTAAGTAGGGGTTTGTACTGTGCAAACAATAACGAGCTTCCTTCCAAAGTAATCCTTGGCCTTCTTCTAGGATTACCAAAGGAATCAAATAAAATAAACATCGCAACAGCCACACCACACTTGTGTTTATCTGGAAGCAAATAGAACACAGAGACCACAGGTTTCAGGTTTAATTCTCCATTTTTAGAAGACCCAGTCTTTGAAATGGTAGTTTATTGTTTGTGTCATCTTGAACTCCCTTTTCACCATCACACCACACAAATTTTCATGTTAGACAAGGTATTCCTTACACTCAACCTTAGGAAAAAAATGTCTATATTTGTAGTTGGATTTCCTTTTCCTTCTTGGAAATGAAAATGCTAACTAGAAAACTGTCTTTTGGGTTGGTAATATGGCCAATGACCCTTCATTAGCACAGATGATTTTACCCTTTCTCACTATCAGTTTAGGGCAAAATGAACTATTCTACTGCCCAGTTCTGCAGGCTAGGTTAGGCTAATGTAGCCTAGCATTTTATATTCTACTTCCACATCATTACAGTTTAATAGGAAGGAAGCCAGAAACTTGGACTTTTAGGTCCTGGCTCTTCCATTTATTATCACCTTGAACCAGCTACTCAACTTTTTTCTATGTTATTTTACTTATCCCTAAGTGTCTGGAACTCACTGTTCCCTTCTTGATCTAAGATTATGTGCCACTTTTGTCTTTCATGGATTTTAAGCTGCTTTTTAAAAAATGTTGCTTTGCTCTATTTTTTGAGCAATCTGCTCTTTAATTCACTCAACAGTAGTTGTTTTGTCATCATGATATCTCTCTTCTGTGTTTATCATGGCATGTGACATTGAGTATTGCTTCTAGATACTAGCTCAGGTGTCATATTAGCAGGGGTCAGACAGTTATAGTGTATCAGCATGAGGCTGGGCTCCCAAGTGTATACTAGAATCCCAAACATCAGCATCTTCAGCAAACCTGAGCTATGTGGCAGTCTTCTTTGTGTATTTTCCCATCACATTAAACACCTTCCTTGGAAATAGTTCAAAGATAAGCATTTGGACCAAAGAGTACAAACGTTATATGTTATTATTCATGTCTAAGGACCAGCCTGTTCTAAGAATGAAGAGGCTAGTCTCCTAATAGGAGGAAAGATGAAGAAATTCTAACTACTGAAACTCAAAAAGTAGCTATAATAATAAAGGATTGTAGCCTATGTTGTGACTCATAACACTGTAGATATTTAAAGTATTGGAGTAAATCACACTACTAGAGGTGATTTTTTGACAATGTAAAGAACACTGGATTTGGACTCAGAGGACCTGGGTTTGAATTTTGGCTCTGCAATTTACTTGCTATTTAACCTTAGGCAAAGTACTTCACCTCAATTTCTCTGCTTCAGTTTCTTTGAGTGTAAAATGAAGGTCCAGACTAGGTTATCATCAAGGTCTTTAAGTCTGTGGTATTTGATTATGTCTACAAAATGATATGGGGGTGTTTTGTTAAGTGACAGAAAAAATGCCTATTTGGTCATTCTGTGATTAATAGCTTGTGTCTACAGAAAGTCCAAATTTCTTTGTTTCTGGCTCTCTTTTGTAGAATTCTCCTCCCCCAACCCTGTTTAAGCACTAATACTGTCTTCTTTAGAAGGTATCAGCTAAAGGCTAAGCTTCTGGGAGTAGAGAATGGTGCTTTTTAGAATGTCAATTAAAAAAAAAAAAAACGATGGGAGCTTCCCAGAAAGAACTGAGAAAAGGCCTTTGGGACCATTCTGATTCATATTTGTCTTTCCATGGCACAACTACCCAATTAGCATGCAAAAGCTGTCTCTTCCTCCTGTAAAAGGAGGGGTGCAATCTGTCACCAAGCACTTGGTAGGAGGTGATGGCAACTGAAGGTTTACAAGGATGATGGTCATTGCTTGTGATGGGAAGCTGCCTTTTGCCAAGTTTAAGCCCCTTTAAACATATTGAGGTTCAAGTACCATTTACTCTTGGCAGAATGCTCTCTCCTAATTCAGAGAACAAAGAACTACTAAGGCTCATAAAAAAGATCTTCTCAGGTTTCAAAAAGCTTTTCAAAAAAAACTCAAAACATTTTAATGAGTTAAGAGTAAATGAATCAGAAACAGATGGATTAAATTTTCCTGAAATTCACAAGGGTTTAGTATGAAGGAGATGGTCTTTCAACAGAATCCCAAGATATTGGGCTCACCTTTCCCACCCATTTTTATAGATTAGCAGCACCTTCCAGGATACCTCATCTTAACTCATTCAGGTGGTGGGTTGTGGTTCTCTTTGATAAATGTGTCTATCACTTGAAACAAATCAATATAATTGCTATATGTATTTTACAATTGTTTATTGGAGAAACATCTCACTTACCTGAATTCAGCTATCTGATAAACTCAACTGTCCAGAATGTAGTAGAGAAAAAGGGAATATATTAAGAAAAAAATTAAGGCTTCTAAGAAGCAAAAGAAGATACAAAGTATCGGAATAAAAATTAAACATTATGCATTTTACTCATCAGAGAAACTTTGAGGTCCACATTTAGAATCAATTGATCCTTATTGTAAAAACATTTCTGACAAGTATGGATATCTGGTTTCCAAGATCAATGCACATTAGGAGAAAATTAGAAGGAGAAAGAAAGAGAGGGAATACTTTTGACAGTCACATTAATAACAATAAGAAGCAGTTGCTGTCAGCTAAAAGGAGAGAAGACAGAAAAATAAAAGTGCAGACCCAATATTTTAAAAATTGAGCTGACCACACATTTGGTTTTGGGAAAAACAAATCTGTCATTGAATCCCTATGTCAAAATGAATAGACCTATGGATCTGAAGTCAGGAAAGCCTGAATTCAAATCTAGCCTAAGAAACTTACTCCCTGTGACCTTGTGAAGTCGTTAACATGTCTCTGTCTCAGTTTCCTTGTCTGCAAAATTGGATAATAATAGCACCTACTTCTCAGTGTTAGGATATGAGATAACATTTTTGATGTATTTCATTAACCTTAAAGCGCTATAAAATCAGGCTACTGTTATTTAAAATACATACAAAATCTCAAAGCAAAGGTAAAGTTAATAAAAAATTTATCATTTAAAATGTTTACAATGAAGTATACACACACACACACACACACACACGCACACACACACATACATTTCCATTGCAAGCAGCTAAATTTCAAGAAATTGGTTTTATGTTTTGGAGTTTAAAGTGGGTAAACTTTCAACCCTCTGGCAATATTTTTATCCAATGGAAAAAGGGAAGATAGCTGAGGTCTTATTGTATCATTATCACTATTATTATCATTAGCCACATAGCATAGTGTTTAGGGAGCTGGTGGTGTCAGTTGTAGGAATATATGGGTTCAAGTACTGTTTCTGTCTCACCTTGGACAAAGCATTTAACCTTTTAATGTAGGGCACCAGGCAGTTCTCTAAAATCTTATTTGTTGCTGATCTGTATTAATTGGAGACTCAAGTTTCCACATGGGAAGTTCCCTAAACTGGCAAGAAATCTCATGTTCAGAAAACAAAATAAACAAAAACACAACACAACACAATAAAAACAATCATGATAATAATGACTTTTTAAACATGAGCCAGCCATGTTTGTTGGTGTCACACTAGGTTTAACCAAAATATTATGAGATGTTGATTGGAATTTTCTCAAAATTTTTATTAACTGAAGGGCAAAGTATCCTTAGTTTGTGGTTTATACATCTTGAGATGCCTATTTTGGAGTAATTGGAACCTATATTCCCTTACATTTTTCAGTCATGTCCAACCTTTTGTGTCCCAATTTGGGGTTTTCTCAGCAAAATTACTGGAAGGGTTTGCCATTTCTTTCTCCAGCTCATTTTGCAGATGAGGAAACTGAGGCAAACATGGTTAAATGACTTTCCAAGGGTCGCACAAGCATTAAATGTCTGAGGCCAGATTCGAATTCAGGAAGATGAGTCTTCCTGACTCCAGGCACAGCACAACAAAAAACTACCATTAGCTGCTCTCTAATCTCTCTATTTTTTTCTCCCAGACCATCAATATTCTGGCTACTTGGTTCCTTTCAAAAATCTTAACCCCTTATTTGACCATTCAATAATGTATTGTTTTCCATTCTTGAATCCCTTTTCCCTTTGTAATTTTGCTGCTTGTTCCCTGCAAATATTCAATTTTGTATCAAGCCAACCATCTACTTTCTCTCTGCTTGTAGCGAAATAGCTAAATGCTCAAAGAGAAAGCCAATGAAATTTAAAATCTTCCTTTTGTCTTTTATCTGTTGTTGTTTTTCAGTTGTTTCAGTCATGTCTGAATTTTGTGACCCCATTTGGGGTTTTCTTGGCAAAGATATTGGACTGGTTTTCCATTTCCTTCTTCATTTCTCCCTTATACTGACCTTCAAAATCTTTCTACACAATCATTCATACCTTTTCCTTTGCTCTAGTCATGAAAACCCTTCACATCTTCCTCACTGCACCCTTTAGAAAATCTTCACTTAATCCTCCCATGCTCTCAAGCTGTCAACACTATATTTATTATTTCACTTATATCCAAACTCCTATATTCACTCCTATATTCTCTATGTTCACTTACTACCTCATCTTTTATTCACCTGTCAATCTCTTGAAAGCTCACTATTCTAATAAAACTTCTCTCTTAATGGTCCCCAGAATTATAATATTTCAAAACTTTTAATGGTCATCAGAATTATAGTGTTTCAAGTCATTCATGAATAAATTGTCAAAGCATATAAACAGAAAGTTTTCAGATGAAGAAATTTTAAAAATGCTCTAAGTAACTATTCATTAAATAAACGTAAATTAAAACAACTCTGAGGTACCACATCACCCCTATCAGATTGGCTAATATGACAAAAAGAAAAGGAAAATGTTAAATATTGGAGAAGATGTGGGAAAATTGGGACACTGATGCACTGTTGATAGAGTTGCAAACTGATCCAAACATTCTGGAGAGTAATTTGTAACTATTCCCAAAGGGCTATAAAATTATATATACTCTTTGATCCAGCAATGGTCTGTATCCAAAAGAGATCATAAAAAAGGGAAAAGGGATCACTTGTACAAAAATATTTATAGCAGTTATTTTTAGGGTGGCAAAGATTGGAAATTGAGAGAATGTCCATCAATTGAGGAATGACTGAATAAGTTGTAGTATACGAATGTATTAGAACACTGTTGTTCTATAAGAAATGAACAGGAAGGGGGAAGAGCCAACATGGCGGCTGGAAATAAGGGACTAGCATGAGCTCTCCACCAAGTCTCTCCAAAAACCTATAAAAAATGGCTCTGAACCAATTCTAGAACTGCAGAACCCACAGAGTGGCAGAGGGAAGCAGGGCTCTAGCCCAGGACGGCCTGGATAGTCTCTGGGTATAGTCTATCCCGCACAGAGCTGGGAGAGGAGGGGAGTGGAGCTGAGCAGAGCAGAGCCCAGCATGGGTGGCGTGGACGAACCAGACCAGAAGCTGGGTGGAGCGTGCCCTAGTGCCCTGAATCAGTGAGCTGTAGCAGTTACCAGACTTCTCAACCCACAGACACCAAAGACAACAGAGAAGGTTAGTGGGAAAAGCTGTGGGGACAGAGTTTGAGGTTTGGCCCCCACCCCAGGGGCAGTGGGGGAGGTGCAGCTACAGAACTACAGCTGCAGTTACTTCAGGTCCCAGGCCCACCTGCTGGGAGGAATTAAGTGGCAGATCACAGAAGGAGTGCAGAGCCTTCTTAAGATTTGGGTCAGATCCAGGTTGGTGGTTCTTGAGGAAGGAGGAGTGCTGGTGTGGCAGAGCTGATTGTGTAGAAATAGCTCTGAAATCAACAGCACATCCTCTCAAGCTTGGAACAAAGTACTCTTTACTCTATAAGCAGTCATACCCCCATGAAAAACTCAAGGGTCAAGTAAGTTGCCTGGGAACATGGCCAGGCAGTGAAAATGCACTCATTCAGTCTCAGACTTTGGAATATTTCTTTGGCGACAAAGAAGACCAAAGGCTGGGAACAGAGGGAGCAGAGCCCAGCATGGGTCATGTGGACCAACCAGACCAGGAACCAGGCAGAACAGGCCCTAGTGCCCTGAATCAGTGAGCTGTAGCAATTACCAGACTTTTCAACCCACAAACACCAAAGACAATAGAGAAGAACTGCAGAACCCATGAAGTAGTGGAGGGAAGCAGGGCTCCAGAACAGGACAGCCTGTATGGTCCCTGGGTGAGGTCTATCCCACAAGGAGCTGGGAGCAGAGGGGAGCGGAGTGTAGCATGGGTGCCAGCAGGACCAACCAGATCAAGAGATGGGCAGAACAGGCCCTAGCTCCCTGAATCAATGAGGTGTGGCAGTTACCAGACTTCTCAACCCACAAACACCAAAGACACTGGAGAAGGTTAGTGGGAAAAGCTGCAAGGAGTGAAAAGAGTTCAAGGTTGGGCCACTGCCTGGAGGTGGTGGGGGTGGTGCAGCTACAGAACTACAGCTGCAGTTGCTTCTGGCCCCAGGCCCACCTGGTGGGAGGAATTAAGTGGCAGATCAGAGCAGGAGTGAAGAGCCTGCTGAAGATCTAAGTCCAGTCCAGGTTGGGGGTTCTTGGGGAAGGAGGAGTGCTGGCGAGGCAGCGCATCCACCCAAGCGTGGAACATAGAACTCGTTAGTCTACAAGTAGTCATACCCCACTGAAAACCTCAAGGGTCAAGTAAGTTGGCTGGGAATATGGACAGGCGGCGAAAACACACCCAGATTCAGTCTCAGACTCTGGAATCCTTCTTTGGTGACAAAGAAGACCAAAATATACAGTCAGAAAAAGTTAACAAAGTCATAGAGCCTACAACAAAAACCTCCAAGAAAAACATGAACTGGTCTCAGGCCATGGAAGAACTCAAAAAGGATTTAGAAAAGCAAGTTAGAGAAGT
>CM053622.1:667343418-667401984 GCA_028646595.1 Phalanger gymnotis
CTAGTATGAAGCAGATGGTAGAGAGACAAGAGGGAAGTAAAACCATTACATTTGCATGGTTCAGTGGTGCCTGTATTAAGGGGACACTAGAAAATGATGCTTCCTCCAATCTTAATATGACAATAGTGAGAAGCAGCATGATATAGTGGATGGCATACTATACATGGGGTCAGGAACACCTGGGTACACGTCCTGCTCCTGCCACTTATTAGCTTTGTGACTGTGGACAAATTATTTAGTCTCTCTAAGCCCCAAGCAAATCTGTAAGGGTGTAATACACATTTTATTCTTTGATATATTGACACATAACAATGATGGCGCTTCCAATATTCACATGTAATGCATGGAAATAGACTCAATCCATATTTTCAAAAGAACAGGGAATTAACTCTGGAAATGTGGCAGCAATGTGTTAGGCGTAGTCCTGGCTGGAAGCCTGAGTAACAGTCAGGGTAACATAGAAAATATGGATACAGAAAGGAATACCAAATTCTTTCAAAAATGGGTGTATTGCCTTGGCACAGGATCAGGTCTAGGTGGGGCCTTCAAAAATTTATGGAAATTACTAACAGTAATACTTTGGACTGGGAGATTGAACCCCTGAATCTAATAATACATTCCCATACTCTTGTACTCATTGCCTCCCTTTACAACCCCAAAAGATAGAGCCTCTGTCTGCAAGAACACATTAAAAATATATTTGGGGATTTTTTTAACTCTTAGAAATTAGATTTACAGAACTTTCTAAGGCCCCAAGGCATCTTTGAACTAGTTTCTTTTGTGGGTGGATGAAACAGTGCAAAAGAAGATAGAAGCATTTGCCTCTGGCCCCAGAACCATAGAAAGGTGATAATATTTTTAGCTAAGACCTTGGGCAAGTCACTTCAAATCTTGGGCCTTATTTTCTTCATTTGTAAATAAGGAAGTTGGAATAGTTGATCTATGAGATCTCTTCTGGTTTTAACATTCAGTGACTATGACTGGCCATTCTCTGTGTGATCACAATTGACTATGATTGTTACTGGCAGCGAATGGTAGCAAAGAAGACTGCAAAACAATTGAGGGGATCTGAAAACCATCTCTACAAGTTTCCAATATGACCTTTTACCACCAGCTTAGATTAAAACAAAACAAAACTGGAAAGGTCCTTGTACTTTAGAGAAAGTGCTCTCTCTCTCTCTCTCTCTCTCTCTCTCTCTCTCTCTCTCTCTCTCTCTCTCCCCTCACATCACATACCTGTCATTTTAAAAAATGCAAATAGGCCAATAAGAAGACAGTGAGAACTCCTTCCTGAATCAAAAATACTGTCTGGCCAAATTAAAAACTGAATGAATTTGGCCTGTGGTTTTATAATTTTTTTTTGCTTTTGTAAAATTATTGTCACTATCACATTCCCTGTTACCATAACACCTATCAAAGAGACTAGTCAGTTTCCACCCACACACTCCAAAGGCCTCACTGTACCCAAAGCTAAGCCAAGGTCTGATATCCTGACTTACACTTCTGAATTAATAATGTTGCCAAATCTCTTGGAGAAGTTGGACCCTTGCACAAATCAATCCTGATTCCTCCTGGACCATGATCTTTGAGTCTTTTTTCCATGGGAGGAACTATATTCTCCCAGAGTTTGTAAGACCATGACCCTCCACCCCTGTGAGAGCCCCAGTTTAGGAAATATGTTATTTTGCTATTCTGGACCCTTCGGCCTTGCAACATTAGGGGAAAAGATGTGATTTTGATCGCTAAAAGAAAAAGGTTGTTTTGTGACTCATATAAGAGAAAAGAAAAATACACATTTGGGAAAATAAACCAATCTTGAAGAAATAATGTACTGACATATGTAATTACCATGGGAAGGGAAGGGTGAGCAAGAAGCTTATAGAACTGAGTGGAGAGGAATGGACATCTCCCACTTCTAACTCTGAACAAAGTCTAGAGAGAAATATTAGCTAAATGATTTTCAGATCAGGCAACTTAATTACACAATTTTTAAAAAGCTATTAAAAAAAGTTATTCCAGGCCTACTCTATATTCTTGGGGGCAAGAGAGTGAGCAACAGAGGAGAGAACATTTAGTAGGGCTTCTTAAGCTTGAGGTACATGAACTTTAAAAAAATTAATAACTATATTCCAAAATAAGTTCTTTAAAACCTTATGTATTTTATTTTATTCATTTAAAATATTATTATAAGAAAAGGTTCATAGGCTTCACCAGACTGCCAAAGGGGTCCATGACACAATAAAAACTAAGAACCATTGACTTTTAGAAACTGAGAAAAAATTAATATTGTCATAGCTTATACTACTATTAGTTTATCTCTTAATTAGCAGAATTGTGGTATTCAATCCTGTCTAAGGATCCTGAACAATCATTATGTGGAAAGCAAGAAAAGCTTTTTACTTGAATAGTGACAATGTCATGTAGGCTTCATATGAAAATATGCTTGGTTGGTGGGGGACAGTGTTGATTTTCTTGCCAAGAGATGTGACTGAACCAAAGGAAATAGACAAATTATTGGTGAAAGGAACCTAATTAATTTAGAAATATGTAGATTGGTGTCCCAATTTGCCAATGGCAATATTACCATGTTCCTATTCAGAAAGCCAATTAGGGTCACATAGAACTGTTTAGGATTATTCATATTTGATATATCTTGAATGACTAAATTTAGCTCAAGCATGAACTTACCCTGCTATTCTCTCTTGTTTTGAACATTGTGAAAGGAAACTTCTCCATCTGTCTTATAAGTTTTACTTCATCATGAGTTCTTTCCTTCTTGGTTCTGCTCATTTGGAGTTATGGTAACTTAATATTGGTAATAGACAACTTTCAAAATATGTTAATTGGAAAGTTTATTCTCTGAGTTCTCAGAGATGGAAGAGTATGCCTAGAAATAAAAACAAACCTACAAAACAAGTAGTGTATGTTTATTGGCAACATGTGGCCATACAAAAATAAAACATAACAATTTCTAAATAGTTCCTTCTAATTTGTACTACAGTATGAGGCTTTAAAAACAATATCATCTATTAGTCATCTTTGGTCCTAATAAGTCTCTCTGGAACAACTCCAGTGGCTTAGAAGTCCCTCACAGGCTACTATAACACAGAAGCAGCAGGTTATACATATCCATGTGCCAAGAACCAAGGATTATTGCAAGAACTAACTGCAAACCTAAGTTACTACAAGACCAAAAGATTTGCTCCACTGCCTTTGAGACATGACTCAGCAAGGTGTATATCATTTGAGCCTACAGAGAGGATAATCATCCAGATCCTTGAAGAGAGAAGTCAACTAATCAAATTATGGGTTGAGGAGAACTGGAAGAAGAGAGTGGAAAAAATAATCTACGTCAGTAGGTTTTAAATTTCCGCATTTTAATTTTTTTTAACCTCAAACGTGTTTATCACGGCCATTTGGAGATGTCATATTATGTGTCAATAATAATAATAACATTGCTCTGTGTGTGTGTTAAATCATAATTTTTTTAGTTCCATTTAATTTTTAATACCATAAAATACAATAACATTTCCAAAACTTAGAGGGGAGGGGCAACTGATTTCCTACTTTCTCTATTATGTATTTCCAATATAAAATAGCAAACAAACATATATCAGAAAAATATGGTGAGAAGTTTTTATGTATGTGTGTACAAATATATGTAAATGTATGTATTTGTATTTGTGCATATACAAAATATATACATAGATACATAGATATATGTACATGTCTATAAAATATTTTAAGTGTTCTGTATATGTGAATATAAAACCTCCTATTACTTCTTATTCTGAAGCTTCATTGGAGGGCTTCCTCATTACTTGGTATTAGAATGCAGAGGCCAAGAGACAAGAACCGTGCATTTTCCTTCCCTCTTCTGGTGTTAGTGACTTCATTTTTAAACTGTGTAGCTTTTCAGTGTTAAATTAGCAATTACATAACCTCCCACCCCAAACATGTCTCATCTATGTTTGTTGGTACCCACTCCCCTTTCTAGTTCTCTTGTGTTAGCCATAGAACAAAAAGAAATTGGTTTGCTCTGATTCCAAGTGGATGATGACACATGAGTAAACCTTTTCCTCATCCCTATAATCAGCTATGGGCAGATGGGTGGCACAGTGAACAGTGTGCTGGGCCTAGAGTCAGGAAGTCTGCTCTTTGTGATTTCAAATCTAGCCTCAGATACTGATTAGCTGTGTGACCCTGGACAAGTCACTTAACCCTGTTTGCCTCAGTTTTCTCATCTGTAAAATGAGCTGGAGAAGAAGATGGCACACCACCCCATTATCTTTTCCAAGAAAAACCCAAATGGGTCACCAGAGTTGTACACAACTAATCAACAACAGCAATAATCAGCTACATATTCATTCTAACTTCATCCCACACTTTCTGCTTTCTATACCACATACATTGGTAGGAAATTGTGCTTAGAGTTCACAAGACCAACAGTGCAGTGATGTTAATCAACAATCTTTCCTTATTATGGCTTATAATGATAACAAAACTTCTTACCTAATTTTACCCAAATTGTACAGGAATCATGGACCCTTTTTCCATTACAATAGTACAAGGTCTTATAGGTCCTATCTAGCTGGAAATGCTTTATCTCTGAGGCCAATTGTCTCAGGACTGACCAATGAGAAGAATATCACCAGGTTCGCTATAGCTGCTTCATAAATTTACTTCAGGTCAATCCTAATCAGTATGTGTTCAAAAAATATTTTAATATCAGAAGTCAAAGGCCCCCAATCTATACATAGTCAGGAAGCATCATGTTTCAAAGTCTGCTACTCATCGATTTACTAAGGAGTAGCCTTTGTCTCAAAACTGATGGTAAAGCAAAATGTCATATACTGATACTCCCCCCACCCGGCCCCAGTGACAATCACATCATGATTTCAGGAGGAGTCTTTCTCAGAAGTAGTTTCATCTTTGAGGAGTTTCTGAATATCTCCCTAGCACAGCAGGCTATGGCAAAGGATGAAGATCTTCTAAGACACCATAGGCCAGCAGAAGTGCTTGAATCAATCATTTAGGTTTGTTGACACGTAAAAATTTATTTTATTTCTAAAGGCTACTGGAGAAAAAAAGATTTCTTACTTTTTAAATTATAAAAATACTTATAAATTACATATTTTACAAAATGAGATTATCACATGTTGCATTTTTGCAGTTTTTTTTTTATTTAAGAAAACTAATCTATCATTTGGAGAATGGTGACATCCACACTGGTTGAGTTCCAATGAAGAATCTCAGCGACTTTTTAGGCTTCAAGTTCTGCTGTATGATGTTGAAGGCCTAAGAGTAACTACCTGCAATGATAGGCTCATTGGGCCATAGTTTTAGAAGGGGCATTAGAGATCATTTAGTATAGTGGTTTAAAACTAAAATAAATATTGAATTAGAAAATCAAAAATTAACTATCTCTGTTGTATTTTTATTTATTTTATGAAATATTTCTCTACATTTTGATCTGATTCAGGCTACCCTGGAAAGTTTTATGTGCTGTTTAATTTATCTGATCTACTAAAACTCTGCTTTACAGATGAGGAAACTAATGCTCAGAGTTGGGGAATTAATTGCATAATATGGCACATGTAATAAGTATCAGAGCTGTGATCTCAATGTGTTTCTTTTGATTCCAAACACAGTGCATAAGCAATTGCTCAAATTAAAATGTTGCAGTACAAATTAATACATATTGTATTTTGTCCTGCATAGACCCTTTCATGTGATTATAAATCCAAAGGTAGGCCCTCTTTAACTTAGGGTCTTAGACAGTTGCCTAAGGCTACAAAATTAAGTGACCTGGCACATAGGTAGTAAACATCAGAGTTAGGATCTGTACCCACCCATGGATGACTCCAAGTCCAGTACTTAATCTACTAGGAGCAGAATGGTATAACGAACACAATATTGGATATGTAATCACTTAACTGCCCTGAATCTTAGACTCTTCAGTTCTAAGTGATAAGTCAATTATGATTTGCTTAATTGTGACCTGTTTTAAATCCTTATCATCACCCATTCTGACTTGCTTTACTCTCATCTCTGATGAAGAAGTAATACTTCCCTTTTGCAAGGCCAATCATCTGGATAACTGTAATATCCTCTTAATCTACCTGTTTTCTATCTATCACTTTTCTGATCTATCCCTTAAACAATTATCAAAATAATTTTCTTAGTGTAAAAGTCTGACAATGTCACTCTACGATTCAGAATCTTTAATAGCATAATTATCTTTGAACAAAAAGTTGTGCACCTACTCTCTCTCCTCTTTAGTCTTGACTTCTAGCGTTTTCAAGATAAGTACTTTATCATCAGTCTACTAGCTGACCTTGATGCCATTTTCATGCACATAGAAGGCATTCAACAACATCATTCTTCTTGTCTTGTTTCCGTAAGTAGCATTTCTAGTACAGTATTACATAATGATATTGATAATGGATATCCTTGCTTTGCTCCTGATCTGGTGCTGGAGATTTTTTCTTAGGGAAGTCATTTATAATTAATTCAATTTTTAATGTAAGTTTTTTTAAGTATTATGTTTATTCATCTGCTAATCTTGGCAATTTTTATTTTGTAAATATTTATCTATTTCATTTAGATTGTCAGTTTTATGGGCATAAAATAGGTCAAAATAGCTCCTAATAATTGCTTGAATTTGATTTTAATTGTTTGTGCATTGACCCTTTTCATTTTTGATGTTTATTAAGTGGTGTTCTTTCTTTTAAAAAAAATCAATTACGTGAATAGTTTTTTTTTTCTATTTTAGCATTTTTTCATAAAACTCACTTTGGTTTTATTTATTAGTTCAACATTGTTGCTTTTTTTACTTTCAGGTTTACTACTCCATCCTTTGATTTTCATGATTTTCATTTAGGTGGTTTATTGGGCATTTTTAATATGTTCTTTTTCTAAAGCTTTTAGTTGCATTTCCAAATCATTGATCTGTTCTTTCTCTCTTTTGCTGATGTTAATGTTCAAAGATATAAAATTTCCCCTAAGTACTACTTTGGCTGCTTCCAATAAACTTTGCTATGTTGTATCATTGATGTCCTAATACTTAATGAAATTATTTACTGTTTATGATGATTTGTTCTCTGACCCACTCATTCTTGAGATTAGATTGTTTAGCTTCCAAATAATTTTTAATCTATGATACAAAGGTCCTTTATTGAATGCAATTTTTATTGCATCATAAACTGAAAAGGGTGCATTTAATATGCACGCTTTTCTGAATTTGAATGTGAAGTTTTCATATTCTAATACATGGTCATTTTTTGTGAAGTTGCCATCCATAGCTGAAAAATGGACATACTCCTATCTATTCCCATCCAATATTCCCCACAGATCTATCACATCCAAATTTCTAAAATTTTATTTATTTCTTTAACTTCTTTCTTATTTATTTTAAGGTTATAGTTATCTAGTTTTAAGAAAGGCAAATTGAGTTTCCCCACTAGTATAATTTGATTTTTTACTTCCTTCTGTAACTCAATTTAATTGCCCTTCAAGAATTTGGATGCTATACCATTTGGTGCATATATGTTTATTATTGATATTAACTCATTGTCTATAGTACCTTTTAGTAAAATGTTGTTTGCCTGTTTATCTCTTTTAGTTGTCTATTTTTTCCTTTTGATTTGTCTGAGAATATGATTGCTATCTCTGCCTTCATAAATTCAGCTAAAGCAGCCTCTTATTTTAACTCTGTGCTTGTCTCTCTGCTTCGAGTGTGTTTCTTGTAAACAACATATGTTTGCATTCTGGTTTCTAATTCATTCTGCTATGTGCTTCTGTTTTATGGGTGACTTCATAGCATTCACATTCACAGTTATATACTAGCTGCGCATTTCCCTCCATTCTGTTCTCATCTATTTATCCTTCTCTATTTTTTAAAATCTTGTCCTCTCCTCAAAAGTCTGTTTTGCATCTGTCTCCCTTAGTTTGCCTTCCTTCTTATCTTCTTCCTATTTTTTATCCCTTTCCCTGTCTACTTCCCCACTAGGTAAGATGCATTTGTCTGCTCAACTTTTTGTGTATATAGAACCAGTTCAGATAACAGTGAGTTTCAAGTATTTTCCACAATCCCCACCACTTTTCCCTCTCTTCGAATTCTTCTTTTGAGATAATTTTCCTGATTTGTCTTTTTTTCTCCCGTTATATCCTTCTTTTTCACTCTCCCATTCTTCTTTTGAGATTATCCCAACATAACATAATCCCATCCATTCCTTCTAAGTAGACTTCTTTTGGCTTCCCTAATGATGATACATTGCTTAGGGATTACATGTATTACCTTCCCATATAGGAATGGAAATAGTTTTTTTTTTAAATCTTTACGAATTTCCTTATGATCTCTCACTCAAGTTCACATTTTTGTGCTTCTTGAATTTTGTGTTTCAAAATCAAATTTTCTTTTCAGTTCAGTTTCCAGTTCTGGTCTCTGCATAAGTAATGCTTGAGAGTCCTCTATTTAATTAAGTATCCATTTTTTCCTCTTAAGGATTATACTATTTTTTTCTGGGTAAATCATTCTTGGCTGCAATTCTATGTCCTTTGACTTATAGAATGTGCCTATTTCCAGCTGTCATTTGTTTCTCTGAAGGTAGATAGCATCTTCCTTCATGGGTCCAAGTCTTTCCATTTTTTTCTAAATCAATCAGCTCATTTCCTACACCACAGCAGTATTCCTATCCAATCACATCCTGTCTGAGAGATTATCTGTGAAAGATTTTCCTCAATGTTCTGAATTCCTTCTATTCTTGGCTACATAGCTTTTATTTGTAGAAGAAATTTTTAATTTAAAATAGTCAAATTTATCCTTCTTATACTTTCCCCTTATAAAATGATTTCAGGTCTGATACTGCTGAATATACTTCCTTTACATCTTTTATTTCCTGGTTTCCTTGAAGCTCCTGAACTTCTTCCAAATGAACTTTGTTATTATTTCTCTAACCCAGTTAATATTTTTAATAATTTAATTGGGATGACATTGAATAAATATATAGATAAATTATTATCATTTTTAAATTTATATTGGCTTTGCCTACCCATGAACAGTAAATATTACTTAAATTATTTAGATCTCAGTTTATTTGTATAAAAAGTATTTTATGTTTATATTGCTGTGACAGTTTTGGCATGTATACACTCATGTATTTTATACTGTCTAGGTATTTTAAATGGTCTAAAACAGGGATGGGGAACCTGTGGCCTCATGACTGCATGTGGCTTCAAGGCCACAGTTTCCCTATCCCTGGTCTAAAACACTAGTGAATAATATTGTTGAAACATAGTGTAGTTTCTCTATTTTTCACTTTTGATTGAATCTCTTTTAGCTTTAAGTTTGTCTGAGATCATGCTTCCTATCCCTGCATTTTTTACATAATAAGTTCTATTCATGCTCTTCATTTTATCTTTGTGCATATCTCTCATTTTTGTAACTTTTCGCAAAAGCAACATATCATTGAATTCAAATTTTTAATCTGCTATCCATTCTCCTCATTCCTATTTTTCCTCACTATCCTTCTTATCCTATTTACCCTCTCTCCTCTGCTTTACTTCTACCCACTACCTTGTGCTCCCTTCTAAAAGTTCCTCCCTTATCCTCTCCCTTACCCTATCACCTTGCCTTTTTATTTCTTTCTGAATTTGCAAGACTTTTATATACACTCACATACTCTGCCATATACATATATATGTATATGTATATATACATATACATATATGTATATATATATACACGTATATATATATATATCTTCTGTATCAACTTTTTCTTTTTATGCCTTAGTTGTATGAAATGACTACTACTTTTTATCTGACTACTCCTTTTTATCTCTCCCTATACAATTTCATTTTTTCAAGTCACTCCATTGTGGTCAGCTCAGCCCAAGCCTTTCTTTCAAACTATCCAAATAATGATGACAATCATAAGAGTACTGCTAATATTTTCACATATATGGAGTAAACAATTTGACTTTATTGAGTTCCTCATACTTGGTCTTTAATATTTATCTTATATTTTTTTCTGGATGTTATTTGTCAAATTTTCTCTTAAGTTCTTGGGTTTTTTGTCACAAAAACCTGAAAGTCTTTGAGTTTGTCAAATGTCTTTTTCCCCCCATTCAGGATTATACTTAACTTTGCTGGGTAAGTTACCCTTGGTCTTAATCCTACTTATTTTGCTCTATGGAATATACTATTACAAGACTTATGGTCATTCAATATAGTAGCTGCTAGTTCTTGTTTAATCCTTATTGTAGCTGTGTGATATTCAAATTGTTTTATTTTTCCTCGTTGCTTCAAATATTTTCTGCTTAATCTGGGAGCTTTGAAACTTAGCTATGACATTCTTGTAAGTTTTCCTCCGGGGATCTCTTTCATATGATGATTTGTGCATTTTTTTTTTCTATTTCTGCTTTGCTTTCTTGTTGTAGAACTTCAGAGCAATTTTCCTTGATAATTTCTTGTAATATTGTACCAAGCTCCTTTTTTTATTTTAATTTTCAGGTAGTCTTACTATTCTTACATTATTTCTCTTCGAACTATTCTCCAGGTGAGTTTTCTAATGAGATGTTAAATTTTCTCTTCTATTTTTTTCATTCTTTTGATTTTGTTTTATGATTTCTTGGTGTCTGAGAACATTATTAGCTTCCCTTTGCCCAATTCTAGTTTTCAAGGAATTATTCTTTTTTAAGTTTTTGATTCTCTATTTCCAGTTGGTTGACTTTCTTGTCATAATTTTCCTAATTTTTTTTTGGATTGCTCTTATTCTATTTTCTAATTTTCCTCAATCTCTTTTATCTGATTTTTAAAGTCTTTTTTAAGTTCTTTTAAGAACTTTTTTGTGCTTGAGACCATTTGAGGATCCTCAATGAAGAAAGAGTGATTTTTTTAGCTCCATTGTCTTCTACTGCATATGAACCCAAATCTTCCCTGTCCCAATAATAATTATCTACAATTGGGTTCTTTCTCCTTTGCTTACTCACTTTTTATTTTTGTTTTATTTTATTTTTTAGCAGTTATTAATGTAGTCAAGTTGTAGCCTCAAGGTATGGGGAATGATGCCCCAAGTCTCAGGTCTTTCTTACTGTAATTTTCTGAGGTCTTTCTAAGGCCCAACCTTGGGGTTTTCCTCTGAATTCATAAGCCAAAGCTAGAGTCCCCAACCACACTGTCCCACAAATGATCTTGCTCCCTGTGTCCCTCATTCATCCGCTGCTAGCTCCTTCTCCCCACAGCCACAGCCCAGGACATATCTGTTCAGCAAAGCTTGGTTTCCCCCTAAGATGGAAGGTCCTTCAATCTTCTCCTACACTGCTGTCAGTCCCTCACACTATCTGCAAAATGAAAGTTTCTAAGGCTGGGGCTGCCACTCAACCCAACTGTACCATGGATTATGGTTGGTTAATTCTGCAAAGTTGGCCTGAAGGTGTTTGAACTTCACTCAGGCCAAACCTGCACACCTGGAGGTCAGATCTTTCCTGGGGTATTCTCAAATTGTCTTAGGAGAACAACTGCTTTACCTCTTGTCTATTTCTGCTGCCTTGAGGCAATGTTCTGTCTTTTTTGTGGAGGAAATTTGGAGAGCTAAAAGTTTTCTGACCTGCCATCCTTTCAGAATCCTCTCTAATCTGGGTATTTATAATAGTCAAAATGACTTATTCACTCAAAGTTTTTCTTAAAACAACATTGCTATTACTGTATACAATGAACTCTTGGTTCTATTCATTTTACTCTTCGCTATTTTGTGCAAGTCTATCCACATTTTTCTAAGACCACCGAGGCAATCATTTCTTACAGAAAAGTAGTATTCCATCACGACAATACACCACAATCTGTTTAGCCTTTACCCAATTTACAAGCATCCCTGAAAATTCAAGTTCTTTGCCACTATAAAGAGAGCTGCTTTATATGTAGATATATATATATATGTATATGTACACACATATACACATATATGTGTGTACATATATGTAAAATATATAAATACATATATATTTTAAAATATATAGGATCTTTTCCTTTTTCACTAATTATCTTTGGAAATAGATCTAGCATTGGTATTGCTGGGTCAAAAGGTATAGGCAGCTTAATAACTCTTTTGGCATAATTCCAGATTGCTTTCTAAAATAGATCAGTTCCAAATTCCATCAACAATGAATTAATATCCTGATTTTTCCACACCCTCTCCAATATTTGTCACTTCCCTCTTCAAACATTTTGGCCAAATAGGTGTAAAATGATATCTCAAGGTTGTTTTAATTTGCATTTCTCTAATCAACAATGATTTAGAGCATTTTATATGACTATAGATTATTTTGATTTCTTCATCAGAAAACTGCTTGTTCATACCCTTTGGCCATTTATGAATTCAGTAATGTCTCATATTCTTATAGATTTGACAAAGTTCTTTATATATTTGAGATATGAGATCTTTATCTGAGAAACTGTCTATAAATTACTTTCCTCCAGTTATTTCCTTTCATTTTGATCTTGGCTATATTCGTATTATTTGTACAAAATCTTTTTAATTTAATAAAATCAGAATTATCCATTTTACACTTCACTCTGCTCCCTATCCCTTCTTTATTCATAAATTGTTCACCTATCCATAAATCTAATGAGTAATATATTCCATATTCCTCAAACTTTCTTGCTATATTTTCCTTTATATTTAGGTCATGTATCCATTTTGACCTTATCTTGGTAAATGATGTAAGATACTGGTCTATGTACCATTTCAACTATACTGCTCTCCAGGTTTCCCAATAATTTTTACAAAATAATTAATTCTTATCCTCATATCTTAAGACTTTATTCCTGTCAAATACAAGATCACTATATTTACTTGCTGCTGTGAATTGTTTGTCTATTCTGTTCCATTGATCTACCAATCTATTTCTTATTCAATACCAGATAGTTTTTATAATTACTGCCTTATAATATAGTTAATATCTGGTACTGCTAAACCTCCTTCCTTTACACTCTTCTTTCCATTATTTCCTTTGATATTCTTGACTTTTTGTTCTTCCAAATGAATTTTGTTATTATTTTTCCTAATTCAATAAAATGTTTCTTTTTAATTTAGTTAGGATGGCATTGAATATATGAATTATTTTAGGTGATGTCATTTTTATTATATTGGCTCTACCTACCCATGAGTAATTAATATTTCTCCAATTATTTAAATCTGATTGTATTTGTATAAAATGTCCATTTTTTGATATGTTTATATAATTCCTGGGTTTGTTCTGGCTGGTGTACTCCCAGATGTTTTATATCATCCAGAGTTATTTTAGATGGGATATTTCTTACTATCACTTCTTGCAGGGTTTTGTTTGTGATACACAGTAATAGTGATGATTTGTGTGCATTTACTTTATATGGTATGACTTTGCTATAATTACCAATTTTTCATCTAGTTTTTTGTTTGAGTCTTTGGGGTTTTCCAATAATATTATCATATCATCTACAAGAAGAATTAGTTTTATTACCTCATTTACTATTCTGATTCCTTCTATTTCCTTTTCTTCTCTTATTGCTAGTCCTAGGATTTCCAATAAAATATTGAATAATATTTATGAGAGTGGGCATCTTTATTTCATACCTGATCTTACCAGGAAGGCTTCCAGCTATGCATAATGCTTGCTGGTGATTTTATATAAATGCTATTTTGTCAACATAGAGAAAAGTTGATTTGTACCTATACTTTTGAGTGTTTTAATAAAAATGAGTGTTGTATTTTATCAGAAGTTTTTCTGCTTCTATTGAAATAATCACATGATGTTTTTATTTTTATTTATATAATCAATTGTGCTAATAGTTTTCCTTAGGTTAAACCTCTAATTCTAAAATTTATTTTCTTTATTAAAATTTATTTCCTTCAGTATTATTTTATGCCTCTTTTAACTAAGATGTTAATACTCTTTTGATGATTTTCTTGCATTGTTACCATTTCTTTTCCAAATTTTTCTTCCTCTCCTCTTATGTGATTCTTTTTGGGCTTTTTTCCAAATTGTATTTTAGTTTGGATCTTTGTAGGTATTTTCAAGTGATCATCTTCTTCTGAGTTTGTGCTTTGAACCTCCCTTTCATCATAAAAATTGACCCATGTTGCTTTTCTGGTCAGGTGTGTGTGTGTGTGTGTGTGTGTGTGTGTGTGTGTGTTGTTTATTTTTCCAGCCTATTTCTTGACTTTGGACTTAATGTTAGAGATGAGCTCTGCTCACTTTTTGGAAATGGTGAAAGTGTGGCCTAATCTTCTGATTTTTATGTCCAGCTATTTTCACTGCTAGATTTGTGAGGCTGTGTACTTGCTGATTCTAAGGTGGTTGATCCAGGGAGTGTTCTGGTCACTGCTCCTCTGGTCTATGCTGTGGAGGACCTTACCCATATAGGGCTTCTCTTCCCTGGCAACCATGAAGGCTCACTCTGCCTTTAAAATCCATAGCCCATGCCTCTTATGCTAAGCCATAGTCCCAGCTATCCCCCTACCCCACTGTCTATAGACCTCTGTAGGTGTTTCCGCCTATGCTGGTCTAGCCTGGAAAAAATGACTCGTTGTGACTTTTTGTTATTCATTCCACTTGGAATTTGGTTTGATATGCTTTTTAAACTTTTTGGAAGGGTTTGTTGGCAGAACTCAGCAATAAATGCTCGCTTCACTCTGCCATCTTGGCTCTGCCTATTGCCAATTGCTAGAAAGCAAAAGACAAGCTATCATGACATGTATCTTCATCATACCATTGACCTCATCCAAAATACATAATGGATCCTTATTCCCTGCTTAATCAAGTCTGAATTCTTCTTCGTGGCTCTATTATTGGGGCCTACAAAATCTATCACTCAACATTTCCTTGAAAGTGGGATGGACTACTCTGAATATTTTAATCCTTTTTAATTTTTACCAATGAGTTGTCTTTCATAGATTCATGTTTATCTCTCCCTTCTCAGAATTACTAAAATGCTCTTTGCCATACAAATATAGTGCTTTCTAGTCACATTCTCCTCATATATTATTTGTGTAAGTGGTTATTATTCAGGCTAGTGACCTGAACTCCTTGATGTCAGCAGGGTGTTCCTTCACTATCTCTTTAGTTGAGTTTCAGTTTTCTTGAGTTAAGCCTCTGTTGTTGTTCTGTCCTTTCTCATCTGATAATTATTCACATGAGAAGAAAAATAGAAGGAAATCAGGAGTCAAGAAGTTCTGTCTTCTCTCCATCATGTTACCACCTTCTTATACATGGTAAAAAAAAAAGTGATCCAATCCTTCTTCTTTCTTTAATTTGAAATAGAAGAACTCATTTTAAAATATTTTAAACATTTATTACAATATTTAGCTTATAGCAAGACTGATTTAGTTTACCTGCCATTATTCAACAAAGTTCTTGAGCATCTTTTGTATTCACCTTGTTACCTCTTCTCACTTTTCTGTCTTTATAATCACTGTGCTTCTTTAGAATTCCTCCCCTTTCTTCCTCATCAGACTCAATCATAACTTTATTTCCATTTTTTTCTTCACGATCTTCTATCTCACTTGACCCACATTCTTCTTTAGAGTTTCAGGCATCTCTGAAAAAAATTGAAATCTGCCCTTTCAAATACAAATCATACTATATATAACCCTATTTCATAGTCTAGCACAGACTACAAGACTAACACATCCCAACCTTACTACCATTTTCACTCATATACATTATTATTGATTGGAATGAGATATCTAATAATATTCTTATGGCTGGGTGGCATAGAGGATAGAGTGCTGGAACTAGAGTCAGGAATACCTCAGTTCAAATTTAGTCTCAGGCACTTACTAGGTGTGTTACCCTAGGAAAGTCACTTAACTTCTATTTCAGTTTCCTCATCCAAGTACCTATCTGTCCAGGTTGTTACGAAGAAAAATATGAGGCGATAATTGTGAAATTCTTTGCAATCATTAAAGCATTATGTTATTGTTAGGTATTAAATATTGTTGTTGTTGCTGTCATAGTTGCTGTTGTATGCAGAATAAATACAGTGTGATTTTGGGGAGCAAGGTCAAGAAGGCAGGCTTGAAATTCTGCCTCTGGCAAGAACTACATGACACTGTGTAAGTCACTTAAGCAATTTTGAAGCTCAGTTTACTCACATCTAAAATGGGGATGAAGTGGGCAGAGCCAAGATGGTAGAATAAAAGCAGGGACTCACTTGAGCTCTCCCCTAAACCCCTCCAAATACCTGTAAAAGTGACTCTAAACAAATTCCAGAGCATCGAACCCACAAATGACAGAGTAAAACAAATTTCCAATCTAAGACAACCTGGAAGGTCAATAAGGAAAATTTGTTGTCCTGGGCTGGGAGAGGAGGGCAGACCAATGCTGGCTGCACCAGCACAGACCAGGCTGGAGCAGGCCTCAGGGAACTGAATCACTGGCAGCTGTTGTTGTCTCCAGACTTCTCAAAATACAAAAACCAAAGATAACTTACAAGGTCAGTAGGAAAGGGCTGTTGGACCTGTGTAAAAAAGGAGCACAGTTTGGTCCCAGCCCTGGGCAGTGGTGTTAGTGGCAGTAGCAGCTGCTTCCAGAGCTTTTGGCCCACAGACAGTGTGGGGAGTGCACAGCTAATCAGAGGGGGATTGCAGGGATTTATTTGCTAGGCTTTGGGCCTGATTCCCTTGCTTTACCCTGCTTGGATCTGGGTCACAGTCCTGGTGGTGGTCATGGGGTGACAAGGAGCACTGGTATGGAGGATCTTATGGCTGCACTGGATAGGGAATCCTTCTCACAATTCTAAGGCATAAAAGAGTGATTGTGATCACTCATAGGCCAAGAGAGGAATAAACACCTCTCTTTTGATCATACCACCTTGGAAGAACTGAAGACTTGCAGATCCCTAGAAGGATCTCTGAAAACAGCTGCACAAAACCCCTGAATCTTGGGACAGTACACCCTCCATACTGGAAGCAGAGTCCTACATTAACAAAGAGTTAAAAAATCAGGAACTGGCTGGGAAAATGAGCAAACAGTGGGGAAAAATAAGTCTATGGAATCTTACTTTGTTGACAGAGAAGGTCAAAACATACAATCAGAAGAAGGCAACAAAATCAAAGCCTCCAAGAAAAATAGGAATTGGTCTCAGGCCATGGAAGAGCTCAAAAAGGATTTTGAAAATCGAGTAATAGAAGTAGAGGATAAATTGGGAAGAGAAATGAGAGTGATGCAAGAAAATCATGAAAAATGGGTCAACAGCTTGTTAAAGGAGACCTAAAAATATGGAAGAAAATTACACTTTAAATAATAGACTAAGTCCCTTGGCAAAAGAGATTCAAAAAGCCAATGAGGAGGAAAATGTCTTAAATAGCAGAATTAGCCAAACGGAAAGGGAGTTCCAAAAGCTCACTGAAGAAAATAATTCTGTTAAAATTAGAATGGAGAAATTGGAAGCTAATGACTCTCTAAGAAATCAAAAAATTAAAAAACAAAACCAAAAGAATAACAAAATGGAAGACAATGTGAAATGTCTCATTGGAAAAAAAATGACTGACCTGAAAAATACATTCAGGAGAGATAATTTAAAAATTATTGGACTACCTGAAAACCATGATCAAAAAAAAAAGAGTCTAGACATGATCTTTCAACAAATTGTCACAGAAAACTACCCTGATATTCTAGCAATAGAGGGTAAAATAGAAATTGAAAGAATCCACTGATCACCCAATGAAAGAGATCCCAAAAGGAAAACTCCAGGGACTATTATAGTCAAATTCCAGAGTTTCAGGTCAAAGTGAAAATATTGTGAGCAGCCAGAAAGAAACTATTAAAGTATTGTAGAAACACAATCAGTATAACACAAGATTTAGCAGTTCCCACATTGAGGGATTGGAGGTCTTGAAATATGATATTCCGGAGGTAAAAGGAGCTTTAATTGAAACTAAGAGTCACCTACCCAGCAAAAGTAAGTGTAATACTTCAGGGGAAAAAATGGATATTCAATGAAAGAGAGAACTTTCAATGATTCTTTATGAAAAGACCAGAGCTGAATAGAAAATTTGACTTTCAAATTCAAGAATCAAGAGAAGCATGAAAAGGTAAAGAAGAAAACAAAATCATAAGGGACTTATTAAAGTTGAACTGTTTACATTACTACATAGAAAGATGATATTCGTAACTCATGAAACCTTCCTCAGTATTAGGATAGTGGGAGGGAATGTACACATACATACATATATACACACACACATACACATATGTATGTTAATGTGTTTGTGTGTATAGACAGAAGGCACATGGTGAGTTGAATATGAAGGGATGACATCTAAAAAATAAAATTAAGGGGTAAGAGAGAGGAATGTTTTGGGATCAAGAGAAAAGGGGAAGTAGGATGGAGTAAATTATCTCACATAAAAGAGGAAAGAAAAAGCTTTTATAATGCAAGGGAGGAGGGAGGTGAAGGAGAATAAGTGAACTTTACTCTCATGGTATTTGGCTTGAGGGAATAACATACACATTCAATTGGAAATGGAAATGTATCTTACCCTACAGGAAAGTTGAAAGTGAAGGGGATAAGAAAGGAGGGATAATAGAAGGGAGGGCAGAGTTGGGGAGGGGGTAATGAGAAGCAAACAATTTTGAGGAGGGACAGAGTCGAAGGAGAGAATAGAATACATGGGGAACAGGATAGGATGAAGGGAAATATATTTAATCTTTCACAACATGACTCTAATGGAAGTGTTTTGCTTGACTACATGTGTATAATCTATATCGAATTGCTTGCCTTCATAATGAGGGTGAGTGGAGAGGGAGGAGGGGAGAGAATTTGGAACTCGAAGTCTTAAAAACAAATGTTAAAATTTGTTTTACATGCAACTGGGAAATAAGATATGCAGGCAATGGGTTATAGCAATCTATCTTGCCCTACAGGAAAATAGAAGGGAAGGGGATAAGAAAGGTGAGGGGTGGGATAGAAAGGAGGACAGATTTGGGAAAGAGGTAATCAGAATGCATGGCACCTTAGGGTGGGGGGGAGGAGAAAGATGGGGAGAAATTTTGGAACTCAAAATCTTGTGGAAGTGAACGTTGAAAACTAAAAATAAATTAGTTTAAAAAATAAAATGGGGATGAAAACAGCACTTGTCTCATGCTATGAGGATCAAATGAGATAAATATTAGTAGACACATTTTAAATGCTTAATCCCTCCTGTCCTGAAGAGTTGCTGTTAGGATAAAATAAGATATTGTATACAAAGAGTTCTATGAACTTTTTTAAATAAAAAAATAAATTGTTATTCCAATTTGTCTGACCTGTGGTAAGTCACTTTACCAACTTTTTGCAGTTTACTGATGAGTTTGCTCATCTGAAATGTGAAAGTGTAGTCTTTTCTATACCTTTGTAACTGAGGGCAATTCATTTTATTTATTATCTTTGATCACAGAAGGAACTAAGCAAGAATATCAATGTGCTTCAATCTTAAGTAAATAAATGGCATGCAACATACATGCCCAGTCACTGAAGGCAGGTCAATGTGGCCTTTGTATATGAAAAGTTTAGTATTAGCAGTATCATTAAAAATATAGGAGGAAGAAGAAAGGAATAAACATTTAAATCATACTTAATATGTATCAGGCACTATGTTGAGAGCTTTTGACAAATATTGTCTCATTTGATCCTCACAATTACCCTGGGAAGTAGATGCTATCCCTCAAGTAGGAATTAAACCTTTCCTAGGTATGCATGTAAAGTATTAATTACACTGAGGAACTCTAAACATTGGAATTTTCTACAACCACTACTGATAAGTAATGATAGTCTGCTTTTTCCATGAGACCAGGCCTGACTACATCTCCCCTTCAGAGTTTCAGAGGTACTTCTGAGGGGTCAGGAAAGTCTTTCTGTAGAGCTATCACCTCAAGCCTACATTTTGATGTGTACTCCACCACTGCTATTGACTACTAGTGTTTAGCTAGCATTTAACTTAAAACACTTGCACCAACTGATGTCTATTTTTTAAAATAACAAGATAATTCCTGAAAAAGTATAGCAAGCACAAATGCTAAAAACATTCACCTCAACTTACCCTGCCCCCATTCTATCTCCATTTCTGAGATGGACAGGCTCAAACTGATGACAGTTTCTACATAGCATTTACTCAACTATCAGTTCCAAAGGTAACATAAATGCTGTCTGAGTCCTCTTCTAAGTTACATCAAGTTTTCATTCCTCAAGACATTCTGAAGGTCCTTAGGAATAGGCTGAATACTGAAGGCCATTCTTCAGTGCTTAGTACAGGTCTGGCTTGCTGACTGGAAAGTTTGGTATGGATTCTAACTCCCAGACCCTTGCCTAGAGGCATTCCAGTCTGACTTTTTGAAGGTCATGAGGTCATAGCTCTCTCTAATACACCTTAACCTAAAATCATGACAAAGCAAATACAAAAAGGCAAAAAATATGCATTCACAAACCACATGGCAATTCAAGCCTCTGCCATTATGATATGGTCTCTCTCTGAAATGTCACTAGGCAGGAAATAACCAAGTCAAAGCAATATCTTACTCTGCAAATTTCTTTTTGGATGTACCCTAATTGTGACTGTATAGCAAAGCAACAGTCCATCTCTTTATCATGCAAATGTAACAGAACAGTACCAATCACAGAATACCTGAGTATGTTTCAAATGAGAGGGCAGGGCACTTCTACTATACTTTATCAATGCCTTTCTAGAAGCAGATCTCTTCCCCCACAACTCCCCCCACCCCCCAGCTTCTTCCACATGGAGATTATACACTTTGTTCCTATTCACAAGTCTACTCCTACTATTATGGATATGAGAAAAACTTAAATGATATGAATTAGAAACATAACTAAAAATTATAAATACTATTGTTTGGGATTTTAAATATTCTGTGCCTTTGGGGAAAAAAATCTATCCTGTAAGGTGGATGGTCATATGCCCTGTGAATTAATTGATAGTGGGAGTTTCTGGTGAAGAATTCCTTCTATTAATGCAAATTGGCACCTATTTAGCAATTTATAATCTTAGACTATTGCCTAGGGCTTAGAGATTTTAAGTGACTTGTCTAGCATCACACAGCCAGTAAATATAAGAGGCAAAATTTGAACTCAAGTTTTCTTGATTTCCAGGTGAGATTTCTATCTACCTACAACAAGCAGCCTCTCAGTGTAGGAAATTGTAGCACTATAGAGCTGGGTCCTGCTAGTGCTAATAATGAATCTCTGAGGTGGTCTTAGAATTATTTAGATTTGTACTGCATATTTCCTTTGAGTTGAAATCAATTACCATATTTTATATAATTATAACTTTGACTAGTAAGTATTCAAATACATGTGACCTGCATGGGGGTGTAGGGGAAGGCTATTTCTTAAGTACTTACTATGCTCCAGGTGTTATGAGAAGTGCTTTGCAAATTTTATCTCATTTTATCATTACAACAACCCTAGGAGGCAATTGGTATTTTTCTCCCCATTTTACAGTTGAGGAAACTGACCAGCACAAGTTAAATAACTTGCCCAGGGTCACACAAACAATAAGTGTCTGAGGCTGGATTTGAAGTCAGATCTTCCTGACTCCACATCCAGGGCTGTATCCACTACACCACCTAGCTATTTCTACAAGGAATTCTTTGTTCTCACTATTTGGGACCCAGAAGTATTCTGAAGATTGAGAACTAAGGTCCAGATGACATAAAGTGAAGGACCTTGCCTGACTAATATTGGTCATGCAGAGACTGAAATACCTTCTAATGGGAAATGCAAAGTTCCTTCCACTAAACCATGCTTTCTCTAGTTTTCACTGCCATTCTTTTTATTTGTTTCTTTGTTTTCTTTCTGCAGGACTTTATGGAAGACCTTTGGCAACTCCACCTACTCCAGACAGAAATCCTTGGGCTCTTATTGTCTTCAAAATTTATACTGGCCATGACTCTTAACTATCTTTTCATCCTCCTCTTCAGTGTGTCACCAGATAATGGTTTTGCAAATAGTTCTCTGATCCCTATTGTCATGTTTCCATGAGTATGAATGCACAGGACAGCTCTACTACACAGAGCCACATTTTTATACTAATGATTAGGAGCCAAGGAAAAACATAAAGGCCTCACAGGAATGAATAAAGCGCATATTTGTGGTTTGTTCAGGAGGAGCTGTCTTCCAACCTCTGACAAATATTTTAATTATGTCTAAAAAACCTCCGACCCTTTTATGTGGACTGGGAAAGATTATATTGAGGTAGTTTGGTAACAGTTTATAAATACAGGTTTTTTCATCACCATTCCAGCCCTTCTGCACATTTCATTTAGAAAAAAAAAAGGATTCTGTTTCCAAAGCAATGAAGTAATTCTTTAACCTTTTTTAGTCTAGAATCTAGTCAGAATACAAGTTGTTAAAACTCAAAAAAAAATTTATTAAGGCCCTATTATGTTCAAGCTACTGTGTAGGTATTTTCTAAGAAAGAATAGAATCATAGATTTAGAGCTACAGAGACCTTAGAGGCCATATAGACCAGCCCTCATTTTTTCACATTTTAAAAAAATAAAGTTTTTTTTTATTTTTTGTTTTTTATGTCATCGTCATTATCTCTACCCTTCACTTTCCTCTTGTAGAGATTGATCTCACATAATAAAATTGTTCTAAAAAAAGTAATATTAAAGACAAAAGAGGAAAATATCAGCACAACTAATGAATATATTGAAAAAGTCCTAAAACACATGCAATGTACAACACCTGTAGTACCTCCACCTCCACAACAGAGTGGTATGGGGTTGACTTCTCAAATGTCTTCATTAGAGTGCTGCCTAATCTTTAAAATTTTGCTAATTCACTTTCCATTTTGCGTATGCATGTGTGTAGTTGTTCTTTTGAATTACACTGTTATAATGTATATAACATTTTTTTGTCTCTGCTTACTTTATTCTGCATCAATTAATGTACATCTTTCCATACTTTTCTGTGTTCATCACACACATTACCTCTTATGGCACAGGAATATTCTACTACATCCATGAACCACAATTTGCTTAGCCATTCTCCAATGTATGGCATCTACTTTTTTTCCAAGTCTTTACTATCACACACACACACACACACACACACACACTGATGACAGATATTTTAGTGTACATGGAGGTGTTCTTTCTGTGAAGGGCTTCTTCGAAGTACAACTTAGTATAACAGAGTCTCTGCTTCAAAGTTTACAGACATTTTAGCTACTTCATTTACATAATTCCAATTTTTTTTCCCAAAATGACTATACTATCTTAAAGCTCCAACAAAAATGTATAATTAGAATTAGAGCCATTGCCTTCCCTTTGAGAGTACATCTCCTACTCATAGCTGTGAGAAGTATGAGATCCTTCTCTTATAATTGTTAATAGCATGATGTTTGATATTGAGGCCACATATCCTTTTAAAATACATATTGTAGAATATGGTATCAAGTGTGAATATAAGCCTAATTTCAAGAAAGCTGCCAGGCAGCTTTCTAGTTTTATTAGCAATTTTAATTTAACAGTTTTTTTCCTATGTAATTTGTTTTCTATTTTGTCAAAAACTGGGTTATTATATCCCATTGTTTCTGATTATCCCTTATCTAATCTCTTCCAATGATCTATCTTTATATTTTTTAACCAATACCAGATATTTTTGATGACTGCTGTTTTATAGCATAGTTTGAGTCCTGGAGGTGCTATTCTCCCATCTAGTGTAGCTATTTTAGCATTTCTCTTAATATTTATATTTTATTTTTTCAAAAGAATTTATTATTATTTTATCAAGTTCTAAAAGTATTACCTTCATAATTTGATTTGCATAGCATTAGGAGTTTAGATTAATTTGGTAGCATTGTAAATTTTATTGTATTGACATGACCTAGCCATGAGCACTAACTATTCCCTTAGCTATTTAAGCTGTTCTTTATTCCTTTAAGGAGAATTTTATAATTGAATTCATGTAAGTATTTTATGTGCTTTCTTAGGTTGATCCCAGATATTTTATGCACTTTATAGTTATTTAGAATGGAGTTTCCATATTATTGCTCAAAGTGGAGGACAGAAAGCAGGAACACTAAATTCCTCCTTCAAACTTTCCTTTTAGAAGCCAGCATTTGGACTTTCAGCTCACTCCACTTTGCATCATTAGCTCTGCTTTGTTTCATCTTCATAAAAGGAGATGGCTCCCTCTAAGTACTTTTTGTTCCCCCCACTCTTTCTTTTCAGATTCCTCTTGTCTGTTGTTTTCTTCCATTGTATTACAAGCTCCTTGAGGTCAGAGATTTTCTTTCTTTTCATCTTTTCCAATTTTTATCCCTAGCAGTTAGCACAGTGTTTTAAACATAATAGGTATTTGGTATATGTTTATTGAAATGAATTATTATTCTTATAGAGAATTGTTATTGATTTTTGAGAATTTATTTTGTAGACTGAAACTTTCCTGAAGCCATGTTTTTTTTTCAATGAGTATCTTGGCTAATTCTCTAAGTTTTTTTAAGGTTGCACATGCACAATTACCTTAAAAATATTTTCACATTAGTCTTATTGTGAAAGAAGAATCAGAATAAAAGGGGAAAACTACAAGAAAGAAACAAAAAACAACAAAAAAAAGTGAAAATAGTATGTTTTGCTCTGCAATCAGACTCCATAATTCTTTCTCTGGATGTGAATAACATTTTCCATCATGAGTCTTTTGAAAATATCATTAACAAATAGGGATAATTTTATCTCCTCTTTATCTATCTTTATGCCTTAAGTTTGCTTTTCATTCTATTGTTGCTAGAATTTTCTAACTATATAAAGTAATAGTAAGCATAGGCAATCTTGTTTCATTATCATATTTATTGGAAAGGGTTCTAGTGTATCTCAATTGTATATGATACTTACTTTTGGTTTTAAATAGATGCTTTTTATTATATTAAAATGTCCTTCTATCCCTAAATGTTGTTGAGTTTTTAACATAAAAGAGTGCTGTAGTTTGTCAAAAGTTTTTTTCCCTGAATATATTGAGATGATTATGTGGTTTTCAATATTGTGGTTTTTAATATAATTATATTGGCTGTTTTCCAAGTGTTGGACTATCCTTGAATTCCTACAAGAAATTTCACTTGATCACAATGAAAGATTTAGGGGGCAAACACAGTGTTCTGTTTGACAGGATTTTGTTTTGAGTAGACATTCATGAATAATATTGGCATATAGATTTCCTTGGGTGTTTCATTTTTCCCTGGTTTAGATACTAGTACTATGTTTTCTAAAGTGAGTCTGATAGGATGCTTTCTTTCTCATGTTTTGAGAATAATTTATAAAATATGGGTACTGACTTTTTAAAAATTTTTGATAGAATTTGCCCATGAATCTATCAGGACCAAAATTTCCTGCCTTCCTTTGCCAGTGCCTTCACAGCTAGATGTATTTCCCTTTCTCAGATTCAGTTCAATTCTCCATCTGTGTGGGAAATCACTACAGGGGATTGTTGCTTCTGCACAAAAGCCAAGGTGCTAAACAGGATGCACCTGCTTAAGTGGCAGCTGGAAAGACCCTTCTTGCTAACCCGCAGAGACTCACATGGGGAGTTTAGGTGCTCCAAATAGGCTGTAAACCCTGTGCTACTCAGCCCATGGGGAAATAGGGGAGGGAAATACAAATAGGGAATCGGAAATAAAAAGCTGTGCTGTGCATTTGTCGCAATGAGTGTGCCTACTTGTTGGGCACCCAGTATTACAAGAATGTTAATAAAAATCCTTCCTAAGTCACTTGTGCCTGCATGGAGTTCTTGGTAAGATGCTTGTTTCTTACAATCTGGTTTTCTGATATTTTGTTTATTCTACATCTTTAGAAAGTATTCTTTGATTCTTTTTGTGTTCTCAGTTTTGTAAGTATAATTCTGCATACTTTTTTGATACTTATTTTCATTTCTTCTGCTTTTCCTGTGACTTTACCTTGCTCATTTTCTACTTTATTCATTTGATTTTCTGCTTTTTTGCCACATTGTGTAACACTATTATTTTTGTTTATTTAATATTTTTAGTTTTCAACATTGATTTCCACAAGATTTTGAGTTACAAATTTTCTTCTCATTTCTTCCCTCCTCCCACTCCAAGATGGCATATGTTCTAATTGCCCCTTTCCACAATCTGCCCTCCTTTCTATCACCCCACTGCCCCCCTTATCCCTTTTCTCCCTACTTTATTGTAAGGCAAGAGAGATTTCTACACTCCATTGCTTGTATATCTTTTTTCTCAGTTTCAAGTAAAAACAGCTTTTTTTTGAGCATTTGATTTTAGAAATTTGAGTTCCAAATTCTCTCTGCTCTTCTCTCCCCACCCACACTCCTTGAGAGAGCAAGCAATTCATCATAGGCCACATCATCATTATGCCAAACACTTCCATAATAGCCATGTTGTGAAATATTAATTATATTTCCCTCCATCCTATCCTGTTTCCCTTTATTCAGTTTTCTCCATTGACCCTGTCCCTTTTAAAAAGTGTTTGCTTTTGATTACCTCTTCCCCCAATCTGCCTTCCCTTCTATCATTCCCCCTCTCTTACCTCCTTCCCCTCTACTTTACTGTGGGGTAAGGTACCCAATTGAGTGTGTATGTTATTCCCTCCTTAAGTCAAATCTGATGAGAGCAAAATCCTCTCATTCCCTTTCACTGCCCCCTCTTCCCTTCCAATAGAACAGCTTTTTCTTGCCACTTTTGTGTGAGATAATTTGCCCTATTCTATATCTCCCTTTACCTTTCTCCCAATATATTCCTCTCTCACCCCTTAATTTTATTTTTTAAGATATCATCCCTTCATATTCAACTCACCATGTGCCTTCAGTCTATATATATATATATATATATATATATATATATATATATATATATATATATGTACATGTGTATATATGCATATTGCCTTCAACTACCCTCATACTGAGAAAGGTCTCATGAGTTACAAATATTATCTTTCCATGTAGAAATGTAAGCAAAATGGTTCAATTTTAATAAGTCTCTTATGATTTCTCTCTCCTGCTTACCTTTTCAAACTTCTCTTGATTCTTGTATTTGGAAGCCAAATTTTCTATTCAGCTCTGGTCTTTTCATCAAGAAAATTTGAAAGTCCTCTATTTTATTGAAAATCCATATTTTGCCTTGGAGTATTATACTCAGTTTTGCTGGGTAGGTGATTCTTGGTTTTAATCCTAGCTCCATTGACCTCCAGAATATCATATTCCAAGTCCTTTGATACATTAACGTAGAAGCTGCTAGATCTTGTGTTATCCTGATTGTGTTTTCACAATACTCAAATTGTTTCTCTCTGGCTGCTCACAATATTTTCTCCTTGACCTGGGAAGTCTGGAATTTGGCAACAATATTCTTAGGAGCTTTCTTTTTAGGGTATTTTTCAAGAGGCAATCAGTGAATTCTTTCTATTTAGATTTTACCCTCTGGTTCTAGAATATCAGGGCAGTTTTCCTTGATAATTTCTTGAAAGATGATGTCTAGGCTTTTTTTTTTTCAATCATGGCTTTCAGATACTCCAATAATTTTTAAATTAACTCTCCTGGATCGGTGTTCTTATCCAATGAGATATTTCACATTGTATTCCATTTTTTTCATTCTTTTGGTTCTGTTTTATTTCTTGATTTCTCATCAAGTCATTAGCTTCCACTTGCTCCAATTTAATTTTTAAAGTGATATTTTCTTCAGTGGTCCTTTGGACCTCCTTTTCCATTTGTCTAATTCTGCCTTTTAAGGCATTCTTCTCCTCATTGACTTTTTGGAGTTCTTTTGTCATTAGCGTTAGTCCATTTTTTAAGGTGTTATTTTCTTCAGTATTTTTTGGGTCTCCTTTAGCAAGTCATTGACTTGTTTTTCATGATTTTCTTGCATCACTCTCATTTCTCTTCCCACTTTTTCCTCTACTTCTCTTACTTGATTTTCAAAATCCTTTTGGAGTGCTTCCATGGCTCGAGACCAATTCATATTTTTCTTGGAGGCTTTTGTTGTAGGCTCTTTAACTTTAATGACTTCTTCTGGCTGTATGTTTTGATCTTCTTTGTTACCAAAGAAAGACTCCAAAGTCTGAGTCTGAATCTGAGTCTGTTTTCACTGCCTGGCCATGTTCCCAGCTCACTACTTGACCCTTGAGTTTTTTGTCAGGGTATAACTGCTTGTAGGGTAGAGAGTACTTTGTTCCAAGCTTCAGGGTTCTTGTATTGCTGTTTTCAGAGCTACTTCTACACAGCAAGCTCTGCCCCACCAGGGCTCCTCCTGCTCCAACAGCCACCAACCAAGACTGCGACCCAGACCCAAGCAGGGTAAAACAAGAGAACCCTGCCTCTATGCCAGCAAAGCAATCCCTGTACTCCTGCTCTGAACCTTGGCTTGATTCTTCCCACTGAGTGAACCTGGGGCCAGAAGCAGCTGCCTCTCAAGCTCTTGAAGCAGCCTCAGGAGCTTTCTGCTTCTACCACAGTGCCACCTCAGGCCACACCTGGGGCTGGGGCTGGGGCTGGACAGTGCACTTCTCTCACCCTATCCACCACCTTTCCCATTAACTTACTCCATTGTCTTTGGTGTTTGTGGGTTCAGAAGTCTGGCAACTGCCACAGCTCAGTGATTCATGGCCCTAGTGCTTCCTCCACCCAACTTCCAGTCTGGTGGGTCCTGGCACAGCCCATGCTGGACTGCGCTATGCTCCCAGCATGGTGTGATAGACCCTTCCCAGTAACAACTCAGGCTGTCTTGGGCTGGAGACTTGTTTCCCTCTGTTATTTCATGGGTTCTGTAATGCTAGAATTTGTTCAGAGCCATTTTTCAGGTGTTTGGAGGGATTTGGAGGAGAGCTTAAGTGAATCTCTGTTTTCTAGCCACCATCTTGGCTCTGTCACGCCCCCTCTCCAGTCAGATTGATTTTCTGCTTTCTTGTTTTCAATTACATAAGCTAAAAATCTATCGATTTTATTAGTTTCTTTAAAAGAACAAGGTTTTATTTTTGTTTACCATTTCTGTTATTAGTTTATTTTCAATTTATCTAATTATCCCCTAAGCTTAACATTTTGGGTGCTTATTTTTAGTTTATTTACTTGTAAGCTTCTAATTTTTAAATGTATATTCAATTTATTAATCCTCTCTTTTTCTGTTTTGTTAATGTATGTTTGCAGGGATATGATGTTTCCTTTGAAGAGTGCTTTAGCAGCATGAAAGAAATTTTGCAATTTCACTATTATTTTTTTCACCTAATTATGATTTGCATAATTTGTTCTTTGACCCATTCACTATTTAGAATTTCTTTATTAATTCTACATTTGGAGATGTGGCCTATAAATCAATAATTGTTTTTACTAGTTTGTGGTCTGTAAAATATGCATTTACCATTACTGCTTTTTAATATTTGTTTACAATGTCTGTGACCTAAAACATATTCAAGTTTTTAAAGAATTACATGTGGTGCAGAGAAATATGTACATTACTTTTTTGTCCCTTTTTGTAGACACATAAATATGTTAGCTTTAATTTTCCAGCAATTTATTTCTACATCTTCCTGCGTATTTATCTTTTTGTTAGATAAAAGAGAAAGAAGTTGAAGCCTCTTGTGACTATTGTGCTATTTTCCATATATGTCTTCTTGTAGCTCAGTTAATTCTTCCTTTACAAATTTGGATGATAAGAAATTTAAAATTTATCAGTTTATTACCGATATTGGTTTGTTGTCTATGCTTACTTAAAGCATAATATAATTTGATTATCCCTTTTTATTTTTTGAATTTTTGTTTTTATTTTCTCAGGTAGCATGATTTAAATTCTTGCTTTTTCACATTCATTTTTGCTACATAATAATTTTCTTTTTCTTTTTTCTTTTTCATTTTCTCAAGTTTATTTTGTCTTTTTTTAAAAACTACATTTCTTGTAAGCAACAGATTATATGGTTTGGTTTTGTTATCCTATCTCTCACTATTTTTTTTTATTGTATTAGATTTTTTAATCCATTTCTATTTAAAGTTAGAATAGTTTGGTTTATATTAAAAGTTATATTGTCCTCTTCTGGCATAATCAGTACTCAGTCTCTTCAGTTACTTTACAATAATCTTTTTAAGGTGGCCTTATTCTCACTCCCTCTCTTCCTCCTACCCCAATCTCCTTTTGTATTCAATATACCTTTCCTATAAGGGTTTTGCTTACTAGTAACTTTTTCTTTCCTGTTTTATTCTGGTTATCATATTTATCCCCTTTATTTCTTCTCAGTTAATCAAGAAATTTCCCACTTCATTTTCTCCACTTCATCTACTCCTATTAATTATTTTTCATTTGAATTTTGTACGCTTTTCCTAAGAGAATTTCTCTTTCATCGTTATACATCTCTCTCCAGATACTCCAAAGCAGGGAAGGGGAACCTATAGCCTCAAGGCCACATGTGGCCCTCTAAGTCTTCAGGTGTGGCCCTGTGAGTAAATCCAAACTTGACAAAATGAATCCATCTTTTTTTTTCCTCTTCTGTTTTGGTTTTGTTTCTTCTTTCTCATGAATAATTCCATTGGTCAAAATTCTTCTTTACAACTTGACTATTGTGTAAATAAGTTTAATGTGAAGATATATGTGCAACATTTATCAGATTCCATGCCATCTTAGGGGAGGAGGGGGAAGGAAAGGGAGGGGAGGAAAATTTGGAACTCAAAAACTTGTGGAACTGAGTGTTGTAAACTAAAGATAAAAAAAATAATAAAAAATACCTGAAAAAAAGAACTGCTTTTGTTGCATCCCATAAATTTTGGTATGTTGTCTTATTATTGTCATCCTCTTGAATGAAGTTATTGTTTCTGTGATTTGTTTTTTGGCCCACTAATTCTTTAGGATTAGATTATTTAGTTTCTAATTAATTTTTAGTCTGTCCATGACTCTTTATTACATATAATTTTTATTGTATCACGATCTGAAAAAGATGTAATTAGTGTTTCTGCCTTTCTGCACTGAATTGTAAGTTTTTTAATGCCCTAATACATCATCAATTTTTGTGTACGTGCCTGCCATGTACCACTGAGAAAAAAGGTGTATTCTTTTTGATCCCCATCCAGTTTTCTCCCAAGGTCTATCATATCTACCTTTTCTAAAATTCTATTCACCACCTTAACTTCTTTCTTGTTTATTTTGAGGTTAGATTTATCAAGTCCAGAGAGGGGGAAGTTGAGGTCCCCCACTATTATAGTTTTGCTGTCTATTTCTTCCTGTAACTCTTTTAACTTCTCCTCTAAGTATTTGGATGCTATACCACTTGGTGCATATATGTTTAGTAATGATATTACTTCATTGTCTATGGTGCTTCTTAGCAGAATATAGATTTCATCCTTATCTCTTTTTAGTACATCTATTTTTGCTTTTACTTTGTCTGAGATTAGGATTGCTACCCCTGCTTTATTTTTTCAGCTGAAACACAGTGTATTCTACTCCAGCCTTTTACCTTTGCCCTGTGTGTATCCCCCTGCTTCAAATGTGTTTCTTGTAAACAGCAGATTGTAGGATTATGGTTTTTGTTTTTCTTTCTTTCTAAAATCAAATTAACCAAGGGTTTATCTATTTTGTTGTTGTTGTTTCCATAAAATCTGCCCTAGTGTTATTTCTAAGTTCAATGGTTTTCATACTTTTAATTTTTCTTACTTTCTCCTTTGATTTTGAACATTTTCAAATTGATATTTAATTGGACATTTTTAATTTGTTACTTTTCAGTCTTTTTTAGTTGCATAACCAATTCATTGTTCCTTCCTTTCTCTCTTTTACTGACATAAGCATTTAGCAATAAAAAATTTTCCCAAAAGTGCTGCTTTGGCTGAATCCCACACATTTTGATTTTTTGTCTTTTTGCTGTCATTCTCTTTGATGAATTTTTTTTATTGTTTCTATGATTTGTTGCTTGACTCACTTATTCTTCAAGATTAGATCATTTAGATTCTAATTCAATTTTAATCTATTTTTCTGTGGCCATTTATTGAATGTAATTTTTATTGCATTATGCTCTCAAATGGGTGTATTTGATAATTCTCTTTTCCTGATGTTGCTTGTGAGATGCTTTTTGCCTTAATATACTGTCCATTTTTGTGTGCCATGTACTATCAGGGAGACCCAGAGTCATGCTTTATTCTTGACTAAGCCATGATCATTGAATCATTTTTTAGTTGTTCAAGACTTACACTTTTAATATGTTTGAGAATTCTACCATGAATCAAAGTCAAGCTCACTTTACTATAATTTCATTCCCTTTTCTTTTGTGAAAATTGTGATATTTGCCTTTCTACAAACCAGTGATGGTAAATTATTGAATGATTTTTTTAAAAAAAATAAAACCAGATATCATGGCTTAGCAATAACATTTGACAGTATTTTAAATACCATGTAATATTTCAGTCAGGTGATCCAAATTTATTAACAACAAATATGCTCTCTATCTCCTTTCATAATTTAGCCATCATTTCCCTATTAGTATTTTTCTTCTGTTCAATTTTAATCTTTGTATTCCAAAGATTACAGGTTTTAGACTTTCTGCAGAAGATCTTTGAAGAGTTTCAGGTAATGAAAGTCCCAAAGTTCATTGATACAGACTTTTCTTGCACATGCAGAAGGGGTTGTGTGGAGATAGTGACTGTAGGTGAGAAGAAAGATTCAGGTTATACCGGATTCTACTTATAAAAGATATGTGTGATGAAAACCTCTCTTTGGGGGCACTGAAGGGAAAAAAGACTCTGGGAAGAAGTTGATATGAGAGAAGCAAACAGTTTCTATCATGTCCCTATCCTCAGCTTGCTATACCAGAGTCTTTTCCCTTTGGGTTATTTATTGGTTTAGCTTAGATATCATTCTCCCAATGGAAATCCTCCTTCAATCTGTATTTCTGGTATATATTCTAATATGTAGATGTTCTCTGATATACATTTTGCTATGAACTTGCATGGGTAGCTAGGGGGCATAGTGGACATAGCACAAGGCTTGAAGTCAGGAAGACCTTAGTTCAAATCTAGCCTCAGACACTTAACCCTCTTTGCCTTAGTTTCCTCAGCTATAAAATGATGAGCTAGAGAAGGAAGTGGCAAACTATTCCAATATCTTTGCCAATAAAACCCCAAATAGGTTATGAAGAATCTGAAATGACTGAACAACAACAATTAACTTGGATAAGTAGATCTCTTGGCTATTTGTATGCATTGTGGAATTGGCATTTGGTGGGAAGAGTAAAGCCTTGTCAAGCCCATTTTTCCCATTAATGAACAGTGATCAGAATTTTTGCTTGAGCTAAAATTCCCCTTTACCATATATAAGCGAGAAAATAAATATTAAGATGTCTATTCTTGCTTTCTTGCCTCCTGTGAGCCACATTGAGAAAGCCACTATTTATAGCCTATATATAGGCTATCTCAATATTTGTGTACATACATACAAACATATACATATACATGTATATTCATTCAATATGCACATCTCGATATATTTCAACATGTAGTCTGAGTATATCCTCTCTCTCTCTCTATCTCTCTCTCTCTCTCTGATCTATCTATCTCTAGCATGATTCATCGTGAATTCTGAAATTGTGGTTGGTACTTATATTCATCAGAGTTCTTAAGTCTGTCAAAGTTGTTTGTCTTTACAGTGTGGTTATTATTACATAAAACATTCTCTTGATTCTGCTCACTTCATTCTGCATCAATTCATAGATACCTTCCATAGTTTCTCAGAAACTATCTACTTCATCATTTCTTACACTATGATAATATTCTATCATATTCATATATATTAACTTAATCATTCCCCAAAAGATAGATACCCTCTCAGTTTCTAATTCTTTGTTACCACATAAAGAGCTGCTACAAATTCTTTTGTACATACAGTTACTTTTCCTCTTTCTTTGATCTCTTTGGTATTCTTAACAAGTTCGGCTCATTCTGAGCTTTGGCACTGTCCATCCAAGTTAGTGCCATACTTGTTAAAAATTCATATTCTATTACCTGCCCCTTGTTTACATCTTTAAAATAAGTGTCTTTTAAAAAATCTACTTTGGTAGATTAGTACCCTGTGACTTTTTTCCATTCACATCATCTACATCATTCATTTTAAACAATTTTCATTTTGTGCTAACTAGGATTGTTTCTCTTTGTGTCTTCAGAATTTCCTCCATGGCAGTTTTCCATCCCTCTTACATTAAATTTTCCTGTGGAGTTTTGTTCCATGTTAATGGAGAAGAAAAAAATAAAGAAGAAGAATTGAAGAAGAAGAAAATGGTGATGGCGATGGTGATGGTGATGAAGGAGGAGGAAGAATGGAAGGCAGCATGGCAAAAAGTATGTAAGGAAGTTGAAATATTTCAAAAAAATATCTTTGCCTTTAAATGGTTCAGTTTCTTACTGGCAACATTTAACTGGATAGCATTTTTTTTCTATTTGTCCCTGGAAAGAAAATCATAATGTGCTTTTTTTCATAGTCATATCCACTAATGACAACATATGGTCTTGGATTAGCACAAAATTGTTTTCAATGTGCATAATGGAAGTAAAGCTACCTATGACATTGGGTTGTTGTTATTGAGTCATTTTCAGCCATGTCCAACTCTTCATGACCCCAAATTGAGGTTTTCTTGGCAAAGATATTAGAGTAATTTGTCATTTCCTTCTCTATCTCATTTTACAGATGAGGAAGCTAAGGCAAACAGGGTTAAGTGACTTGCTAAGGGTTACACTTGTAGAAAGTGTCTGAGGCCAGATTTGAATTTAGATAAGTCTTCCTAATTCCAGGTCCAACATTCTACCCACTGTCCTACCTAATTGCCCTAACATTGCGTTAAGGGAATTTTCATAAGTGAATGATAAAAATTATAGTATGACAGGTCAGATCCTGAACTCCACTTGAGGTATATCCCAAGGCATGTAATTCATAAAATAATTTGTGGGAATTCTTATTTCAAAAGTGGTACTAGTGTCTGATCCTACCAATCTGACTGGGTCCCCATTTTGAAGTATACATTGATAACGGTAGATTAATTCACTTCTCTCCCATCCTGCTTTGCCCTAAATATAAACAAGCACATAATCCTCTCTTGAAAGATACTGTGCCACCACCCCCCACTCCAGCTAAAAATAATTAGAGTTACCACTGTTACCACAGTGGTACTAGTTTTCATTTATTTCCCAGAAGAAAATTATTTCATTTATTCCCAGAAGAAATTACAAATCATAGCTGATGGCTAGGAATCCTAAGACTAAATGAAAATCTGTACCTGCCCTCAGCTGTTTCTTTTTGGGTACTTCTAGGTACTTTCTAGGTGAATTTTTTGTGTGCTGAAGGGAGAGGGGAATTCCAGCTCCATTTTTCCTTCTCTCAGCTGATTGGGAAAGATCTACACATACACCTCCCTCTTGTCATAGAAAGTTACCCCTAAAAATTACCCTAGAGATCATCTAGTCCAAAGATTCTTGACCTGGTCTGATGGATAGATTTCAGGGAGTCTAAGAACTTGGAGGGGGAAAATTAAATTTTTATTTTTACTAATCTCTAACTAAATAGAATATTCCCTTCAGTTATGAATAGGCAGTGAACCATGATTCTGAGAAGGGGCCTGTTTATTTCATTGGACTTCTAAAGGGGCCCTTGACACAAAAATTTCCAGAAACCCTAATCTAGTCTAACTACTTCCTCCAACTGTATTCCCCACTCAAGCCTCCACAGTTTTATAGATGAAGAAGGGAAGAGTTCAAGGAATTTAAGAAACTCTTAAGTTTTCCTCTGATCCTCCACATTATCAAAAAATAAGAAGTAACAGAAAATAAGAATATCTGGGAACTAAAGCTTAAATTTTACTCTTTTGTAATTCTTTTTTTCGATTATAGAAAATCTATTATCTCTTCCTCACACCTTTCCCCATTGTGGAAAAATAAATAACAAAACCCATATGCCCACATAGCAAATATACAGGATCAAGAAAAAAAGATCCCATATTGACTTTGTAAAAACGAAATGATATCTTTCACTCTTAACCCTGTGTCTATCACTCTCTGGAAGGATGTAGTTCACATGTCTTGTTTTCTAACCTCTCTGAATAATTCCTTTGTCTTAGGTAGAGTCAGGATCTAGATTCGGCTATAGCTCACAAAGAAGAGGATTTTAAATTGAATCTTGAAGGAAAACAAAAGATTCTGATATATAGAGAAAAAATACACTTTAGGCCTAGAGGAGAGATAGAGGTACTAAATAGAGAGACAGACACTGAATTAGGATATGGAACACTCTGTATGAAGAATAGAAAGTGAATACAAATGACTGGACTTGAAAAGTTAAAAAGCGGCAATGCTGTTACCCAGACTAGAGAAAGATGTGACAATAATCAGCAAAGATGAAGCCAATCAACCAATGCAGAATCAGAAGAACCAAGCCACAAGACAAGTAGAGGTAGTAAAAGGAGTCAGTCACCTGGGGATGTGTTCCCAGGGTCAGTGCAAGCTGGATCTTTGCGGCAATGGGAGATCAAAATATCAGGTAAGCAGAGGTGGATCCAGCAGGGGTATTCAGGTGGTGAGGCTGGCACTAGGCCCAATGAGTAGGCTGGAGTGCTTCTTATAGTGAAGAGGAAGCTGGATGAGTCATGTTTTGCAGCTGCTTCCTGGCCTTACTCAACCCTCAGGTGATTGGTAGGTGGTTTCTAGGGCAGAGGCCCTGACTCACAGAGATGCTGTTTTAGAGTATGTGCTCTGGCTTGGGGAAGCCAGACAGATTTTGGAGTAAGAAAGTTGACAGTGAAAACCTGAAATTTTCCAAATGGTCAATGTTTATCTCTAACAGCTGACAAAAGAGATGCCCCACCTCTCCTACCATTGCTATATTTTTGTAATATAACACTTGGCCACTGACAAAGAACATTTTAAAAATAATTCTTATATGAAAAACAATATTTATGGCTCTGATGATTTTTTAAAATTGCATATGGTTTATAAATAGAAAGTAATATCATTAACAAGATCAAGTTTCATGTTTTTAATGATAAGTTTTATTTATTCATTTATCTAACTTTTTGTTATTGTTGCTTGACTTTTGATCTTATTTATTTAGGGAATTCCCAGTGTAGAAATGTTTTTGTTGTTATTTTTTGGGTTTTTTGTTTGTTTTGGCAATACAGATCAACACCTATCCAGCAATTTATAGTCTTTGATTAGGAGCAGGACTTGAATCCAGGTTGTAAGACACACAAGAAGATGTCCCTAGGAGTCTCTGCTATGAAGTTCTGGAACATGCTATCTTCTTACAGGCAAACCATGCTTTAATGGGTGCTCTGAGCATTTCCATTTCTAAGCTTAAATTATATTGTAAACTACCGATCCTTTGTAAGACTTTGTCTACAGCTTTTGTTCCCACCAGTATCCTACTACTACCATAGTAGTATTGTCTGATAATTCTTTCCCTGGGGAAAAAGGCTCTTAGTCTTTAGAAGGATTGAGGTGGAAGGGGAGATGTGATTAGAGTTTACTTGACCTCAATAAATGTAGAGTTAATTGCTTCAGACACCCAGCTAGGTCTAGACCAGAAGTTCTTAAACTTTTTGTGTGTCGTGGAATCCTTTGGCAGTCTGGTAAAGCTTACAGGCCTCATCTCAGAATAATGTTTTTGAATGCATAAAACAAAATATATAATGTTACAAAGGAAAACAAGTATGTTTAGATAGTTATGAGAATATTGCAAAACAGGTGCAAAGACCCCCCTTTCCCCCCCCCCTACTATCTATCCACAAACTTCTAAGGGGATTGTGGCCCCTGGACTAGGGGGGACTAAAGTCCCTACACTCTGGTCTAGGGACTTTAGAGAATGGGAAGTACCTTCCTCTCACAGCTTCCCCTCTGGTCCTGTGCCCTGATTCTTCCTTCACCCTGCATCAATATGTTGGAAATTTGTGTTTATTTTTTATATTAGGTATATTTAATTTTTATATTTAAGTATATTTCATATTTATTTATATGCATGAATGTCATTCTCTTTCCCTCCTCCATCATCTAATAGAATTTGAGAGCCTCATACCTCTGTATCTGGATTAGTCTCAACCACAGAGTAGGTAATTAATAAATATTTGTTGAATGAAACAATTATAAATATCTAAATTATCAACTAAAACTATTGAAATGTGAAGCCCATATTCCTGTTTGTTATCTCACACCATTATTGTGAGGATCAACTTCTGTAATGCAGTAAAGCCTTTTGCTAACTTTAAAGCATAAACTTAAGTATTTTGTTTTTTGAATCCCAGATTCTGTATAACACAAAGGGTCAGAGGTTGACAAGCTCACATAATCATCTGAGTTCTGATTGGTTGTCATGACCCTCTAGAAGCTTCTGTTTCTCTGGCTTTTCAAAGGAAAAAGTATACATGGAGGTAACATTAGAAATGCTCTTAGAACTTGATTCTAAATTATAGCAGCTTAAAGTGTATCTGACACTCATTCTGTATCTTCAGATGGCCCATTCAAAATGGCATTACTCATTTTTTTCTTGAAGCAACCATACATACTCTATTCCATACTATTTAGCTCTTGAGAATTTCTTTTCTACTCATTGGAAAATGCCAAGGACCCCCTGTGAATGTCCAAAGATAAATGATGATTCAAATTGTTACTTTAGGAATGGCTACGCTCTGTGGGGAAAGATGTACACTAACGTACCTTTAGTGGAGCTGCAAATTGGAGCCATTTTGTAAAACAATTTAGAACTACACCCCAAAGTCACCAAACTGTATATAGCCTTTGACTGAGCGATACCAATACTAGGCATATGGGCCAAAGACACCAAAGAATGAAGAAAAGGAACCATGTGAATGAAGATATAATAGTTCTTTTCATGGCAACAAAAGCTGGAAACTAAGATGTATGCTCATCTATTTAACAATGGTTAGACAAATTGTATATAAATCTGATGGAGTAGTTTTACTCCATAAAAATAATGAAACAGATAGTTTCAGAGGAAACTGGGAAGACATCTAACAACTAATGCAGAGAGAAGTGAATGCAGTGAGGGAATATTTTATACAATGATAACACCAGTTTAGAGAAAAGCAACTTTGAAAAAATTTAGGATTCTTATCTTTGCAATGGCAAACTTTGATTCCAGAGGATGGACAATAACACATATGGCCCATTTCATACTAGAGAGATGATGGATTTAACATTTAGAATGAAGATGTTTTTAGACATGAACAGTATGGGAACTTTGCTTAATTCTGCCTATTTCATTAGAATTTTCTTTTTTATTGTTCAATTGGGGAAAATGGGAAGAGAAAATAAATGCATGTTAATCAAAATAATAAAATAAAATTTCAAAAAGGAATTTCTGTGCTTCAGAGCAGCTCTGGAATCTTTTCTTTGCCCACTAAGTCCCTGTATAGCCATATGCCATATTATGTCTTCCTTCAAAGGTGCTGCCATTGTTTGGACCTTTGGGGTAAAGCAGATAATCATTGGGCATGCATGTGCCTTGTCCAAACCCAAACATGAGCTATTTAGGGTACAATTGTGAAACCCTGATACCTCAAGGCTCCCTTCTCAGTCGTGGTCTAAGGAGAGTCCTAGATTTGGTTTTCCTTTCTCACATTCACTTAGGCAGTTCAAGGCTACAGAGTTCATTCTGCTCCTCACCCTGGCCTCCCTCCAAACCGAATCTGCATCTCTTTTTAGGGTTGGGCTGCAGCTGCAAACAGAATGTACGTCTGCAGCACTCTCTCTGAAAATAGTTGTCTTTGTTGTGACTAAGATATCCAGATCTTTTTTCAGGAGCACCCTTATTTGATTGACTGATGAGCCTGGGTGTTATTTTTGAATCTGGGTTATTTCTATTTCTGATGTAGGATGCAAGATGCTGCACATTTGCCCAGCCCACACTTTCTATTTGATAATACTTTTTCATCTTTGTGAAGGCAGCAAACTATTTTGTTTTGTAAAGTCTGTATTTGTTTCAGAAATATTGATGGTCAAGACTAGACTCTGGGCGTCTCCCCACAAGTATTTAATTACATTGCCTACAGGCATAACTTGTCAACATCATGGGTCCTTGCATTGTCACCAGAAAGCTTTTTTAGTTTTAGGTGTTTTTTCATTTTTTGGGTTAGAAAAATACAAAGTCCTTCAATAGCTTGTTCTCTATCAGTCATAAAAAACACAAAGGGATGCTGAGTGTCAACAAAGATGCTGACAGGGGAATTGATAATTAAAGGTCATGATGGATTTGGACATGGTGCTCATTCCAGTGAATCAAAGTTGATGGAAAGGATTATTCCCATTACAGAGAAACTAATTAAATGATGCCACAATCTTCAAAATTCTACATGTAGTTATGCAGAGATTCTGGCTAAATTAATAAATTATAATAGTAAAAATGGAATTTTAATTCATTAATACACTCAATTTTACAGGAGTTAGACTGGAAAATAACCACTTTGATTTTTTAAAGTGTAATTTCAAAAATTGTTTCTAGATTAAATATTTTTATTTTCTTGCCTAAAATAGGTTACTTTGGTTTTGTTTTTGTTTTTGATAGGAAGACTTCTTTATTAGAATGAAATGATCTATAGATATTTAAGAGAATTAGTCATAATATCGAATATTTTAGCATTGGAAGGGATTTCAGAGAGCATTTCAGATGCCAACTTTCTTTCACATAAATGATAACTCTCTACAGCATATTTGGTAAGTGAATAATCATCCCTTATACAAACACTTCCAATGACAGAGAAGTCCCTACTGAATAAGATACATCATTCTAATTTTGGATCATATCAACTGGACTGAAGTTTCCATAACTATTTAAATGTTTTTACACCACTTTAATTCTCATTGGGTCCAAAGATCAATGCTCTTCTAAACAACAACAAAAAATGCTCACTGGCAATCATTTCAGAATCACAAAATCTCAAAAGGCAAAAATTACCTTCTCATCATCACTCTTATTCCTTCAGTGCTTACATTTATAGCACCACTTCTGGTCTTGCTCACCAGATATGCATGGGCATTGCCAGATTTGCCCCCCTCAGGGTTCCGGGGACAACTCCGAGGGAATAGAATTTCTAGTATTTCCACTCATGAACCCCCACCAATATTTGCTCCATTGATTATCAGTAAGTAATCTCAGTGATTGGCTTTTAGAAAGTTATTTCCTAAGCAGACATAGCAAAGACATTTGTTAAAGAAAACAATTCCCATAAATCAGGAGCATCGTACTCTTTTAGCACATAAGGTCCATGGAGAAAGTAGGTTCAGACTTATTGCAAAATGGAAGTGAGGCACAAATGTAGGGGACAAATGTAGCAAAGGGTTAACTCAGAGCTCTTGGTTGCTAGAAGTTCTTTTCTCGCTTCACAGAATACTCATGAATTTGCCCTTAGTTATAGATCTCTATTGGGCTCTAAGGATTGGTGATTCAATAAAATTTTGAACCTGCATTTCATAATTATGTCTATATTGTCTTTGTTTCATTTCTCAGATTTGGTTGCAGACACAACCTTTGGTCATTCCTGCTTCAGGGATTCTGTTACTGGTTCTGGTGGAAACTGCTATTCATGACATCAATGGAGCCCTCCAGGTGTTCTGACCCTTGGAAGTTCATGAGGTTATCAATAGCCTGTCCAATTCCATTCATGGATTCTTAGATGCCTTTTCTCAATATGTCTTCTGTCTGCCCCGGTATGTCCCCCTATACCCGCACAGAGGTGTGTTTTCTTCTACAAGTCCAATTTCCCTAGTTAACATAGTCAATGGGGAGGAAAAAGAAAAGAATGCTTACTATCCCCTTACCAGGGGCATTTATTTCGCAAGGACCTAGAATCCTCAGCTCCCAAATTTTGAGTCCTTCCACTATACTGACTAGCTCTGAATTATTGTTTTTAACAATCTGACACCTGATTTTCTTCAATCAAGTAAAAGGAATATCCTGTGGGACATCATCTATGTTTATCCAATGACCAAAGTTGCCTATATTTCCAAAGTGATTAAGGATTTCTTTATGCTTAGTTTACATTTTATTGATTGATTCAATCAATTGAAATATTTGGTTATCCTGCGACTAATCTCTACATTTTGATGTAGAAAATTATATATATACATATATATATACATATATATATATATTTATATATGCATATATATAACTGATATATGCACTACAAGTTTATGCTATTTAGCCTCAGTTGAGATTCCCAGATATTCTTATATTCAATTTGAAATAATATATCTATTCATAGGCTCATAGACATAGACTTGGAGGAGGCCACAGAGGTTATCTAGTCTAATCTGAGGAAACTGAGGTGGAGAAAAGTTAAGTGACTTGTCCAAGGTTGCATGAATATTGTCAGTCAGAGGATTGGAACCTAGGTCTTCTGATTCCAAAGGTAGTCCTCTTTCTACTGTACCCTACTTTCTATGTTGTTCATTCCATCTTGAAGACTTAAACTGACATCTTCTCATTTTTGTTCTACTCTTTTTCCTACCGTATCGAATTGCTTTGTCCTTACCTTCTCAACTCTAATGAAGTATGTCTACTTTTTCCTGATACTATTTGTTTCATTCAAATTTTTATCTTATTTCCTCCTGCGTCTCTCAGAACCTAACTAATTAACTATTCTGTCTTTCCTTTACTAACTTCTTGATCTCCTTCAATGAGCATGGTCAAATCCCCCCTATTCTGTAGATGCAAATATGCATGTGCCCACATGCACACACATGCATGCGTGCATACATGCACACACACACACACACACACACACACACACACACACACTACCACTAATTCTCAGATCTCATCACAACACCACCTTCTCAAAGTACTTTTGTTCTCATTTGTTCTCTCCTTCCCTGAACAGGTAAGTTTCATCTAAGAGTAATCTACATTTACTCATCATCTATTCACTTCATAATGGCTTACAATGTTATCACTTCACTGAAATTGCTCTCTCAAAGGTCCTTAAAGATATACTGAGATCTCAGTACAATTATCACAAGATTTTATATTGTTCACATGGTTTTACAATAGGACAGTCAATAAATTGTTCATAACCTTTGACCTGATAGATTGCACTGGGTGTATAATAAATGGAGGTCAAAGGTAAAAAGAAAAATCTGATTTATGCAAAAATCTTGGTATATACACTTTTTCATTTAGAAGAAAAGTAAAAAAAAAAAATAGTAGATGACCATCAAAGGGGAAATGGCTCAATAAATCAGAATATATGAGCATAATGAGGTACATGCCCTGTAAGAAATAAAAAAAAACAGATATTAAGGGGCAATATGGAAAAACGGTTGCGGAGTGATTGTTCATCTTTCATTTCAAAGAGGACTGATGACATCAAAGGTGAGGTCTTGATTTGTGCATGAATTGTATTTAAGTGAGGCAGAATTGCAAAAAGATGACAGCATCACTCTCTCTTCCAGAGTCATCAAAGTCCAGGGGCAAGACAAAAGTCAAGACAACTGGAAGTGGCCTAGGATCCAGTGGATGACCTTGGCATCTTCAATGTTTGAGCAAGTTTTAAGCACTCCACAGCCCCTGCTTCAACCACCTTCAGGGAAAATTGTTCTCATCTGCTTGTCTATTCCAACGGCAGAAGTCTTCACATGCTTGACATAGACATCCCCCTAATTCACTGATAGGGTTGAGTCCTATCGATTACCCTCATCTTGCTTTAGCCCATCTACCAAGAATGTTTATGAGATGTGGCCATTGTGCATGCTATAGCTTCTTGGAGTCACAGGGGAGACTTGAGTGAAAGGTAAACACCAAAGGTGAATGAGCAGACCTGTTTGTTTGGCAAGCCCTAACACCAGAAGTGTTAGTCCTCCCCGAAAACTCCATATGGAGTGGTGCAGACTTGTGAAAACAGAACCAGAAGATATTATATATAGTTATACAATATATCTATACATAATATAAAATACAGATAAAAACAAAACCAAAAGGCGATTAAACTGTGATTGTGTTCACAAAGCTCAATCCAAGAGAAGAAATGATGAAACATCTTTCTTTAAAGAGAGATGGGTACAACAACTATGGAATGTTCACATGTGAGGCATATGGGTGAGGAGACTTTCAATTAGGTAGGTTTCTCACTACAAACAAATTTACATTCCTAAGCATTGCACACATTTGAAAAGCATAGCAATTAAGGGACTCTTAATTGATTACTAATGTCTTTACTATCCTCTTTTCCTTGTCTCTCTCCCTTCCCCTCCCTTCCCCTCCCCTTCCCTTTCCCTCCCTTTCCTTTCCTGTCTTCTCTCTTCACCTCTTCATTTTTGGGGTGGAGACTTATAGTTTCATCATTGTGAGGAACATTCTATGGTGTAAATTCACTGCATCAATTCAGATCTGAAGACCATCTGTAGCTTAATGTCTTAGAGAGGGGCAGAGCCAAGATGGCAGAGTAAAAGCAGGGATTTGCTTGAACTCTCTCCCAAACCCCTCCAAATACCTGTAAAAAATGACTATAAACAAATTCTAGAGCAGCAGAAGCTACAAAGAGACAGAGTGAAACAAATTCCCAGCCCAAGACAACCAGGATGTTTGGCGGGAAAGGTCTGTTGCCCCAGACTGGAGAGGAGCACAGTCCATCATGGGTGGAGCAGGCACAAACTAGGCCCCAGCAAATCCTGAACAGCCCTCAGGGGACTGAATCACTGGCAGCTGAGGCAGCTTCCAGATATCTCAAACAACAAACTCCAAAGATAACTTAGAAATCAGGGGGAAATGTCTGTCAGACCTTAGTGAGAGAAGAGTACACACAAGCCCTGGTCCCAGCACAGTGCTGGGGCAGCAGCAGGGGCAGCAGCAGCAGCAGCAGCAGCAGCAGCAGCAGCAGCAACAGCATTGGTGGTGGCAGCAGTGGCTGCTTCCAGAGCTCCTAGGTCATAGACAGCAAAAGGACTGAATAACTGATCAGAAAGGTATTACAGGGATCACTTTGCTGGTGCTGAGACAGGATTCTGTTGCTGTGCCTATACTTGGATCTAGGCTGTAGTCCTGGGTAGCAGTCCTGGAGTGAGGAGAAGCACTGGCAGACCAGTTTGTGGAAGCAGTGGAGAGGGAACCCTATTCACAGTTCCAGGGCAGAAAAGAGTGCTTGTGATCACTCACTGACCAGAGGATAGGCCAGAAGAGGAACAAACACATCTCCTTATTTCATATGACCTTGGAAGAAGTGAAAATTTACAGGTCCCTAGAAGTATCTCTGAAAACAGCTACATAAAACCCCTCAATCTTGGGACAGTATACCCTGCACACTGGAAGCAGAGTCCCACCTTAACAAAGAGTGAAAAAGTCAAGTAATCAGCTGGGAAAATGAGCAAACAGTGGGGTGGAAAGGGAGGAGGGGGGAATCACACTATAGAATCTTACTTTGGTAACAAAGAAGATCAAAACTTACAATTGGAAGAAGATAAAAAAGTCAAAATCCCTATGTCCAAAGCCTCCAAGAAAAAAATAGGAATTGGTCTCAGGACATGGAAAAGCTCAAAAAGTATTTTTAAACTCAAATGAGTGAAGTAGAGGAAAAATTGGGAAGAGAAATGAGAATGATGTAAGAAAATCATGAAAAATGAGTCAACAGCTTGCTAAAGGAGACCCAAAAAAATACTGAAAAAAAACAACTTAAAAAATAGACTAACCCAAATGGTAAAAGAGGTCCAAAAAGACAAAGAGGAGAAGAATGCCTTAAAAAGCATAATTGGCCAAATGGAAAAGGAGGTCCAAAATCTCACTGAAGAAAATAATTCCTTAAAAATTAGAGTGTAGTAAATGGAAACTAATGACTCTATGAGAACTCAAAATATTATAAAACATAACCAAAAGAATGAAAAAAATAGAAGACAATGTAAAATATCTCAATGGAAAAACAACTGACCTGGATAAATCGATCCAGGAGAGATTTAAAAATTATTAGACTACCGAAAACCACGATCCAAAAGAGACTAGACATCATTTTTCAAGAAATTATAAATGAAAATTGCCCTGATATTTTAGAACCAGATGGTAAAATAGAAATTGAAAGAACCTACTGATCACCTCCTGAAAGAGATCCCAAAAGGAAAACTCCCAGGAATATTATAGCCAAATTCTAGAGCTCCCAGGTCAAGGAGAGAATATTGCAAGCAGCCAGAAAAAAAAAACAATTCGAATATTGTTGGAAACACAATCAGAATAACACAAGATTTAGCAGCTTTTACATTATAGAATTGGAGGACTTGGAATATGATATTACACAGGTCACAGGAGCTAGGCTTAAAACCAAGAATCGCGTAAAAGCAAAATTGAGGGTAATCAATGAGGGGAAAAATTCACTTTCAATGACATAAAGGAATTTAATACATTCTTGAGATTCTAGAGCTAAATAGAAAAATTGACTTTGGAATACAAGACTCAAGAATCATGAAAAGGTAAACAGGAAAGAGAAATCATAAGGACTTGTTAAAGTTTAACTGTTTGCATTCCTACATGGAATGATGATATTTGTAACTCCTGAGAATTTTTTTCTCAGTATTAGGGTAGTTGGACAGAATATATATATATATATATATATATATATGTATGTATGTATATATATATATACATATATATGTATATATATATACATATATATGTATGTATGTATGTATGTGTATATATATATATATATATATATATATATATATATATATAGCCAGAGGGCACAGGGTGAGTTGAATAGGAAGTGATGATATCTAAAAAATAAAATTAAGGGGAGAGGAATGTACTTGGAGAAAGAGAAAGGGAAAAGTAGAATGGGGTAAATAATTTCACACAAAAGACAAGAAAAAGCTTTTACAAGGGAGAGGAAGAGGATGAAGGTGAGAGGGAATTAGTGAACCTTATTCTCATTGGATTTGGCTTAAGGAGAGAATAACATACCAACTCATTGAGTATGGAAATCTCTCTTACCCTATAGGAAAGTAGGAGGGAAGTGGATGGGGGGCTGGTAATAGGAGGTAGGGCAGATTGAGGGAGGGGGTAATCAGAAGCAAACACTTTTGAGGAGGGACAGGGTGAAAGGAGAGAACAGAATAAACATGGGGTGGGATAGGATGTAAGGAAAAATAGTGTTTCACAACATGACTATTATGGAAGTGTTTTGCATGACTACCCATGTATAACCTATATTGAATTGCTTGCCTTCCCAATGAAGGTGGGTGAGGAGGGAGGAGGAAGGGAGAGAATTTGAAACTTAAGGTTTAAAAAAAAAAACAAATGTTAAAAATTGTTTTTACAAGCAAGCGGGAAATAAGATATATAGGCAATGGGGTATAGAAACCTATCTTACCCTACAGGAAATAGAAGGGGAAGGAGATAAGAAAAGAGGAGGTGATAGAAGGGATGGAAGATTGGATGTAGGGGCAATCAGAATGCACGGCATCATGAGGAGGGAGAAGGAGAGAAATGGGGGGAAAATTTGGAACTTAAAATCTTGTGGAGGTGAATGTGGAAAATTAAAATGAATGAATGAAGGGATGGATGGATGAATGAATGAATGAATGAATGAATGAGGGGAAAAAATGTCTTAGAGAATTGCCTGGGCCACTCTTAGGTTAAGTGGCTTGCCCGTGGTCCCATGGTCAGAAATAGGATTTCAGCCTCACCTCACTTTTCCTGACATTCATCCCACCCTCTATCCACTACAACACAAGGATAGATTCTCTATTCTTGGCCCTACAAAAGGGAGTTTTCCTTGGTATGGCATTTTATGATGGCTATTTTTCAGAATAGGAGGATTAGGTGCCCAATTAGCTCTATTTTCCTTCACAGTTTTCTTCACTGGCACTTCATATATTTCAGATAATTTGAGGATGAAGACAGGATTTTGGTTTCATCAATGCAGAAGTGTATTTTCCCCTAATAAAATTCAGGCAAGCATATGCATCATCTAAAAAGGGGACAAATACATCTCTTTAAAAATAATTTTAAGCCCACTAGGCACAGAAATAGCTTTTGTAAAAAGTATGTGAGTTAAGTAATAAAATCTGATGTATGGGGGGTTGCATACTGAAGAGAGGGGAGGGAGGGAGAACTGCATACTGAAGAGAAACAGACTGTTCTGAATTGGAACATGGTGAAAAACATATGCATCAAGCGCAAATGAGATTAGAAGTATCTTTCTTGTTGACCAAGTCTGCCTACATCCAGCCATAATAAATGTTTCAGTAGCAGAGGTTGACCATAATAAGTATTTTTGCAGGCTTAATGCCAAACCTGAAGCAGGGCTCAGTAGGGCTTGGTCCAACTTCTTAATTTAAAAATACAGTATTTGCTGGGGTTGGGGGGTGGGGATGGTAGCTTAGAACAGCTATTTTTAGTCATCCTGTTAAAGCTTTGTTACAGAGGACTGTGCTGTTTACATTTCTTAGTACTTAATAATTTGCCAAGGTAATGTGATTTTTCCAGAAATATGAAATAATTCTACAGGATTTTTGGTAATCATGCACACTTTTGGAAAGTACTATGTTGTTTTTGTTGATAAAATCTATTTGGTGTCCCAAAAGTCTTAGTGCAGTTTTAAGTTATTAAAGCTAATATTCCACTACACCTCATCAACAACCCCACACACCTTTTTTTGTTCTTTAAATTGAATTTCACTGTGTATTGCTAGAGATAAAGGGGTACAACACGAAATGAGAAAGACTCAGATTCAAGTTCAGTTGGTAACTGTGTGTCCTTCAATAATTTATCTAACTTCTCTAGACTTTCATGAAACTTGCAATGATTCTATAGGAACTTTAACCTTCATGAAATTTTAGAAAGCATTATACTACTCTTGGTTCTAATTATAGACTACATATAGTAGATGTCTCAAAATTTTCAATGCAATTTTAAGCTAGGAAAAACTTAAGCTATTAATTAAGCCATTGAAGTTTACAAGCAAACTGAGACTTTTGAGTACCCATGCATATTCTGCCCCCTTTCCATTCCTGTTCCTTGAATTGGATTTTACTGCATTGCTTACATCATATGGCATAATTGAAAATAAAATTAACTTAGAATCAGAAAAATGGGTTTGTTTCGCCTAGGATTTTGGACAAGTCATTAAACCTCTCTGAGCTTTAGTTACCTCTTCTGAAAATGGGGGTCATAATAACTACACTACTTGCCTGACAGGATTGTTTTCAGCATCATAGATGAGAACACTCCATAAACTGTAAAGTGCTATGCGAATCAAAGTTGTTATGATTGAAATCTGAGACATGTTACAGCCCAAGTGTGTGACAGACCAAAATAAATAATCATGAGGCCAATAGTAGCAGTGAATCTGGACAACTGCATATTAACAATAAACTAGAAGAAATTCCAATGTGTTTGCACTTACTAAATTTTGAGAGAAAGGATATTTCTTTATAATTTGCTCAGTTATACTTTATTAGAACCTTAAACAGAATGGTGACAATCGGCTTTCCCCAAGAATGCCAAGGTCCAGGGGAGAATTCTTCTTCCTTAGGCTGGTCCTTGCACTTCCATAGTTCTCCATTGCAGGTATATACTTTCCCAGTTCTTATCATAGGTGTGGTCAACATGGAGTCCTTTATCTTATTTTTATCCACTCTTAATCCCAGAAGGGACACAGGAGGATGAGTCTCCATGTTGCCTGTTGTCCCCTTTCACATGCAACTGCACCAGAGATTGGATGGATCTTGGACTTCCCTTGCTCCTGCTTTCCCCTTAGTATTGTTGGCCCTTTCCCCTCCTTATACCTTACTCCACATGAAAGAATTGCAGGTTTGGTACAGCATCCTTTCTAGATATCCTGCTTTGGATAGGCAAGAATATTTTAAAATTACCCATCAGTCAAAATTTTGCCCTCTTAGATAGTGCAATGAAATTTTAACCAGTATAGAAACTACCTTTGATTTTCAAGCATAATCTGAACAGTAATGAAGATGATTTTTCCCAGTTCATCAATGAATTCTGGAGAGTTACCTTTGGTGTTCCACAAGGAATGCCCTTGCATGAAGGTTCAAATTTGGTGCCTCCATATGGCAAAAAGCTGATGCTGGGTTCTCTGATGACAGAATAGCAGTTCTGGTTCTGAAACTGGACAGTTTAGGAATATGGCCTTGGGACTCCATGTATATTATATGAAAAGCAGCTGAGGCAAGTTTAGAGATACTCATCCCAGAAAATAGGCAATGAGGTGATTTTTCTTCTCTATCAACTACAACAATTCATTAAATCTTTCACCTAGCAGAGAGGATCTGCATCTGTGATTTTCATATGTATGTATATACATATATACATATATGTACATACACACGTATACTATATATTTCATTAATCTTCTCTTTTTTCTATTTTGTAAATGTTTAACTCTAAAGATATGATTTTGCTCTTGAGAACTACTCTAGCTGCATTGTAGAAATTTTGACATGTTGTTACATCATTATAATTTTCTTTAACATAGTCTTCATTTGTTTCCATGATTTGTTCTTTGAACCATTCATTATTTAAGATTTCATTGTTAAGTCTACATTTAGGTCTGTATCTTTTGTTTGTGGTCCCTGAATCAATTTCTATTCTCATTGCATTATGGTCAAAAAAGGATGTATTTACTATTTTTGCTTTTTTACAATTATTCGCAATATCACTGTGCTGTAAAACATGGTCAGTTTTTTTCAGTTCTGTTTGGTGAAAAGAAAATATGCATATTCTTTTGCTGTCCCATTTAGAAGATGCCATAAGTATTTAACTCTAGTTTTTTCCAGTAATGTGTTCAATTCCATATTTTCCATTTTGTCTTTTTTGTTAGATTTATTCAAAACTGAAGAATATTTAAGTCTCCTGTCACTATTGTATTATTGTCTAGGGCTTCTTGAATGTTTCCCTTATGAATTTGGATGCTAAGATATTGGTTTTGTGTCTTTGGTTCCTTTAACCATAATATAGTTTCTTTGTCTACTCCTTTTTTATTTTGTGAATGGTTGTTTTTTTTGTATGATAGCATGATGGCCTACTTTTTTGATTCACCTAATGCATAGTATTTTTTTCCAGCCTGTCAGTTTTATTTTGTGCATGTCTTTTTTTTTAATATTTTCCTACAAACAATGGATTGTAGACTTTTGTTTTCTTAATCTGTTGCCTTTTTCATCTTATTGGATTGTTTAATATATCTAAATATAGCTAAAATTAGGAGTTAGGTTTACAGTTTTCTCTATTCCTAAAATGTTTTTTGAGATATAATTTTCCCTCTTTTGCTATAAACACAATTTTAAATTCCTTTCAATTACTTTAATTTAATATTTTTTAAGCAGTGGCTCTGTTCCCATTGACACTTGCCTCATCTCCCCTGTTCTAATTTGTTATTCTGTTCCCTTCATAGTTTTGCTTACTCATTTCACTTTTCTGTTTTTGTATGGTTATATGTTTCTTCCCTCTCTTTCTTTATTTCAGCTAGTGATGTAGATTTCCTCTTCATCTACTCCTATTCATTAGTTTTTTTTGTTTTTAATTTCATTTTTGCACCCCTTTCTGCAAGAAGGATTTCTCTCACTCTCTTCATCATCTATCTTCTCTTTCTATTTACTGAAGACTTTCATTCTCTGAAAACCTATAATCATCTGTTCTCGCTCTTTTATCTGCATTCTTTATACATCAAAGCTTCCAACATATCCATTCTAAGTTTTGCCCTTTAGGTAGTTTCTGCCTCTACTTTATAGGGAGCAACCCTTGGATTTCCCTTTTCAATTGTGCCTCACTCTCAGAGAAATGCAATTATTGCAGGTATCAGGACACTGCCCCTTAGTAGGGAACCTAGCCCTGCTGATCTATACCCTTTCCTGCCCTCCCATATTTGCCTGGAAATTTAATCCTTTTGTCCATGATCTTCACTCCTCCAAGTTCCAGTTGCCCCCAGGGGTTCTGACTTCCTTTTTTCCAAGACAAGTAGACTTTTCAGGTATAAACTTCCCAGGTCTTACGCATTATAAGGTCCTCATCTTTCCTCAGGCAAAGGAGCATTCATCAGTGAAATCCCCTCCTACCTCCAAATGCCTCCTTCCTTTCCCATACTTTTCAATCTTTTCCCTTCTTTATCACTCATTCTCCTGTAGGCTCTTGTTTTTCTTTGACCACAGAGGTCACCTTCCCCTCATTGGTAACTCTTGATTTGATTCCATTGCATCACTCCCTCCTCTCTGTTACCTTCTTCCCATCATCACTTTTATGTACCTTCTCAAGCTATAATGTAGTGCCACAAAAGAAGATTCACCTGTTGCCAGGTTCAGTCCATGCCTCCTATCTGTCTTTTCAATGTTTGCTTTTACCAGATTTTTGCCTTCACTCTTGTCTCCTTGTATATCTCTTTAAAAATAATTGTCACTGTTACTGTTTGCATTTATTCACTCCTCCTTTAATTCTGTTTTTTGGGCTGTTCCAGAGGCAAAAATCTCAGTTATGTTTTGTTTTCTAAAAATTTTTAAAATCTTTATTATTGAATATCTATCTTATGTTCTGGTCATGCGAAGCTTTGCAGGATAGATCACTTTGGGCTGAATTCTGAGCACTAATATTCTTTGGAACACATTATCCCCTTCCCTTTTCCTTTCTCTAGAGAGAGCGCAAAAGTATTGTTATTCAAATGTCGTTTTCACTGTATTTGATGGTCTTTCTCCTGATGACTTGCAGAACTTCTTGTTTCTGACTTGAATTGTTAATTTAACTGCTATGTGTCTTGGAGTTTGCAGTTTGGGTTTTCTTCTGAATATAATTTGTGAATTATTTCAAATGAGATTTTATCTTTTATGTTCAAAAGTTCTGGGCACTTCTCTTCTATTTTTTCCTGCATTATGGTGTTCAAATTTTTTTCCTATTGCATTTTTCTGGGAGACCTATTATCCTAAGGTTGTCACTGTGCATCCAGCCTTTGAGATCTATAAGTTTTGCTTGCATAGTGAGCCAATAGTCTTGTATTTGTTTTTGATTCTCTTTTTCTAGGTTGTCTTTCATTTTTGTCTATTTGCATTTCTAATTTACTATTCTCTCTTTTGTTTCTTTAATGAGGCCTGAAATTGCATATTCAAGTTTTTCTATTCTGCTCATCAGTTTTGTTTTGTACGATAGTAATACTATCACTATTCTCTCTTCTTTTTTAAAGAACTTAGGAACACATTTTTGTGGCTTCACATTGTCCTTAAATTCTACACTGTCTTCTATCTCATCAAGTGTTGGATCACTTCCCTTCATTGTGGTATTTTTTCATAGATGCCTGAACTCATTTACTAGACCTGGAGGCCATATTTTCTTCTATTTAATGTTTTTCCTGTTGATTTATCTGGTTATGTTCATGGTCTCTGGGATTTTTTCTTTCTGAAACCTTTGGCATTTTTAGTTTCCCCTTCCCCTTATCTTCACTATCTCTTACTTCCTGATTCCCTCCCTTATGATTGTGTTTTCCTTAGGGGAGAGATCTTGAAATATCTGAATCTTCTCTTACATTGGGCAATTCATGGCTTACCAAGCCTAGGTTTTTGACCCAACTGACTTTTGAGTGGTCATAAATGACCCAGTCTCTATTTCGTACTCTTTCCCTCTGGCTTGGAGGAATGCTGCACAGATCATTATGCACAGAGGGTCCTATAACATTCCTTTTATTCCTCAGCTCTCTGGCCTGACACTAGCAGTTTGGAGCATGTTGGCACTGGTAGTTCAAAGCCTGTTTTCCTTGGCACTTGATTTTCAGAGGTTTGCAGTGCTGGTGTTTCAATTTTGCAACCCCCAGCAGACTTTTGTTCCTGAAAGGATGTGGTCAAACTCATGGTCAAGGCCAAAGCAAATTTCCACGTCCTAGATCCAAGCTCTCTATGGCATTGAAAGTAGGAGCGGGGAACAGAGTGCAGGGGTGGGTTTTGATGTAGACCTGTTTTGTGTTCTTGGATCAGCTACTGTGGCTTCACTGTCAGTAGCATGGGATGTGGGGGAGAGGTATAGAGTGAGTTCAGGGTCAGTGAGCAGTCTTTTTTTTGAATTTTGTGGGTGTTATTTTTGCTTTCTTTTGTATTCAGATTATCCTAGACCATGGAACAGATAAACTTGCTTTATCTGTGTTGCACAGTTTCTGTTTTGTAGTGGTTTAGGAAGTTGTGAGGATTGGAGAAAATGTTGACATTGCCATCTTGTTCCTCACATAACCCAGAAGTGGGTTCTGTATCAATGAAAAGAAGTACCCCCCCAAAGTATTCTTGAAGTATATGTGCTAAACTGTGAAAACAAGGAGAACACATTTCTCTGATAAAGCCCTCATTTCTCAAACATATAGAGAATTGAGTCAATTTTATAAAAATAAGAGCCATTCCCCAATTGATAAATAATCAAAAAGTATGATCAGTTTTCAGATGAAGTAATCAAAGTTATTTATAGCCATGTGAAAAAATACTCTAACACTACTGATTGGAGAAAGGCAAATTAAAACAATTCTGAGATACTATTTCATACCTATTATATTGGTTAATAAGACAGAAAAGGTAAATTACAAATGTTGGAGGGGATATGGGAAAAATGTGACATTAATTCACTGTTAGTGGAGTTTGAACTGATTCAACAATTCTGTAGAGGAATTTGGAACTATGCCTAAAGGGCTATAAAACCATGCATACCCTTTCACCTAGCAGTACCACTTCTAGGCCTGTGTCCCAAAAGAGATAAAAAAAGGAAAAAGACCTATATGTACAGAAATATTTATAGCAACTCTTTTCTGGGGGCAAGGAATGAGAAAGTGAAGGGATGCCCATCAATTGGAGAATGGCTGAATAAGTTGTGGTATGTGAATATCAAGGAAATTAATGAAAAGAAATGCTAGGGAAGGTGGCCTAACCATACCAGATATTAAACTGTATTATGAAGCAGCAGTCATCAAAATTACTTGGTACTGGATAAGAAATAGAGTGGTAGACCAGTTGAATAGGTTAGGTACACAAGACGTAGTAGTCAATGATTATGGCAATCTAGATAAACCCAAAGGGTCCAGCTTCTGGGTTAAGAATTCACAAAAACTGCTGGGAAAACTGGAAAATATTATGGCAGAAACTAGGCATAGACCAGTATCTTACATTGTATATCAAAACAAAGTCAAAATGGGATCACGATTTAGATATAAAGACAGATACTGTAAAGCAATTTGGGAGAGCAAGGAGTAGTTTACCTGTCAGAATTATGGAGAAGGGAAGAATTTATGACCAAACAAGAGATAGAGAGCATTACAAAATGCAAAATGGATAATTTTGATTATGTTAAATTGAAAAGGTTTTGTACAAAGCCCATGGAATAAAGATTAGGAGAGAAGCAGAAAATTGGGAGAAAATCTTTACAACCAATGTCTCTGATAAAGGCCTCATCTCTAAAATATACAGGGAACTGAGTCAAATTAATAGGAATAAAAATCATTCCCCAATTGAAAAATGGTCCAAGGATATGAATAGGCAGTTTTCAGAGGAAGAAATTAAAGATATCTATAGGCATATGAAAAAATGCTCTAAATCACTATCGATTGGAGAAATGCAAATCAAAACTCTTATGTATTGCATCTCTCCTCTCAGAGAAGCTAACATGACAAAACAGGAAAACGATATATGCTGGAGAAGATGTGGGAAAATAGGATCACTGCTACATTTTTGGTAGAGTTATGAACTGATCCAGCCATTCTGGAGAGCAATTTGGAACTATGCCCAAAGATTCATCAAAATGTACATACCCTTTGACCCAGCAATACCACTTCTAGGGCTGTATCCCAAAGAGATCGCACAAGTTGGAAAGGGAGCCATATGTAGAAAAATATTTATAGCACTCTTTTTGTGGTGGCAAAGAATTGGAAATCAAGGGGATGCCCATCAATTGGGAAATGGCTAAACAAGTTGTGGTATATGAATGTAATGTAATACTATCATGCTATAAGAAATGAGGAGCAGGTGGATTTCATATTAACCTAGAAAGACTTGCGTGATCTGATGCTGAGTGTAGGGAGCAGAACCAGGAGAACATTATACATGATTACACACACACACACACACACACACACACACACACACACACACACACAGAGTATCTGTGATGCTTAACTTTGATAGACCTGGCTCTTCTCAGCAATACAAGGTTCAAAGAAAGCTCCAAAAGACTCCTATGGAAAAAGCTATCCACTTTCAGAGAAAGATTACAGAGTCTGAGTGCAAATTGAGGCAAACTATTTGTTTTCTTTTTTTCCTTCTTTCTTGGTTTTGTTTCTTCTTTCTCTTGATTCATTCCATTGGTTATAATTCTTCTTTACAGCTTGACTATTGTGAAATAAGTTTAATGAGAAGGTATATGTAGAACCTATATCGAATTACGTGCTGTCTTGATGGGGGAGGGAGCTTTTTGCCTTGAACCAATATAGCTGTCCCCAGGCAGTCCCTGGTGCTTCCTTGACCTGAACAGAGCAGATGGCCAGAGCGCCTCCCCCAGAAATCATAGGCATAATGGCACTGCGGGTGCAGGCCTGGACTTGTTGGCTCTATGCAGGAAACCCGTGTTTCATTTGGTACCCCTCAACACCAGCCCCAGCTCCACAAAGAGACAAGAAGGAAAATGAGGGGATCGGGAATGTGGAGGGCTTGGCCTTGTCTGGGAAGGGGTGGAGCTGGGCCATGGTGTGGCCACCCTGGGCTATTGGCACAGATTGGGAATTCAGCTGACCCAGCACCATATTCTTCGCTGAACATCATAATGGGGCTGTTGCGGTTTCAGCATCCACCTGAGAATGGGCTATTAAGAAGCACTTTTCCAGAACTGGAAGTGTTTAATGCCAGGGAGAATATCAGAAGGATTCTGGCCCAATGGTGCCTGGAAGCCTCAATGAACTTCATAGTCTTCTACCTGGCTTCTTGGAAGTTATCCTCAGAATTGATACAGTGACTACAGAATTCCATGAAAGAAGGTGGGTTGGTGCTACCAGAACCCCAAACAACCTATGAATGAAAGAGAAATTTAATTTCTTTTGGACTTTTAATTTTAAAAATCAGCTGATATCATTTTATCAAAAGACAGGAACTTGAGGAATAATCATCTTGGTATTTTATAGAATGATAAATGTGACAGTTTTGTAATGGGTTTTAAAAAAAAAGATTCCCCTACTTCTATCTCTTCTTTCCACTTCTTAATCCAATTTTTTCTTTGCTCCTTCTCTGGCTGCTGTATCTGAACTGATTCATCCATAAATATTTTTGTTCTTTAAATACTTATTATGTACCTAGGTGAGAACACAGTCACTGGGGAGGGGCACTGATCCTGGGATGAATTGGAATTGCCCTACCAGTGTCTTTGGTTACTCTTAAGTCTTTTTTCTGACTTACCTCTTAGTCACACATGGAATCACAGAACATTAAAGCTGGAAGGGACTTCAGAAATGGTCTAGCTCAACCTGCTTATTTTTACATGAGGCAACTGAGGCCTTGATAATTTAAATGACTTCTCCATAGTGACATAGCTAATTGGTGGTAGAACCAGGAGTTTAGAATCTAGGTTTTGTGTTCCGCTCTTGTGATCCTTCCATTTTACCGCAATGTCTTCACAAGAGAAAGAAAGCAGTATCTTCCAAACTGGTATCAAGGACAAAATCAGGAGCGTTCCTTCAAGTGAGGTATCAAGATCCCTGGCACTGTCTCTAAGTCTAATTCCTGAGGAAATGAGCCTAAATGAGATGGACATGTTATTCCAGATTAGGACTAAGACAATGCTGACCACTTTTTTTTGATTATTCAGCCAACTTGATCCATTTAATCATATGCCAAAGGTGGGGGTGGAGCCAAGATGGCTGTGTGAAAACAATGTTTTACCAAAGCTCTCTCACAAGTTCTGTCAGATACCTCTAAAAAAGTGAATCTGAGCAGATTTGAGAGAGTTAGAATCCATTAGTAGACTGAGTGGGGCAAATTTCCAAGCCAGGAGAGTCTAAAAGGTTGACAGGGTGGATCTGTGGGCTGGAGAGTATGGGCAAAGCTGCACCAGACAGCACCAACATGGAAGTAGTTGCGGAAACCAGCCAGCGATCCAGGCCGGGAGAAAGCTGGGTGCCCAAAACTGGCAGAGATCCCCAGGCCTCCCAGAACAGAACAGAGAGTCTGTTGAAAGGATGAGAGGTCCTAGAACCAAAGGGGAAAATAATCATTGAAAGAATCCATTGATCACCCCCTGAAAGAGGTCCCAAATTGAAAACTCCAAGAAATATTATAGCCAAATTTTAGAATTACAAAGTCAAGGAGAAAATACTGCAAGCAGCCAAAAAGAAACAACTCAAATATCATGGAACTACAGTCAGGATCACCCAGGATCTTTCAGCTTCTACGTTAAATGACAGGAAAAATTGGAATATGATATTCTGAAGGGCAAAGGAGCTTGGACTACAACCAAGGATCAATTACCCAGCAAAACTGAGCATAATTTTTCAGGCAAGAAGATGGACATTCAACGAAACGAGGGAATTCCAGACCTTCCTCATGCAAAGGGCAGAACTCAATGGAAAATTTGGTTTTCAAATACAAAACTCAAGACATAAAAAAGTAAACGGG
>CM053622.1:667402484-667439925 GCA_028646595.1 Phalanger gymnotis
AGGAGATAGGTAAGGAATGAGCAAAACATAGCTAATCTTTCACAACAGGAGTATTGTGGAAGGGTTTTACATAATGATACTCATGTGGCCTATGTTGAATTGCTTGCCTTCTTAGGGAGGGTAGGTGGGGAGAGAAGAGGAGAGAGAATTTGGAACTCAAAGTTTTAAAAACAGATGTTCAAAAACAACAAAATAAAGTTTTTGCATACACCTAGGAAATAAGATACACAAGTAATGGGGCATAGAAATTTATCTTGCCCTACAAGAGAAGAAGGGAAAGGGGGATGGGAAGGGAGTGGGGTGACAGATGGGAGGGCTGACTGGGGAATGGGACAACCAGAATATATACCATCTTGGAGTGGGTGAGGGGATAGAAATGGGAGAAAATTTAAAAAAAAAGATGTAATTTATCTGGATTTAGTTATTGCTCTTCAGTCATTTCAATTGTGTCCAACCCTTCATGACTCCACTTGGGATTTTCTTGGCAAAGACATTAGAGTAGTTTGTCACTTCCTTCTCCAACTCATTTTACAGGACATGGTAATAAGAGTTAATTGAGGGCAGCAAAGTGCACTTTTATCTCTAAAGTGGACTGAAGCTCCTCACTGGAGATCCAGCATTATATACACTATGACAAGTAGCTGTATCAAAGTACCATCATCTCCCTTCCTCTGCATGTCCCCAAATTTATAAAATATCCAGTATTATTACATATTCAACTCAGAGGATCTTGACATGCTCAGCTTGTAGATTGGGTGCATGTGTGTGTAAACATTGTAATTGGTCCTATTAGCTCAAAATACTGCCTTAAAAGCTCTCTTGAAAAAAATCCCCCAAATACACACGAAAAATATGTACTATTCCTTGAAACAAACTAGCAACATATAGAATTTTGCTTAATAACCTTCTGATTCTTAATATCAAATGAGAAATTCAATAGGGAGATACATGTTCATCAAAATTACTTCCAATATTATGGTGGTTATCTAGTATAGAAACCAAATTGCAGATTTTCCTATAGATAGGGAAAACTTTGGGAAAAAATCTACATTATCACATATTATCACAAATCCTCCTAGATGAAGATAAAGGAGAGAGAATGAATATTTATTTCATACCTACTATGTGCCAGGAACTGTGATAGGTGCTTTTAAATATTATTTGATTTATTTTTACTCTAAAGAAATTGGTCTATCAATACAAGAAGCAAGTGGATAGACTTGTAGAATATGGGGCCAATAAGATGTAAGAGTAAACATTTTTTTCTAATTTCCATTAACTCCAAAAAAAAAGAAAAGAAATATAAAAACCACCAACCCTAAAAGAGGAATTGCATGACAATGTTAGATTGTTGCATGCTGTTGTTGCATGATGAGAAAGCAAGATATTCAATAAGCTAACATATATACAAATCAACAGAGGAAAATGCTCAAATTTGAAGTGCTCTTGCAGAACCTCTTTCCCACAAGACTCCACAAATAACTATAGGTCTTATACTTTGGGACCTACATAGGTGTTTTACTGCTTTTTCAATATCGACTTGAACATGTTGGCTCTACCTTTTCACCTTGCCTGTTGTTACAAATGGTGGACCTCAACTCTTCCCAGCCATGAAAGGCATAAGGGGAAAATAAGTAAAGGGGAATTAATATTCTTGTTTTTTGTGGAGGTCACTAGGAAAGGGAAGGCCAAAGTGGCAGAAATTCTTCTTGTAACACCCACTCAGTTCCCTCTACAAGAAGAAAAACTGCAAATGATGATTTAGCCCAGTCACAGAATTACAGATCAGAAAGAATTAAAAGCAGAGGGGTGTGCATGGTTTCATTCAGCCTGAAGGATAGTAGACTAAAATCCTGCTGCAGTCAGTTTCATCTACCCAGAAGTTACTTATACTGAGGACAAGGGCTGGTAAGTTCTCCAACACAGGAAGAGGCTAAGATTGTTCTGAGGTCCAGGAGGTAAGCCTGCCATCAAAAGTGGGGGTGGGGCAGAGTTGGAGAGTAAGCAAGAGGGGATACAAGGGAGAAAAAGGATTAGAACCAGTAAACCTCTGAAGAGGAAGAGACCTCAATTAAAAGTCAAGAGAATAAGCAGATGTAAATCAACAGAGAAAATTCTAAAATTAGAATGTATGGAACATTGAGGAAATTGCTTAACTCTAAAAAACATATTGCAAGACAAAGGAAATTGACCCCAAATCTAACAAAAGACAAAACTTTGTGAATTCGAAAGAGAGGAGAGTACCATAGCAGGATATTCCACAATGTTTCAAGTGAGAAAGCAAAATCTTGAAAGAAATTTAAAAGAAAACAAAAGGCCAAATTTATGACTTGCTTGGCAGAAATAATTGACAGAACAGAAAAAATCTCTAATGCAAATTTGTAAAATTCTTCCAACATATGAAAGAACAACAGGTTGCAATTACAAATGTATTGATATGAAGGATAATATAGGAGAACAAAAAGCATAACCTTAATCAAGCTAATGATCTATATAAAATCCAACCATATTGATCTTGAAGATAGGATGCATGAAGACAAATTAATTATATGCCTCTTGGAATAATGTAAGTCAAAAAACTCAAACTCCATAATTTTATATAAATATGTACACATGTAAAAGATGACTGCCCAGAACTTCTGAGCACAGAAAAGAAAGTTATCAATATAAAGAATCCATGTATTGCCTCCCCCTAGCTTGAGAAGTTGGGGAGAAAAGAATAATTGTTTTAAATTCCAAAGCATATACTATAAAATGTCAGTGACAAAAAGTATATTCCATAAGTGAAAGGGAAAAAGAAATCCACATGTAAATAAAGGATATTTAAATAACAACACTATTACATACCCACAAGCAATAATAGAAGAGGCCAGAATAATATATTTCAAAAAGCAAAATAGCTCAAAATTATGTAATCTGCAACCTTAAGCTTAATTATCAGTGGAAAAATATGGATATTAAAAAAGAGACACTTTTGAAGCATTCCTTTAAAAACATGTAGACTGATCTGATTATTCAACTTGTATACACCCCAAGCTATAGAAATACAAGAAAAGTAAATAAATTCCACTAAGGAAACAATGAAAAATGCAATAAATTATCCTTATCTTCAGAGAATATTAAATGTAAACCACACTTGAAAGAGAAAGATATATAGAATATAAAAAATAAAAAACAGTAATAAAAGAGGAATTATCAAGAGATTTCTTCCTGAAATTAAAAATTATTTTCTCACATATCAAAGAGGGTGAGTCTATTAGGTCTCTTGGGCACAAGAATTGTAAGCTTTGGTGCATATGCCAATCTGGTCTTCACGCAAAGTTCATCATTAATATGGCAAGCCACCTAGGAGTGAAGTGGAAGGGAGTGAGGGAAAGGGACTAAACTGACTAAGGATGGTGGTGGTGGTCAGAAAGTGAGAAATGAAGCAGGCCAAACTTCCTACACTTATCAGTAATAAAATTAGACCTGTGAACATCACCGCGTTACCAGCCTGGAAATTATAAAGACATCAAGACTTTTTTTTAAGTACAAAGGCAAATAAAAACAAAAGCACAATTGAAAGAAATAGTAGAAATGATAATAGAGGAACAAACCATCAAATTTAATTGACTAAATCTCACAACTCCCTGCCCCACCAACAAGTGAATCAATGTATTTTCTGACACTAACTTGCAAAATAGGAGGAGGCATAAAAGGGGAGAGAAGAGATTAAAGGGTAGAAGGGACTGTGTCATAAATTCCAATAAAGTTTGTGGATGAAAAATATAGAGAAGTCCTATAGCTCAACAAGAAGGGTAACTACAAAGGAATGGGGAGGGCAGGACAGAATAGTAAGATAGAAAAGAGATTTTTACTTAATGGGGAAGAGAGAGTCCCACTGAAGAACATTTTTTTAAATGGGTAGAGAGATATAATTTGTAATGAGAGACAGTGAATTTACAATAGGCCTATTCTTCAGAGATTTGGCGGAAAATGCAATCACACTCTCTTAGAAAGTATTTACCTCTCCCCATGGATAACATACTGCATCAAGAAAAAAAAATTCTCGGGGACAACCAGCATCCAGAAAAATTAAAAGACTAGATTCTCAGTAGAAATTGAATGGTAAATGGGAAAGAAAATAACCGTAGGGAGGATATGGGGACAAAACTGAACCAAACAGTTTGGGGCACATGGAAATTGCTACCATGGGATAATTCTGCTTCCCTCATTAAGTGCCTCATAAATTGATACTTCTAAGAGTGAGGAACAACAACAGCAACAAAGGAATGAGAGTGAAAAATCTACCAAGGTGGTAACATAGATGTTAGTTAATAGAGAGAACTGAAGCTTATTACTTTGCAAGTTGTGATTCCGTAAGGAACACAAAGAGGCTATAAGTAATAAATAAATACCTAGGCCATGAATCAAAGAATGAATATTCGAGTATAAAGAAAGGGGAAAAAAGGGAATAAAGGAAAGAAATCCTTCTTAGAAAATACCATACAAAAAGAAAGAAAAAACTAACAAACTTAGAGAGGATGAGAGTAGAGAAGTGATTTTGAATGAACTATTCAGCTAAAAAGAATCAGAGAGAGTAATGAATGAATTAAGGTGAAGAATTAGATAAGTAAGAAAAAAAGAAATCAATAATCAGTAAGGTAAATAAAACTCCAAAACTAAGGAAAGGATTAACAAATGGGAGGTGATGTGAGAGCCTATAAGAATAAAATTGCAGTAAGTAAAATAAGCAAATGTAATTGTAGAAGGAAAACACAAGCTTTAAAAAAAGAATGCGACCAACCACAAAAATTTAATTAAGAAAAAATCCTAGAAGCAAAAATGGAGGGAAATATAGTTGTCATAACTTGAAATATGAATAACGAAGACAGTAAAATGGATGATTTTGATTTGATTTGATTTGAAAATGGAATCCCACTATTTTGCCTACAAGAAATACACATTTTAAAAAACCCATCCACAGAATAAAAATTAAAATGAAAGACTTTAACAAAATGTATTAAAATACTTCCCCTCATTTTATAAAAAATCCAGATTTGAAATTATGAAAATACCATAGAAATGACAAAAAAAAGAGAAATGACCTTCAAAAAGCTAAACACAATTGATAAACTTTTGGCCAATCTGATTTAAAAGGAGATGAAAGAATTACAAATTAAAGAATGAGAAATGAACAAGAAAAAAATCCCAATAAAGCCAGAAACAATTAAAAGCATCATACCATGTAACATACTTAGTTACTTACTGATATAATTGTGAATATAATAGAATTAGAACATGATGTGAAAAATACAAAACAACTAAATTAGAGTTCATAATCCATTCCCCCAAAAAAGGAAATGGAGCTAACTGTCAAGAAACTACCAGAATAAAAATATTCTTGTTCCTGATGGATTTATTGGAGAATTCTCTCAAATATTTAAAGAATAATGATTACTAAAACTTAACAAATTATTCTGAAGATTGAGAAAAAAGAAATCTACAAGATGCCCTTTGTGACACAGTTATACTAGAAAAGCATAAAACATAATATGAGGATTACAGAATGCTATCTTTAATTAATATAAATTTTAAAATTTAAATATAATCCTATTAGACTATAGCAATTTAGCCAAGAAATAATATATTATGAACAAGTTGGGTTTGTACCAGAGATCAATTATTGTTAAAGATTAAGAAAGCAATCAGGAAGATTAGTCATAGTTAAACGAAAAATATATCCCAAAACATTATTTCAATAAATGAAAAAATAGCTAAATATAAAACATTCATTCTAAAATTAAAAACCTATGAACATAGAGGTATTCTATTTTTAATATCATAAAAAGCATAATTTTGAAATGAAAAACAAGCATCATAGTAAGAGGGATAGAGTAATACTTTCCCAATGAATTTTGGGAAAAGAAAAAAGTAAATATTTCCATTCTCTGCTATTATTTGTTATTGTTTTAGGAATGCTAGTAATGGTAACAGAAAGAGAAAGGAATTGTAGTCATAAAGGTAGCCAAAGAGAAGACAAAACAAGCAATATTTTCTGTGCCTTCAGACTTTGCCATCTAAGGATTAGATGAAGGAATTGAATATGTGAGCCTGGAGAACAAAGACTGACAGATGCAAGGACCTCAGAGCTATCTTTAAGTATTTGAAGGGCTATCACATGGAAGAATGGTTCAACTGTTCTATTTATTCTCAGTAGTCAGAACCAGGGGCAATATGTAGAATTTGCAAAGAGACAAATAATAAGATGAAATTCAATAAATAAAAACATAGTCACACTTAGTTACAAAATATCTCCTTTATGAGTACAAGATAGAGGACACATGGTTAGAAAAGTGGTTTGTCTTTAAAAGGTCTGGGTCTCTGGGAGGTTGGGTGTACTATAAGCTCTATGTATGCTAGCAGATCAATATGGAAAGAATGAGAAGGAGGAGGAGGAGCAGGAGGAGGAGAAGGAGGAGGAAAAGGAGGAGAAGAAAATGTGATTTTGGGATACAGCTTTCAAAAATAAGGAAATGATAGTCCCAATATCTGCTCTCATCAGATGTCATCCAGACAGTATCCCAGAGAATAGCAACCAAAAAAATCAAAGGCCTTGAGTCCATGTTAAATAAGGACTGGATGAAGGAGTTAAGCATATTAGCCTTCAGAAGAAAAATTGATGGAGCTGGAGGGACCTGATGGCTCTTTTTAAGTATTAGAAAGGCTGTTACATGGAGGAGAGGTCAGACTGAGTATTCTATTTATATTCAGTGTTCAAAACCAGGGGCAATAGGTAGAATTTGCAAGGAGACAAATTTAGGCTTTAATTCAGGAAAAGCAAACAAAAAAACAAAAACTTTCTAACAATTAAATCATCCAAAAATAGAATAGTCCCCTTTGGGAAGTGGAGGGAAGGGAACCCCCTTATTTGGAGATCTTCAAGTAGATCTCAAATGGCCACTTCTTGGCTATAATGCGGCATGGGTGTTTTTCACATAAAGGTTAGACTTTGCGGGTGCTGAGGCCCATTTGAATTCGCAAACTTCATGATTTTGTGGTGATCAATAGCTTCAGCAATGTAGTAAACTAAAAACAAATACAAAAATTATTATAATACCTATGAAATATAGACAAAACTCAGGATGAAATAAGACAAATTTGATTCATTCTAATAAAAAGTATAAAATAACTGAGAATTGACAGAAAGAAATTATGTATGTGTGTATATTTTAATCAGCAAAAAACATTCATATTCAGGAATAAAAGAAGATAACAAGTAATTGAAGAAATAGTCAATGCTTATGATTGGGATACATCAATATAATGAAAATAATGATATAATCTGAATTTATATGGTTAGTACTATACCAATAGAATAGGAAACAATCTGTCAAATACACATATACATGCATTCATACATGCATACATATATATATATATAGACTAGAACTTATACTATAAACTATGATTACTTCCAAGTGATACTAAATCTCAGTATAAATATTTCATTTCCAAAATAGAGAACAGGAAGTACCTTTCAAAACCTTGAAAAAAGAGAATTATTGACCAAATTAAGAGTAGAGGTGATCATAAAAACTCAAATAATATTATTACATTAAATTCAAAAACTTTTGCACAAAGAAAATCAATCCATGTCTAATGAGACAAATTATAAGAGCCAAATTTCATCTTGTGATATGTAATATGAAATATCACTAATACAAAATATATAGTGAATTGTCACAATATGTAAGGCCAAAAGCTATTCCTCATTAATAAACAATTTTAATTGCCTCCCGTGTGCCAAATATTTGAAGTCATCTTAAAGAATCAGGATAAGGGAAGGAGAAATCATCAAGGTAGTATTCCATACATTAAGTCCCATAGTACCCTAGAGGGTGAAATTTAATTCCTTCATCAACCAACTCCCCAGAAGTAGTTATATGTTTTCTGTTAGGGTTGCCGATTCTTCCCCAACCCCAAGTAATCAGGCTTCTTAGATACCAAGGGCAGAGAAATGGTGGAATTTGTTACCTCTCTATCATTTTTATTTAAAATTATAACTTATTAAATGATTTGTTATCATTTATAATGGTGCTGGGTTAGAACAGGAAGTGTCTCTAGCAATAAGTAGCCTCATAGTGTTCCAGATGTGGTCTGCTCCTGTGACATGATATTTTTGCAAATATTACCAACTAAGGATGTCTTTCTTGTGCTGTTTTCATTGGCCATAACTTGTGCTATTTGCCCCAGGTCTAGAAATTTCAAGTCATGGCATTGCCTGCTGCACAACTTTTTGGTGATTAGACTTTTTGATTTGAGCTTAGCTGGTCCTAAACAATTGCCATAAAGGATATTACTAGGTTTACAGTCATAGGATTGGCCTTGCTTTCTTCATTAGGATTTTTAGGAAGATATTTATTTAATATTCAATTATAAAGGATTTCCATCCATCACGCTATTAACACACATTTAAGCTTTTACTGTGTCAAGCTTTGTACCTTTATAAAGACAAAGCAAAAACAGTAAGTATCTTTAAAGAACTTATATTTTATTGAGGGAGACAACACAGACTTACTTAAGTATAAATACCCAAATCAATACATACAGAGTAGATGGATGGTAATATTAGGGGAAAGACACTACTAGCAGCTCATGGAACCAGGGAAAGCCTCCCATCAGAGGCAGTATCTAAGATAAGTCTTAAAGCATGCCAGGATGCTAAGAGTGGCAGTTAGGAAGAAAGGCATTCTAGGCATATGAGACAACTAGAGCAAATTCATCAAACTAAGGAACCTAAAACATAACTCAACTAATTTTTAATTATGTACTATATTTTATTTAAAAATACAAACTTAAAAGATGAGATAAAAATACCAAATATTCTCTTGATAATTTAGTATATGTGTGGACATACCTGGCACTTTGTATATGCTTGTCTAAGCCTATTCTCCATGACTTTCCATCTTGGCACACTCTATGACAGTCTATCAAAAATCTATATTCCTACCAAGAATATCAACACTACATTTAGGAACAGAACATTACCTCCACATCATGATGAGACATCATGTAAGACTTAAGGCGAACCTTGTTTGAACCCTTCATTTGAGATTGACGAATGCCTTGGGAACTGAACCTGATCACAATCAATTTTGAAATTATTTGGAATGTAAGTGTCAAATTTCACACTAGTCTAATCAGTTTGTGAGGCACAGCCTACTTTGGGAAATAGTAGGGATAACCAGGGTTTCCTGGGACTCACTGAGACCATGTAATTGATTTATGAAAGCTTTTCATAGAATTACCTTGAGAAATGTTACACCCACAACTCTGGCCTTTACACTGTGAAAACTTCTTGTCTGCCTGGAATCTTAATGGCTCGGGCAGATTTCTTTTATTTGCAAGCTTCCTATGAGAGGTTTTATTTCTTTCTCTAATTGACTAATTAAGTTAAATACCACACAGCACAATGGAAGTACCTCTATTCTAAAAACAGCATCTTGGCCTTTTCACGCTCCAAAAATGGCCTCCTCTACCACAAGTAATGTCCGGCTCTGATTTCTGCTTCACCAGGATGGCTGATGTTTCTTTGATTCAGAAATGGAAAAAAGTAATACCCTAAAATCTGCCAACTAGCCTCTCCTCTCTCCCAACTCATGGATTTGCACTGATTTGCTTAGTGGCTGTTTAATGGTTGAACCACCCCATCCCCGCCTTCCTCCCCCCCACCAAAAAAAAAAGCATGGCATTTGGTTTGGAACTGGGAAGGGCTGAAAGGATCTGGATGCTTATACAAACCAGCTGAGTCTCTCTGCTTATAAGAGCGGTGGAATGACATTTATAAAAAGTAGGTGAACTTGACCTTACTGAGACTCCAAAGAAACAAATAGGCTTCCAGAGTTTTTTGAACTCATTGCTTCTTATCTTGAGAGAAACAACATGAAAGCAGCTGTAGAAAGGTCCTGGAGAAGCCTCATCCCAGCTGAAACCCCTTAAACCCAGAATCCTCAAGTAAACAGAATGTAAGATTTTAAATTATGTTTATGATGTTTATTGGGCTGATGCAGATCTCTATAAGGATATTGGTCCATGCAGATTCTTCCTGGATAAAAATACAGTTGAAGAACAGCATTCTGCAGCTGCTGGGTAATAGCCTTTGTCCTGTAAACAACTATAAAGTTTGGTAATATCTGATGTGGTCTCATTCTGAGTCTTGGTAATTATTACTATATGTGTTTTTTGACTGTTAGATGGAGCATGTTGAGACAGGAAGATGTGAATACTTCAACATAGTTAATACATGACATTTCTGATGTTTTCTGTGTTCATGGCTTAAATAGAGTAGTCTCTTTGGGTTGTAGTACTCTGCAGCAGTACTTTGGAGATGAAGGAACTTGATTCACCTCAATCTCTACTGTTCTGGCTCCATAGAGCCAAAGCACATAGTTTCCTCTGGAAAATGAAAATAAGCTCACTAACAACAGATTAAAGCAAAGACAAAGGTAACATCTTACTGACTAAAGATGTCTCTGAGCTCACTCTTCCTGAAGTTGCCATGGATGGTAGTTCTCTTAATATATTTAAATCCGTCAATAAACATTTATTAAGCACTTCCTATGTGCCAGACTGTGCTAAGCACTGGGTATACACAAAAAAAGGGAAAAGACAATCCCTGCCCTCAAGGGGCTCAATCTAATGGACATGGCATGCTAACACACACACACACACACACACACACACACACACACAGTACATATATCCATATACTTGTATACATACACATATACACATAAATATGTATGGATATTTATATATATGGGTGGGGGTGAGGAATATGCATATGTGTTTATATGTGCATGTATGTATACATACACACAAAACAAGCTATAAACAGTAGAAAAATAATTAGCACAGGCAAGGAATTGGAATTATAAGGAGTTGTGTAATGCTTCATGCCAAAGATGAGATTTTAGTTGGCACTTAAAGAAAGCAATGGAATTCAGCAGAGTTGAGGAGGGAGAATATTCCAGGAATGAGGGAGAGCCAAAGGAAATTCTCAGAACTGAGAGATGAAGTGTCTTTTTCATGGAACAGCCAGGAATCTTCAATTTCTGGATTAAAGAGTACATGGTGAGGTGTAAGGTATAAGAAGAATCGAAAGGTAGAAGGGTCACATTTACTCACCTTTCTTTTTTAATTAATTAATTGATTGATTGATTTTACCCCAGTTACATGTAAAAACAATTTTTAACACTCATTTGTAAAACTTTGAGCTCTGAATTCTCTCACTGGTTCCCTCTCTACCCCTCATTGAAAAGTTAAGCAGTTCAATATAGTTTATACATGTATAATCATGCAAAATATATCCATAATAGTCATGTTGTGAAAGAAAACATAGATAAAAAATTCAAGATAAAAAAGTATGCTTCAGTTTGTATTGAGACACCATCAATTCTTTCTCTGGGAATGGATAGCATTTTCATCCTAAGTCCTTCAGAGTTGTCTTAGATCATTGTTTTGCTGAGAACAGCTAAGTCATTCACAGCTGATCATCTTACAGTATTGCTGTTACTTTGTACACAGTACATTTCACTTTCCATCAGCCCATGCAAGTCTTTCCAGGTTTTTCTGAGAGTATTTTGTCCATCATTTCTTGTAGTACAACAGTATTCTATCATAACCACATACCGCAGTTTGTTTAGCCATTCCCTAATTGATGGGCATACACTCAATTTCTAATTCTTTGTCCCAAGAGAGTAGCTGCTACAAATATTTTTGTACATGTAGCTCCATTTGCTTTCTTTTAATCTCTTTGGAGACACAGACCTAGTAGTAATAGTAGTATTAAGTCAAATAGTATGCATGGTTTTATAGTCCTTTGGATATAGTTCCAAATTCCTCTAGAGAAAGTGTGGATCAGTTCACAACTCCACCAACAGTGCATTAATGTTCCACTTTCCCCACATCCCCTCCAAAAGTTACCATTCACTTTTGCTTTCCCATTAGCCAATCTAATAGGTATGGGGTAGTACATCAGAATTGTTTTAATTTGCATTTCTTCAATCAATAGTGACTTAGAGTTTTTTTTATATTATAGATATAATTATTTGAAAACTGATCATATATTTTTGATAATTTATCAACTGGGGAACTGCTCTTTTTTTATTAGACTCAGTTCTCTATAAGTTTGAGAAATGATGCCTTTATCAGAGAAACTTGCTTCAAAATTTTTTCACAATTACCATTGTTCACTGTATTTCCCTCCATCCTATCCCCTCCTCCACTGTTTATTCTATTATCTCTCCCTTTACCCTGTCCCTCCTCAATACCTCCTCCCCTAATCTGCTCTTCCTTCTACCCCTCCCACTTGCCTCTTTTATCCTGTTCCCCTCTTATTTTCCTGTAGGGTAAGAGAGATTTCTACATCCAACTGAGTGTGCATATTATTCCCTCTTTGAGTCAATTCTGATGAGAGTAAGGTTCACTCACTCCCTCTCCCCTGCTCCTCTTCCCCCCCAGAGTGAAAAACCCTTTCTTGCCTCTTATGTGAGATAATTTACCCCATTCCACCTCTCCTTTTCTCTTTCTCTCAGTACATTCCTCTTTCACTCCTTAATTTTATTTTTTAGATATCTTCCCTTCGTATTCAACTCACGCCTGTGCCCTCTGTCTACATATATTCCTTCTAACTACCCTAATAATGAGAAAGTTCTTATGAGTTACAAATATTATCTTTCCATGAAGGAATGTAAATAGTTTAACCTTATTAAGTCTGTTGTGATTTCTCTTTCCTTTTTACCTTCTTATGCTTCTCTTGAGTCTTGTATTTGAAAGTTAAATTTTCTATTCAGCTTTGGTCTTTTCATCAGAAATGCTTCAAAGTCCTCTATCACATTGGATATCCATTTTTGCCCCAAAAGGATTATACCCAGTTTTGCTGGGTAGGTGATTCTTGGTTGTAATCCTAGCTCCTTTATCTTCTGGAATATCATATTCCAAGCCCTCCTATCCTTTGATGTAGAAGCTGCTAAATCTTGTTAATCTTATTTTGACTCTATTATACTTGAATTGTTTCTTTTTGGCTGTTTGTAACATTTTCTCCTTGACCTGGGAACTCTGGAATTTGGTGTTAATGTACCTGACAGTTTTCATTTTGGGATCTCTTTCAGAAGGTGATTGGTAGATTCTTTTGATTTCTATTTTACCCTTTGCTTCTAGAACATCAGGGTGATTTTCCTTGATAATTTCTTGAAAGATGATCCTGTCTAAGCTCTTTTTTTGAACATGTCTTTTAGGTAGTCCAACAATTTTTAAATTATCACTCATGGATCTATTTTCCTGGTCAGTTGTTTTTTCCAATGAGATACTTAATAGTCTTCCTTTTTTCATTCTTTCAGTTTTATTTTATTTTTATTTCTCATAATGTCATTAGCTTCCACTTGCTTCATTCCAAATTTTAGGAATTATTTTCTCAGTGAGATTTTGTATCTTCTTTTCCATTTGACCAATTCTGTTTTTTAAGGCATTCTTCTCCTCATTGGCTTTTTGGATCTCTTTTACTATTCGGCCTAGTTTCTTTTTTAAGGTGTTATTTTCTTCAGTATTTTTATGTGTGTGTGGTCTCCTTTATCAAGCTGTTGACTCATTTTTAACGATTTTCTTGTATCGTTCTCATTTCTCCTCCTAATTTTTCCTCTACTTCTCTTACTTGATTTTCAAAATCCTTTTTGAGTTCTTCCATAGCCTGAGACCAATTCATATTTTTTTCCTTGCAGGCTTTGGATTTAGATGTAAAAGCACAGACCCAAGATGGCAGAGGAAAGTCAGGGACTCACCTGAGCTCTCCCCCAAAACTTTCCAAACACCTTTAAAAATATGACTCTAAATAAATTGTATTGCTAACTGTATTTTTTACCTTGTTGTCTACTTCTAAACATGTGTTTTGATATTTCTGGTCCCCATAGTAACATTCTGTAGTAAGAGGTTTTCCCAATAGTTTACACATTTTCCCGGCCTATTACTTGACTTTTAACTGTTTGTTAAAGTAGGGCTCTGCTTCCAGGGTGAAGGGTGCACTTTCCCAAGTTTCAGGTGTTTTTTGCAGCTGTTTTCGGAAATGCTTCGAGGGACCTATAAGTTTTCAGTTCTTCCAAGGTGGTTTTCCAAGGAGACATGTTGGCTACTTTCCTGGCCTGTGCTGTGGTCTGTGATTGACCAGAAGCACTCTTTTCTGCCCTGAAACTGTGAGGAGAATCCCCCCTCCACTGCTGCCAAAAGCTTTGCTATGCTAGTGCTCCTCCTCACCTTGGGACTGTGAACTGGATCCGAGTATGGTTTTTGTAACTTTTCTCACATTGTCCTCTAACCTTGCAATACCCCATCCTCTATTGGAATCTTTTCCTTTCTTTCAGCCTCAGTGTTATTTTCTCCATGGAGCCTTTCATGACTTTCTTATCTGAGTACTATATTTCCTTCATCAATTTTCTCACAACATTTTGCTTCCATCTCTGCTTTACACCTTCCATATTTAACCTTGTGTCATGGTGACACATATACTTCTTAATGTTTGCATTCCTAGTGCTCAGTACAATACCTTGCACACAGTAAGTGATTTATAAATGTTAGGTAAATTAAAGAATAAATGATATTTGACATATATAGAGTCTATTAGTGGATTTGAACCCTTTTCCATCTGGTAGAATCTGCCAAAGCTGCTGCTTCAGTGGGATAGCCTTTGAGAACCCTAGGGATCTCCATGCCAAGAAGAGTAGGAGAATAGGAGAAACCAAGGTACCTCAGCTCTTTATTTTTTAGTTTGGAGTTAAGGGAAATTTGTGCAAAACTACTAGCTAGAATATCAATATAGCTAAAGAGAGAAAACTGCTAATTTTATAACATGTTTACACCCTTATTATAAAAATTAGTAATCATGTGACTACCTGGGTCATGTGACCATCTGGGTCTTCATTTCAGATCTGAATAGCTGCAATCACCAAATTTATCTTGCTACAAATAAACTCTGCCAGAGAAGCAGGTGTCAATATCCCCCTTTCACCTTAGGAAACACCATGCAGAAAATAATTCCAAGTTTCTTTTGAGCGATTGCATTATTTATAAAAATAGTATATGTGCGGGAGGTTTGTTTTTAAATTCCTTAAGCCTTCATGTAGAAAAAAAGCCCTTGATATATGAGAGTCTCCTTGTTGGGCAATACAAGGGTTAGGCAAACGTTATACTGTCTCATGCTCCATGAGTGAATATGGTTCTGATTAACTCTCAGGAACCAGAAAGGAAAGAACTCAAAAAAGTGAGTTCTCTGTAGTGAAAATTCTAAAAATTTGATGAAATGTGTCTTGCAAATGAAATCTCAAACCTCTTTTAAAAAACACATGACACTCTCAAGGACAAAATGCATTTATTTTTTAACACACATGATTAGCTTACAGTTTGTGGTGATGGGAAAATGCGATGTAATACAGATTGTCATTTAGCTTTCATTTCAGAGTAGTTCCTTTGGGTTGTATCTCTTGGCCATGGCCTTACAGCTCATTTTTCTCTTCTGTCTGAGTGCCGAATAGTTTTCTGTCTGCTTTCAAGCTGTTTCTCTCTGTTCCCAGGCCCACCCTCTGTTCACAACCTTCTCATTCATTTCTGTGAGCAGGTTGGGTTGTTCCACATTATCCTCTATAAAACACAGCTGGGTCTCACAGGGACTCTTGTACCTGACTGCAACAATTGACAAGTTAGCTTTAACTAGAAAATGGAGCCCTGGGCTGGAAGGAACTGGGTCAATTTTTCACTCAACAGTATGACTCATTCACTAGGCAAGCTTGAGTCATTCATTATAGACTCAACTTCACATTCTCCAAGAAACCCATTTGTTTTCCTCAGACTTGCTATTGTTCTACCCTAGTTTATGCCACCCAAGCTACAGGTTAGTCTCACTCCCACCCTAAAAGCCCAAAGCCCTGCTTTCATTTTTTTCTCTGGTACACAGCCCAAACTCTCATCTCTTTTAAGTAGCATGAATTTACCAAAATTGAAAATAGGATTATTCCCATCATTCAACCAATAAGGAAGTATTTACCAAAAATTTATGAAGGACTTCCAAAGGTAAAGCTAAGATGGTAGAATAAAGGAAACACTCAGCCAAGATCTTCCAAATACCCCTCTAAACACATTCAACATAATGCCTCAGATTGAATTCTGGAATGGCAGAGCCAACAAAAAATCAGAATGAAATATTCTTTTAGCCCAAAACAACTTAGTTGGTCAGAAATAGAGATCTGTGACACAGAGATGGAAGCTGGTCTGGAGCCCATGTAGATGAATGGTGGTGGGAACAGGTGGTGGAAAAAGAAGCAGCAGCAGTTCAGGAGCTCTCAAACCAGAAAAGATAAGGGGACTTGGCAACTAATAAGAAAGAGATTATAGGTGATCTCTGTGCTGACACTGGACAGAGAACCAGATGCTCCTTGGCAAATCAATTGCTGTATACCCAATTCTGTGTCATACTTCAAAACCAGAGGAGTACTTTTGGGCAAAATGGTAGAGGAGCTCTAAAGAGCAGTGTCATTTTTTATGACAAGTGTTCCGTCATCCTAAGGAACAGTATTGCTTGTGACCCCAAAGGAGCAGGGGCACTGAGACATGATATCAATTGTAATTCTAAGGAATCAGGAACCCTTTCTAGTCCTTTCCTGCACCAGAGTACAGACCTGAAGAGCAGTGACCATACGTGCCCCCAAAGACTAACAAACTTGAAAGCTTTCAAAACTTTCAAATTCTCAGAAATAGATCTGAAAATGGCAATGTGAAAAAGCCTAAAGCTTGAGAGAGTGCCTATCTCCCCTGCCTAACCCCTCCCCACCCCCATGGTCAGGAACTGAACCCAAAATTATCACTAAGTTAAAAAAACAAGAACTAGGGTGGAAAAGTGAGCAAAGAACAGAACAGAACCCAACCATAAAGTTACTATGGAAACAGGGAAGATCAAGACACAAAATCAGAAGAAGACAATGAAGTGAAAATTGATATAAGCAAAGCCTCAAAGAAAAAAAATGAGTTGGATAAAAGCCCAAAAGGAATTCCTGGAAGGGAAAAAATGATTTTCCAAATCAGAGTAGTAGAAGAAAAAAATAGGTTAAAAATGAGAGCAAAGGAACAAAATTATGAAAAAGACAATTAACACCTTGGTAAACAAGGAGAAAAAAATCCTGAAGAAAATGACACCTTAAAAAAGAATGGAGAAATGGAAAAAGAGGTACAAAATTTCACTTATGAAATTAAGTTCTTACAAAGTAGAACCAGCCAAATGGAAAAAGGTACAAATGATCATTGAGGAAAATAGTTTCTTAAGGCAGGGGTAACAACAATGATCTCAGACAAAGCAAAAGCAAAAATAGACCTAATTAAACAGTATAAATAGGGAAACTCTTTCTTGCTAAAAGGAACCATGGACAATGAAGTAATATCAATACTAAACATATACACAGCAAATGAAATAGCAACCAAATTCTTAAAGGAAAATTTAAATGAATTGAATGAAGAAAAAGATAGTAAAACTCTACTTGTGGGCTCTCTCAGGGTTAGATAAATGTAACCATAAAATAAAAAAAAGAAAGAAGTTAAGGAGATAAATTGAATCTAAATTGAAGTTAGATATGATTAACCTCTAGAAAAAACTAAATGGGCAGATAAGGAAATATACATTTTTCTCTGCTGTAAATGGTACCTTCATAAAAAAATGACTATGTAACAAGACATAAAAACCTCATAACCAAATGCAGAAAGGCAAAAACATTAAATGCACCTTTTTCAGATCACAATGCAATAAAAAATGACATTCAAAATGAGGGACATGGAAACATAAATTAAAACTAATGAACAAAATCACTGAATCCTGGTAAATGAGTGGGTCAGAGAAGAAATCACAGAAACAATCAATAATTTCATTAATGAGAATGCCAACAAAGAGACAACAACCCCAAATTTGAGAGATGCAGACAAAGCTATACTCAGGAGAAAATTTATGTCTCTAAAAGCATATATTAGTAAAAGTTTAAAAAAAACCAGATAAATTGGAATTGCAACAAAAAAGCTGGAAAAAGAGCAAATTAAAAATCACCAATCAAAAAATAAATCAAAATCCTGAAAATTAAAGGATACAATAATAAAATTGAAAATAAAAAAGGACATTGAACAAATAAATAAAACCATAAGCTGGTTTTATGGAAACACCAGCAAAAATAGATAAACCATCAGTTAACTTGATTTTTAAAAAAGAAAACCAAATTACCAGAAACAAAAATTTTAATTATCACCTCTATTATTCAATATTGTAATACAAATTCTAGTTATAGCAATAAGACAAGAAAATAAGTTCAAAAATAAAAATAGGTAATGAGGAAATAAAACTATCACTCTTTGCTGATATGATGATGTACTTAAAGAAATTTAGAAAATCAACTAAAAAACTAGTTGAAATAATTAACTACTTTAGCAACGTTGAAGGATATAAAATAAACCCATATAAATCATCAACATTTTTAAATACTACCAATAAATCCCAACATAAAGAGATAGAAAGAGAAATTGCAGTTAAGATAAATTTAGATGACTTGAAATACTTGGGAGTCTACCTTCCAAGACAAATTCAGAGACTAAATGAATACAACTACAAAACATTTTTCAAACAAAGGCAGATCTAAACAATTGGAAAATGTTTAAATGTTTCTGGTTAGCTCAAGCCAATATAATAAAAATGACAATTCTACCTAAGTTAATTTACTTATTCAGTGTCATGCCAATCATGCTACCAAAAATTATTTTATAGAGGTAGAAAAAACATAACAGAGGCAGAGGCAAAATAGTGGGGAAAAGGAGAGACTACTGAGCTCTCACCAAAACCTTCCCAAATACCTTTAAATAATGTATCAAAAACAAATCATAGAGGGTCAGAACCCAAAAGAGAATGAACAAAAGAATTTTCTAACCCAAGAAAACTTAGAAGTTTGGGAGGTAAGAACTGTTGCACCAGAGTGAGAGTGGAGATCAGTCCAGTCCAGGGCTCTCCAGCTCAGGCAGTATTCCAACAAACAAGAAGCAACTGAATCAGTGGTGGCAGTGGTAGTTTCTGGACCTCTCAGCCCATAAATGGTAAGGGGGTTAGACAACTGATCAGAAGGAGATTAAAGGGGTCCCTTTGCTGGTATTGAGGGCAGGACTCTGTTGCATTGTTTACTCTTGAATCTGCATCACGACCCTGAGTCTCAGTCCTGGACAAAGGAGGAGCTCTAGCATATCAGAACTTACGGCTGCAAGGGAGAAGGAAATCTGGTCACAGTTCCAGGGTAGAAAAGAGAGATTGTGGTCACTCACAGACCAGTACACAGTACAGGAGAGTAGTAAACACAACTGTTTTTATTTCACACCACCTTGAAAGAACTGAAAACTTACAGGTCCCCAGAATTACTTCTGAAAAATCTGAAAAACTTGAAGATTGGAACAATGCCCCCTCCACCCTGGAAGCAAAGTACCACTTTAGTGTAGTGTTAAAAGTCAAGAAATAGGCTGGAAAATGAGCAAACAGCAGAAAAAGATCCTGAGTAGAGAAAGTTACAATGGTGACAGGGAAGATCAAAACACAACCTCAGAAGAAGACAACATAGTCAAAACTCTTACATCCAAATATTCAAAGAAAAATATGAGTTGGCCCTAGGCCATGGAAGAGCTCAAAAAGGATTATAAAAATCAGAAAGGAGAGGGAAAGGAAAAATTGGGAAGAGAAATGAAAAAAGAGTCATAAAATGACTAAAAAAGAGACATAAAATGAAAAAAGACTCATAAAAAAAGAGTCAGCAGCTTGGTAAAGGAGGAATAAAATCACTGAAGAAAACCTTAAAAACAGGATGGGATAAATGTTTAAAAAAAGGTACAAAAATTCAATGGAGAGAAGAATTCCTTGAAAAGCAGAATTAGCCAAATGGGAAAAAAAAAAGACATGCAACTCCTTAACAAGCAGAATTGGCCAAGTGCAAAAGGAGACACAACAATCCACTGAATAAAAGAATTCCTTAAAAAATAGAATTGGTCAAATGGAAAAGTATGTACAAAATCTCACCAAAGAAAATAATTGCTTAAAAATTAGGTTTGGGCAAGTGAAAGTCAATGACACTATGAGACATCAAAAAACACTAAAACACAATCAATAGAATGAAAAAATAGATGAAAATGTGCATTGCAAAAACAACTGCCCAGTAAAATTGATACAGGAGAGATGCTTTAAGAATTATTGGACTACCTGACATCCATGATCAAAAAAAGAACCTAGACATCATCTTTCAAGAAATTATCAAGCAAAACTGTCCTGATACTGTAGAATGAAGAGGTAAAATAGAAATTGAAAGAATCCACTGATCACCTCTTGAAATAGATCCCAAAATGAAAACTCCTCATGAATATTATAACCAAATTCCAGACCTCCCAGGTCAAGGAGAAAATACCTCAAGCAGCTAGAAAGAAACAATTCAAGTATTGTTGAGCCATAGTAAGGATAACACAAGATTTAGCAATTTCTACATTAAAGGATTGGAAAACTTGGAATATAATATTCGAGAAGGCGAAAGAGCTAGGATTACCACAAAGAATGAACTACCCATCAAAACTGAGCATAATCCTTCAGGTGAAAAAGTGGATATTCCATAAAATAGAAGACTTTCAAATATTCCTGATAAAAAGACCAGAGCTGAATAGAAAGTTTTACTTTCAAATATAAGATTCAGAGAAAGCACAAGGTAAACAGGAAAGGGATATCATAATGGATTCAATGAGGTTAAACTGTTTGTATTCCTACATTGGAAAATGATATTTATAATGCAAACACTATCTCATAATTAGGGCAATTAGAAGGAGTTAGAAAATATAGGTGTGAGTTGAATATGAGTATCTAAAAAATTAAATTAAATTAAGGAGTGAGAAAGAATGCACTGAGAGAAGGGGAGAGAAATAGGTAGAATGGGGTGAATTATCTGACATAAAAGAGGCCTGAAAGAGATTTTACAATGAAGAGAAATATGAGGGATGGGGGGTGGGGAGTGCATGAACTTTATTCTCATCAAAATTGGCGCAAAGGAAGAATAACATAAACACTAAGTTGGGTGTAGAAATCTATGTTACTATACAGGAAAGTAGGAGGAGAAAGGAATAAGAAGGCTGAGGGGCTGATAGAAGGTAGGGCAGATTGGAGGAGGTAAAAGTCAGAAGCAAAATACTTTTGAGAATAGACAGCATGAAAGAACAGGGAGAGTAGGATAAACAGGGGGGGAAATAGGAGAGAGGGAAACACAGCTGGTAATCATTATTGCAAGAAAAAAATTAAAGCAAGTTTCTCTGATGAAGGCATTTCTCAAATATATAGAAAAGTGCATCAAATTATTGTAAATAAGAATCATTCCTCAATAGTCAAAGGATATGAACAGGCAGTTTTCAGACAAAGCAATCGAAGCTATCTACAATCATGAAAAAATTTTCAAAATCACTATTGATTAGAGAAATGAAAATTAAAACAACTCTGAACTATCACCACACACCTACAAGATTGACTAATATGACAGAAAAGGAAAATCTCAAATGTTGACGGGATGTGGGAAAATTAAAACACTAATGCATTATTGGAAAAGTTGTACACCGATTCAACTGTTTTGGAGAGCAATTTGTAACTACACCAAAAGGGCTATAAAACCATGCATATCTTTAGACCGTGCAACACTACTACTAGTTCTGTATCCCAAACAGATTAAAAACAAAAAGGAAAAGGACCTATATGTACAAAAATATTGATGGCAGCTTTTTTTAGAGGTGGCAAAGAACTTGAAATTGAAAGGATGCCCATCAATTGGGGAATGTCTAGACAAGTTGTTATATATGATTGTGATGGAATACTATTGTGTTATATGAAATAATGAACAGGATGCTCCAAGAAAAACCTGGAAAGACCTACAAGAACTGATACAAAGTGAAATGAGAAGAACCAGGAGAACATTGTACACAGTAACAGTAATATTGTATGACGATCTACTGTGAATAACTTAGCTATTTTTAGCAATATAATTATCCAAGACAATTCTCATGGGCTTATGATTTCAAGGTGCTGTCCATTTCTAGAGAAAGAATTGGTGAAGCTTGAATGCAGATCAAATATACTTTTTCTTTCTTTATTTTACTTGGATTTGTGTGTGTGTGTGTGTGTGTGTGTGTGTGTTTTCTTTCACAGCACGACTTAGGGATGTTTTATGCATGTCAAATTGCTTGTCTTCTCAATGGGGGAATGGAAGGAAGGAAAAAATTTGGGACTCGAAATCTGAAAAAAAAAGTTAAAATTGTTTTACATGTAATTGGGGAGTAAATAAAACAGTATTTTTTGCTTTAAATTTTGTGTAATGCTTTAATACATTGTTTCATTTGTATTTCAAAATACCTTTATGAAGCTGGAACTAAATTTGTTGTTAGTAAGGTTGCTAAGCATAGAGTTTAAATGCTGTGTCTCTCATCAAAAAAGCTGCTAAGCATTAAAGGCAGGATTTGCACTCAGATTGTCTTGACTAACTCTAGCACTATCCATTATATATAGAAAGCAAAAAAAAAAGACTAAACTATACTTATTACTCTTGCTCTCCATGTCATTTATTGAAAGTTGTGACTAACCCATTAGCCAGCAAGAGATTTGACTTGACTCACCCTCCTTTAGCAACTCAAAATGAACATGGCAAAAGCAATTTTTGAGGTGACAAAAGACAATTTTTTGAAAAATCACAGAAAAGGATATATTAAATAAATATATTTTCTTATTTGATTTTTCATTTAAATAATTTCCAACATTAACACTGTTCTTTTTTTTTAATAGGAAACTAAGTTTCAATTATAGTTTGCCTAGGAATGTATATGAATTTGAGAAATTCCCAGTTCATTTCTCTTTACCCATCTGAAGTCATTTTGTTTTCCTATGTGCATTTTAAAATTTTTATTGATGTTTTTATTCCTTCTTTTATTTCTTCTTATTTTATTCTATTCATTATTTAGTTTACTTCTGAACTAATTCCATGCCCCAATTCTCTCAAACTTTTTTTAAAAAATTTAATATTTTCCCCCAATGATGTGTAAAAACAATTTTCAATATTCATTTTTAAAACTGAGTTCCAAATTATCTCCCTCTTCCCTACCCCTCTCATTAAGAAGGCAATTTGATATAGATTGTATGTGTGTAATCATGCAAAACATTTCCACGTTAGTCATGTTGTAAAAGAAAATATACACCAAAATAAAAATAAAGTAAAAGGTATGCTTTGATCAGTTATTTCACTGGTGATGGAGAGTATTTTTTTCATGATAAGTCCTTCAGAGATGTCTTGGATCATTTCATTGCTTAGAATAGCTAAATCATTCACTATATCTATATGCACACAAACACTGTAGTGTGTATACATATACACACATATGTGTATATTATGTATGTGTACATATATGTGTGTGTGTACATATACATATATATGTAACTTCATATTCTTTTATCTACACGCACATTTTCCATTCCCATGCCCTTTGTCCAATAGAATATAAACTATTTAAAGACAGGAACTACATCCTTTTTTTTTGTTTTCCCAGCCCCCAGCACAGAGACTTACATATGGTAGGTACTTGATAAATATTTGGGGGATTGGTTTGAATGGAAAAAAAAGTATTAAAACTTTACTAAGTCAGCCAAAAAATGTAGGTTTAGATACTCTCTTTAAACTGGCAAGCACTCCATTCTTTAATCAGTAGCTCTGCTTGGTTTTCACTCCAGGTCTCCCATTCGCCCTCTACTGCCTCCAAAGCAGAATAAGCTGATTCATCACTTGAAATCTCATTACCCTGAAGAATGTCTCAGATTTGGAGATTTTACCCATTCTCAACTAACCCACCATTACTTCTCATCTCTAATTGGAGAACTAGAGGGTTGAATATGAAACTCTTCCTTTCTCTTTCTCCCATTACATTCCTTTCTCACCCCTTATTTTTAGATATCATTCTTTCATATTCAACTCACACCTGTGCCCTCTGTCAATATATACATACATATATAGATAAATATCTATCTACCTATATTATACATATACATATGTATATACATGTACTACCTGGCCCTGTTCCACCTCCTTTTCTCCTTCCCCCCTCTATGCTGTTTTCCACTATTAGATTTTTTTCTTTCTATTTATTATTTTATTTTCCATAGTTACATGTAAAAATAACATTTAACATTCATTTTTAAAACTTTGAGCTCCAAATTCTCTCCCTTCCTTTCTCTCCACCACCCATTATTAAGAAAGTAAGCATTCCATATAAGTAATACATGTGTAGTCATGCAAAATATCTCATAATAATCATGTTACGAAAGAAAACATAAAAAACTCAAGAAAAATGAAGTAAAATAAAGTATGCTTTAATCTGTATTTAGACACCACAGTTCTTTCTTTATGGATGGATAGCATTTTTCATCATAAATCCTTCAGATTTGTCTTGGATCATTGTATTGCTAGGAATAGCAAAGTCATTCATAGCTGCTTATCGATCATCTTACAATATTACTGTTACTTTGTTCACAGGACATTTCACTTTGTATCAGCTCATATTTTTCCCTGAGAGTATCCTGCTTATCATTTCTTATAGTATTCCATCGTAATCACATACCAAAAGTTGTTCAGCCATTCCCCAACTGATGGAAATCCCTTCAATGCTTTTCCTCATTAACTTTTTATACCTCTTTTGCCACTTGGTCTAGTCCAGTTTTTTTGAGGTGTTATTTTCTTCAGTATTTTTTTGTGTTTCCTCTACCAAGCTGTTGACCTGTTTTTTCATGGTTTTCTTGTATTACTCCCATTTCTCTTCTCAATTTTTCTTCTACCTCTATTACTTACTGGGGCCAAGACTCCAATCTCACCCAAGTGCCAGAGATCCTTCCTGCTGACCTTACATGTCGACTTTGATGTCTATGCACTGAGACATCTGGAAACTGCATTGGCTGCCACTTATTCAGTCACCCGGAGGCCTGCTCCAGGTTTGCTGGGGCCCTAGTCTGCACTCCTCTCCCACCCTGATACAACAGACCTTTCCTGCTGACCTTACACATTGTCTTCAGTTGGAAATTTGTTTTACTCTCCTTTTTGTGAGTTCTGCTTCTCTAGAATTTGTTTAGAGTCATTTCGAAAAATATTTGGAGCAGTTTGAGGTGGAGCTCAGGCAAGCCCTTGCCTTTCTTCCAATGTGTTGTTTCTGCCTACCTCCCCTGTTAGATTGTAATCTCAATGAGGGCAGAGACTGTCTCTTTTAATTATTTGTATGCACAGTACTTAGCAGAGTACCTGGAACATTGTAGGCACTTAATAAAAGTTTACTAAATTAGGCTGAAAAAATAATATTTGTACTATCTTTATTAAAGAGTTATTATAGAGTTAATGCTTTGTAAACATTAAAGTAATTAAAAGTGAGTTATTACAACTGTTATTTTTATGAAGAAGTCCAAAGCTTAAGAAGTATAGAATGTACATGGAGTCATCAAAATTCTCTCTTATGAGAAAATGTCATGCACTCTCTCCAAGAAATTTTCTAGTCATGCTCTATGAAGAACCTGAATGAAACTTAATTTCATTATATTTTTTTTATTTTTAAATAGTACAATTTTATTGATTTTTTTTAGTTCCTATGCCATCTTTCTGAATAAACTCCTCTTCCTGTCCTACCCAGAGTTATTTCTTATAATGAATAATAAAAGGAGGGAAGGGAAGGAGTTCAACAAAGCTAATCAATACATTAACCAAATCTGACCTATCCAGTGTTCCATGTCTCAACATGAAGCAAGAAACCACTGGATAGGGCAGACTTGGTAAATGTGTTAATTTCTCATAGTTCTTTGATGCTGTCACCATCACAGCATTCAATTTCTACTGCTATATTACATGCTTTCCACTTACATTGTAGTCATCATTTTGTATATTGCTTTCTTGGTTCTATTTATTTCACATTGCATTAATTCATGTCTTCCCAGGCTTCATTGAATGCTTCACCTTCATAATTTCTTAAAATGTGGTAATTACTCTATGAAATTTTCATATCACAATTTATTTAGGCATTCTCTAATTGAAAGGCTCTCATTTTCTTTCCAATTTTTTGATATAAAAATCTATTGCTACGAATATGTTAGTATATTCTATCTATCTTTAACATCCTTGGGATATATGCCTAACACTGAGCAATCTGGTTCAAGAATTAAGTCCTTTTAGTAAATTTCATAGCCAAAAGATCCAAATTGCTTTCCATAATGATCAGTCCCACTCATATATTTCCACAGTGCCTCCAGCATTAACTGTTCTTTTCTTTTGTCAACTTTGCTATTTTGTAGAGTGTGAGATAAAACCTTAGATTTATTTATTTGATGGCTAGAAAAAATCTTTAACAAGGTCATTAATAGTTTGTATTTCTTTTGAGAACAATTTGTTCATATATTTTGAGTAATTATCCACTGAAGGGTGGTTTCAAAATCTTATCTTTTGAGAATGACACATTCAAAGTAGAAAATTCTCTGCAATGGCACTGACAGTCATGGTTGAATTATGGCTGAATCCCTTTTGTTCTCTGCTCTGGATCCTGACACTGCATCCTTACTCCCCTAAAAGGGCTTTGTGACAATAGCTTTATCTTGTGACATACTGTTTCCTAATAAAAATTCACTATAAACATCATCATTGTCATCATCAACAACATGTTCCACATACTATGCTTAGTACTGGGGACAAAAATAAGGCAAAAACATAGTTTTTGCCCTTTAAAAAGTTCCAGTTTTAATGAGGGAGATGACCTTCAAGTAATTATGTACATACAAAATACATATCGTGTAAATAGGAGGTAATTTCACAGTGAAAGCACTAGCAGTGAGGGAGGAGGAGAGACTGGGAGAGATTCTTACAGAAAGATAGATAATAGATATATGCAGGGCAGCTAGGTGACACAGTGGATAGAGTATGGGGACTAGAGTCAGGAAGACTCATCTTCCTGAGTTCAAATTTGGCCTTAGACACTTACTAGTTGTGACTCTAGTCAAGTCACTTAACCCTGTTTACCTCAGTTTCCTCATCTATAAAATAAATTGGAGAAGGAAATGGCAAACCACTTCAGTACAGAAGAATACCAAGAATACCCAAATGGTGTCAGAGACAGACACAACTGAAAAATGACTGAACAACATATACATACATACAAAGGTAAATATATGTGATATAGCTATGGCTATATAAAATAAATATATGGACAAATATTTATAAATACTTCAGCTATAACTATAGATAGATATTTATTTTAAAAACTACCTATAGCTATACATGTGTGTACATACATACATATATGCCTATAACATATACTTGTATATATTGTATATATAATGTATATTATAAATGAAATCAGCTCTTCATATATAAATGCTTTCTTCTTCTAGAAAATAATAATTTTTTCTAAAAAAAATTGTCTCTAATACATTATGGTAATTTTAATTGTTTTAAGGTTCCTAAAACTAGTTTATATAGTATTAAAATCAATATTGCTAATACTCCAGGAATTAGGAAGCAATAACTTTCTTGAACATAGCCATGATATCACAAAGTCCTTGCAGGTAAAAACAAACAAAAAAAAAATTTGGACTTTACTTCTTAAAACTGCCCTTCCCCAACTCTTCCCAAAGCCTTACTGGTTCTAGATTCACATAATTCTTACCCACTTAAGTTAATGATTTTCCCTTAGCACCACAGACTAAAAGTATTATCCAATATAGCTGTCATTATAAGCAGGCATAACGACAAAGAAGTAACTTCCTGAAAGGCTGTCATTGCTAGGGGTGAAAGAAAAATTGAAAATTGCTTTGTACAATACTGCATATTCATAAGAGCAAAAACCGAATCATCAAAATAGGTTTAAATAATAAGCAAAGTAATCTGCTTGTTTCTCATTTAATCTTTGATGTGTAGTAACATTGGGCCTTACATATATATGAATGCTTAATAAATATTAAATTTAAGAAAAGAAAGAATTATGTATTTTATATTTGAGGAAAACTTCCATAAAAGTGTTCAAAATAAAATGTTGCTACTTGACATGTGAAGTTTTATTTGGAAATTCATTCATAGAATTTCTCATTATTCCATAACTAATGAATATAATTTGAAGCATAAAATTGAGAAATCAAAAAACAAAGGATCAATATATCAGGATTCTGAGATAATTGGCACCTGCATTAAATTTTTTTGAGGGGAAAAGGCAGGGCTTGCCTGAGGTCACACAGGTATTAAGTGTGTCAAGTGCCTGAGGCCAAATTTGAACTCAGGTCCTCCTGACTCCAGGGTCGAGGCTCTACTCACTGCACCACCTAGCTGCCCCTACCTGCATCAAATTTATCCTGATATCACTCCCTAAATGAATTTTGATTGTAGAAGTTGGGCAGAGGGGTAGGAAGAAGAGGAGAAAAAACCCAAATAGAATCATAAAACTGGAAAGTTAATTCCCAAATGATGCAGTGAATATAGTAATTAAATCTTATCATAGAAATAGCTAGCATTTGAAAAGTACTTTAATACTTGCAAAGCACTATTCAAATATTATCTCATTTCATCTTCACGGCAACCCTGGTAAGTAAGTGCTATTATTAACCCCATTTTATAGCTAAGGAAACTGAAGCAGTCAGAGATGAAATGACTTGCTCATGGTCACACAACCAGTAAGTGTGTAAGGCAAGATTTGAACTCAGGTCTTCATGACTCTAATCCAGTGTCCCATCTGCTTCACTACCTATGGTCTCTTAGGTTTCATAATATTTCAAAACAACAAGGTATTATTAGGAAGCAGAAAACTGATGCTTGTATTATTCTAAAGTAACAGAAAGTGATCTTTTATGTGGTAGAGAGCAATCGGAATATCTGCATGTCAGAAACTCACTAAAGCTACTGACCTTAGGGAATGGTACTATATATTTCAAAGACACAAGTGGGTCAAGTTGTGGTGAAACGATGCTATGGAGGGAAAAATCCCAAAACACTGGATTAGAAGTCAAAAGATATGAATTCTAATCCTGATTCCACTAGCCAGAACTACTACTAGTTTTTTCTACGAGTTTCTTATTTTTAAACCCAATTGTAAGACTTTGCATTTTATATTTATCCCTAATCAATGTCATCTTAATAAATTCTACCCAATGTTCTAGCCTGCCAGGAATTTTTCGGATCCCAACTCTATTAAGTAACATTTTATCTACTACTCTCAGCCTTGAATCATCTCAAACATCTTATCTATATATTTATCTAGGTGATGGATGAAAATATTAAGTACAGTACCCGGGTAGATGCCTAAAGCACCACCCTAAACATCTTCCAAGTTGATGCCAAATACAAAATGACTATTTTTTGCATCCACTTTTTCAAGCACTTCCAAATCCATATAAATACACTGTTAACTAGCCAAAACCTTTACATATTTTTTTCACAATAGCATGAGAATTTGCTGAAATCAAGATGTACTATATCTAAAATTATTGTAGAGGTATGGTACTGCAGTGGATCTGTGATGCCACTGAAGAGGACATTTTCCCCATCTATGCAGATCACTACCCATCCACACTTTCCCATCCTATATAATTCTAGTCAGTAAGCTTTTATAATTCCTCCACAAGAGACTCACTAAACATCCTAGGCAATTTCCTCAAGATTTCTTGACATTTCATGGGATACTTGTAGAAGACATGAGCTAATCATCAGTTATTATGTGCTCTCAGTATATGATCAAATCCATTTCCTTTTCTGATTAAACAACTCTTAGGTGAGATCCTTTACATGCCTTCCCTTGTATAGTTCTGATAAAGTTTTGCAATCTGCAGTAGACATCCAACACATTATTGTCCAGTGAATGAACCACAAATGTAATTTTAAAACATTGTCATTTTCGATTTCTTGCTGCAGAAGAAGAGTGATATTAAAAACCCGCCCCTCTATTTCATGGAGAAGTTTGTCTAGAAAGCTTATTTAAAAAAGGTTAGTGTGACATGACCAAAACCATGCTGACCTTAGTGACAACTGGTTCTCTTTCTAAATCTTCACAATTACTGGAATAAATGTTTCTAAAGTTTTGTCAGTAATCAAATTCAAGTTAACTGGTTTATTGTTCACAGGCTTCATTCTCTTTCCTTTTTTGTGTATCAGGACACAAACTGCACTTCATGGAGTTTTGGATGAACTATCCCATTCTCCACAATGTTTCAAAGATCATGAGAGTTGCCTAACAATTGTACCTACAAGTCTTGTTTTGTTTTGGTTCTTAATGCCCAAGGGTGCAGTTTGTCTCTGCCTCATGATGTCAATTTATCAAAGACAAATTGCTCTCTTATTGAGCACAGGAATACAGGACAAGGTCAAGCAGACTGACTGCCCTACATGTTGGGGGGGGGGGGCAGAGTGTGACCTGACACAAAGTCCCAAATCAGGAACTAAAGCTGGAGATATGAATAAAGAATGCCTCCCTTAAAGTCAGGAAACTGAGTCCATGCTCCAGGTGCTATGTCTGAATTGACCCCACATTTTGGAGACTCCTGCTCATCATAGGCACACACATAAAAAAGAAGTTATAAATGAAACATGCAGAATAAAACAAAATAATTGCATATGTGGCTTGATTTGTATGTACTATGGGAATGTCAGAATATACCTAAATTAAACTGTCCAATTTTACTGGAGTATGTGGTGTGAGGGTGATGTGAAGGTAGCAGGAATTTGGCAGGAGGGCCTATGATAGGAGGAAAAATTCCCAGTTTAGAGCTGAGGTTAATTGTCCATCCGTGCATGTGACAATCTCAGCTTCAGACAAAATCATCTCTGCAACAGAAGGTCCCCACCCCCAAATCCATCAAGATGAGTGTTTGGGGCTTGTCCTAGAGAATTAAGTTCTACCACTCTCACACATCCCAATGCCTGAGCTCCTGGTAGGACTAAGAAAAGTTCGCAGTGTCTAAGAACAGCTGATGTGAGATGGACCACACTTCCTCTCCAATATTACTCAGTGAGGGGTTCAGGCCATAGTCTGGGGATAGGGTTCAAGGACCTATGGTTTTGGCATGATTTTTCATACTGCCTCAGAGTTTTCTGTGATATCTAGATGACACCTCGACTAAGAAGCTGTCCCATGTCTCAAGACATGATGCAGGTGGTCCACTGAGTGGTGGAGAAAAATAACTCAGCCGAAGATATGTTGGACAACAGCAAGATGAGGCTGATAAGTGCAGAAGTGGTCTCCTTCAATTTGCTCCTCAAATGTCAGTGTAGGAGGTGTAAATAAACAAATTTAGACTTGATCCAAGCAGAATCTGCCAACCAAATGATGAGTGTTTTGTAGAAGGTATTAATGTTCATCCAGCCTGGGTAACCCCCAGCAAGTTGCTTAACTCTTGTTTGCCTCAGTTTCCTCATTTGTAAAATGAGGATAACAACAGAACCTACTTCCCAGGGTTATTGTGAGGAACAGATGAGATAAAGTGCTATGTAGATATTACAATATCATATGATATCTATCACATGACATGACATGATATATTGTATTACATTCTATTATAAAATGCTATATAGATATTAGATATTATTGTCATTATTGTTTAAATTAGGTTAGATGTTCTCAGAGACTCTTACCAACTTTGAGATTCTGGGATCCTTATAATATTCTGGGATCTACTTATAACATTACTTGATTTTGAATGATTCTGCTGGATAAAATATCCTTTCTCAAGAGAAAGGTAAATTATATGTCCTAAAATCCAATTGCCCTTCTATAGTCTTAAATAGATATATTCTCCCCCTATTCTTCATTTTCTAGGGCAGGGCTCAAGTGAGCTCATAGTAGGATTTATAGTTGGAAGGGATCTTGGAGGTCATCAAGCCCACCCCTCTCATTTTACAGAGGAGAAAACTGGGTCAAACAGGTTAAGTGACTCCCTGAGTTCACACAAAAGTAGCGACATCAATGCTCTTTCCCCTACTCACCAATCCCTTTCATGCGGTGTGTGGCAGGATCAGAGCTTGTGACCAGGTATTCTCACTCATTTTCTTATATGCCCAGAAGCCATCACTCTATCGACAGGAACATAGCCTTTCTCATGTCACTTAACTCTTCTTAGATCATTCCAGATAACCTAGATACTAGCACATGAGTTGCTATAAAGAGTCAGGATATTCTTCTTTTTAATTAGGGTCTGGTAGTCTCTGTTGGGGAAAAGTGACTTGTCATACTATTTGGGGGAAAAATTATACAATTTGTGGAAAATCATTAAATTTTTTAAATCCAACCTTATGTAATTAAAGATTGTCCACACTCAGAATGTGGCTTGACTCCAGCAAATTTCTAGGAATACCAAAGATGGCTACAAGGTATTTCTGACTTCCTTAGGCCCCAGATCCGCCCAAAGCATTCTTACTTTGAGGGGTCCACCCAAGTTTCTGTTTTGGGTCACAGTTACTTAGATCTGTCTCAATCTCCTTCTTTCAGGATGTCCTCAGCAAAATTGTTCAATGGCTTCCTATATGGGAAACTTTTGTCAAAATCCTAAATAATGTAAATCTTTCAGAACTTGAATAGGCCACATTTCCTATCTGGCTTGATCTCCCTAACAAATGACCTAATTTTCTTTTCTAAAACTACTTGAGATTTGTCCTCATGAACAATATTTCCCTACCAGCAACAACAGGAAGATCCATTCACCTCAGTAAAGTAAGTTGTGTGTGCATTCAATGTGTTTTGGATTTGTTTTATTAGGATCAATTAGATACTTTCTGTAATGTGCTGCTAACATCTGGAGTAGACAAGCCAAGAATTTCAATAAGTCTGAAAAGCAGGAATGGAGCTAATGGTATATGAATTTAGGTTTTGAACTTTGAGGGTCAATCTGAACGTATCAACTGCAGATCATGAAAATGATGATAAAGTCTTAGTGTTGGAAAAATAGCAAGAAATAAACTCTGCCTTTTTGACTTATTTCTATATATTTTATTCTCCCTCTAATTTGCCATTTGCATTAGACTGATGCAAAAGCAATATATCAGTGCCGTTATTAATTACTGGTATAATTGGATTTGATAATTAGACTTTCACTTTTTAATGTTCAAACATTCTAGGATTTCTGATGATTTTTTAAAATTAATTTATTTAATTTTAGTTTTCAACTTTCACTTCCATAAGCTATTGAGTTTCAAATTTTCCCTTCCTCCCTCCACTACTCCCTGCCCAAAATGGCATGCAATCTGATAAAGGCTCTATACATACATATCCACCAAACACATTTTCACATTAGTCATGTTGCAAAGAAGAATCAGAATGAACTGGAGAAATGATGAGAAATAAAAAACAAAAACAAGACAGAGAGAGAGAAAGAGAGAGAGAGAGAGAGAGAGAGAGAGAGAGAGAGAGAGAGAGAGAGAGAATGCACAAACACTAGGCCTTGATCTGCCTTCAGACTCCATAACTCCTTCTCTGGATGTGGATAGCACTTTCTATCATAAGTCCTTCAGAGTTGTCTTAGATCCTTGCATTGTTGAGAAGAGCTAAGTCTATCAAACCTAGTCATCACACAATGTGGCTGTTACCACATATGGCATTCTCTTGTTTCTGCTCGTTTCACTCAGCATCAGTTCATATAAGTCTTTCCAGATTTTTCTGAAGTCCACTTGCTCATCATTTCTTAAGGCACAATAGTATTCCATTATATTCATATGCCAGAACTTGTTCAGCCATTCCCCAATTGATGGTCATCCCCTCAATTTCCAATTCTTGGCCACCACAAAAAGAGTTGTTATAAATATTTTTGTACATGTGGGTCCTTTTCCCTTTTATATTATCTCTTTGGGATACAGCCCTAGAAGTGGTATTACTGAGTCAAATGAGGTTTTTAAGCTAAAATTTTAGGGTCTTCTTTTTTATATCTTTTCTTGGGAAAAAAATAAAAAGCTAAAGCATCACTTTCCCCTTTTTTGAAGATTTTTCTATTTTATTGTTTTTCAATTACAAGTAAAAACAATTTTAACATTCATTTTAGAATTTTGAGTTATAAATTTTCTCCCTCCTTCCTTTCCCCCCTTCATGACAAGGCAAGCAATTTGATATTGGTTATACTTGTGAAGTCATGCCAAACATATTTCCATATTTGGATGTTATAATCAAAAAACAGATGTTTACAAAAAAGAAAAATAAAGAGTTTTTTCCTTGTTTTTTGTTTGTTTGTTTTTTGTTAAAGTATGCTTTGATTTGCACCCAGATTCCATTAGTTTTTTTTATCTGGAGGTGGATAGCATTCTTCATCAAAAATCCTTCAAAGTTTTCTTGGATAATTCTCTTGCTGCAAATGGTTAAGTATGTAACAGTTGACTAGCATACAATATTGCTATTCCTATGTACAATGTTCTCCTGCTTCTGCTTACTTCTCTTTGCATCAGGTCACATAAGTCTTCCCATGCTTTCCTAAACCATCCTGCTCCTTTTATTGTACAATAGTATCCCATCAAACTCATATATTGCAACTTGTTCAGCCATTCCCCAATTGATTGGCATCCTCTCATTTTTCAATTTTTTAAGAGCACTAAAAGAGCTACAATAAATATTTTTGTACATATGGGTCCTTAAAAAAATCTCTGGGATACAGACCTAGTAGTGGTATTGCTGGGTGAAAGGGTATACACATTTTATAGCCTTTTCTGCATAGTTCCAAATTGCTCTCCAGTTCACAAATATCATTTTCTTCAAGGAATTTTTCTTTAACTCCTCAGCAATATCTTATGCCTATGCATATGCAAAATATCCGAATTAGCAGGAACACAAAATTTCTGTTCTTTGGATGGGTACGTAGTCTGTATGCTTGAATAGGCTTTTCTTCAGAAACTCTCTTTGTATCTCAACGGACCAGTAAGGCTCTCTTTGGAGCCTCTTTTCAGATGTGGTATTTATGAGACAATCAGAATTGAGAGTAGTAGTAAAAGAACAATATAAAAGGCATAGGGTTTAGAATTAAGAGAATGTTTTTTGTCCTCTCTCTGCTACAAACTAGTTATGGGACTACATAAAGTTAACTTTCCTATGCCATGGTATAGTAAATAAAGAGCAATGTACTTGGAACCAGGAAGAACTTGATTCAATTCCTTCTCAGAAACTTACTAGGGGTGTGAACCTAGGTAGATGGCATCATCTCTTTCAGCTTCAATTTCCTTATCTGTAAAATGAGCAAAATGATAGTATGTACTGCACAGGGTTATTCTGAAAATCAAGTAAAATATATGTTGAAATCAGGAAATTTTTTTTTAATCACAGCATTTATAGTGCAGTAAATGCTTGTTGACTAACTGAATATGGTATTGCATTATTATAGATAAATATAGATTAATACATATATGTATATCTACATGTGTGTATGTATGTATACATATATGTGTTTTATATAACTTTTCAAATCTTAAAGCATAATAAAAATGTTGGTTATGATTAGACTATTGATTATCATCATCACTATCATTATAATGACATTATTATTATGTATTATTATTACCTTCATTTCTCTCATTTGTACAATGGCAGCTAGGTGGCTCAGTGGATAGAGCAACGAATCTAAAATCAAGAAATCCTGAGGTTAAATCCAGTCTCAGGCCTGTACTAGTGGTGTGATCCTAAACAACTCATTTACCTTCTGTCTGCTTTACTTTCCTCATCTGTAAATTGAAAAAAGAATAGCTCATACCTTCCAAGGTTGTTATGAGGATTAAATGAAATCATTTTTGTAAAGTGCTATATGAATGATAACTATTAAAATCATCATTAAAGATTATTTTGTATAATAAAAAGGAGTTGGTCTAGGTAATAAGGGTCCATTCTATTCTAACATTATGTGATGATAAATTTGAGAAAGAGTTCTACACAGTGTAATGAGACTATATCCTTGAATGTACTGCAGATGTGGTTGGTATTCCACTGCTAGAAAATGGATGTCTTCCATTTCCCTCTCTGGGATCTTTACTCTGATACACTGAGTGCTGACTTTCCTGGCATTCGAGTCTCTGCTGAAAACTGTTCTCTCTCTAGATTTGTGACTCAAATGACTTGAGCTTGACCATAATGGAATTTGGCTTTCTTTCTTCCATCATGACACAGACCATGTCCTCTTGTTTCTAGACCTCTACTAGAAGGCCAATGCTATTGTGAGCTCACATTTTGCTTTGGAGAAAAAGATTGGTTCCATGCTTTTATCTTACTTTGGGAAGTTAGAGTTTCTAACGTGTAAAATCCATAAGATTCTCTCTCTCAGAAAGCATCAGAGCCCATATTGAGATCTAGATAAGTCAGTCAGAGTCTAGTGTCTGTTTCTTTCTCCTATCCTTATCATTATAACGTGCTTCATTGCCACCTTTTCTCTGACTTCAGATTCACAATAGTAAGACATAACCATTAGAAGTGTGATTGATCAAATCACAGTATGTCTATCCAATTCTGAGTTGAATACTAATTAAATAGAAATATAAACCATCTCTAAAGACAGGTAAGATTTCTACCTCTTTTTACCAATCTGTTAATTTTCTTTTCAAAATTGTTGTGCATTGCTCTTATTTCTTTCCCCAATTTCCCTCTATTGCTCTTATTTAATTTTTAAAGTCATCTTTCATACCTCTTTCTACATATTTTAGTTTTAAAATGTTTCCCTAAGCTCATCTCACTGTATGTCACCCCCAAGATGATCGCTTACCTTGTTTAACCTAGTTCCAGGTTCTCTATTACACTTATCTCTCTCTTCTCTATAAGATGATCCTTTATCTACTCAATGCCTTGTGTATGTATCTAGGATAGGATATTTTCATAGAAAAATACTGCACTTTCTAAATGAACCATAACATGTCAGATCGTATAACTTACCAGCAGAAATGGAATTGAAGAATTAATGGGGGGTGGAGCCAAGATGGCGGCCAGGAAGCAGTGACTGGCGTGAGCTCCCCACCAAGTTCCTCCAAAAACCTATAAAACAATGGCTCTGAACCAATTTTAGAGCTGTAGAACCCACAAAGTGGCAGAGGGAAGCAGGGCTCCACCGCAGGACAGCCTGGATGGTCCCTGGGTAAGGTCGGTCCCACACGGACCTCCCAGCCCCCAGCTGAGGGGAGCCGAGCTGAGCGCAGCGCGCACGGCGCGAACAGACCAGACGCAGACCTACCAGACCAGGAGACGAGCGGAAAGTGCCCTGGCATCCCGAAATACCCAGCTGTGGCATGTACCAGACATCTCAACCCACAAAGAGCAAAGACAGCAGAGAAGGTTAGTGGGAAAAGCTGTGTGACTGAGTTTGCGGTTCCGGCCACTTGCCCCTGGGGCAGCAGAG
>CM053622.1:667440425-667487693 GCA_028646595.1 Phalanger gymnotis
CTGAGACTGAATCTGGGCGTGTTTTCGCTGCCCGGCCATGTTTCCAGCTAACTTACTTAACCCTTGAGTTTTTCAGCAGGGTATGACTGCTTGTAGACTAACGAGTTCTATGGTCCACGCTTGGGCGGATGCGCTGCCTCACCAGCACTCCTCCTTCCCCAAGAACCCCCTACCTGGACTGGGCTTAAATCTTCAGCAGGCTCTTCACTCCTGCTCTGATCAGCCACTTAATTCCTCCCACCAGGTGGGCCTGGGGCCAGAAACAACTGCAGCCATAGTTCTAAAGCTGCCCCACCTCCGCTGCCCCAGGGGCAGTGGCCGAACCTCAAACTCAGTCCCCGCAGCTTTTCCCACTAATCTTCTCTGTTGTCTTGCTGTTTGTGGGTCATGAGGTCTGGTACATGCCATAGCTCAGTAATTCAGGATGCTAGGGCACTCTCCTCTTGGCTCATGGTCTGTCTGGTCGGTCCGTGGCTCTGCTTGGCTCAGCTCCACTCCCCTCAGCTGGGAGCTGGGAGCTCCATGGGCGACAGACCTTACCCAGAGACCATCCAGGCTGTCCTGGGCTGGAGCCCTGCTTCCCTCTGCCACTTTGTGGGTTCTGCAGCTCTAGAATTGGTTCAGAGCCATTTTTTATAGGTTTTTGGAGGGACTTGGTGGGGAGCTCACACCAGTCACTGCTTTCCAGCTGCCATCTTGGCTCCGCCCCCCAATAGCTAGCTTTTATATAGCATTTTAAGATTTGTGAAGTATGTTGCAAACATTATCTCAATTGATTCTCACAATAATTCCAGGAAGCGAGTGCTATTCTCATCCCCATTCAAAAGAGAGAAAGAAGGAGAGAGAGACAGACAGAAAGACAAACAGAGAGGCAGAGACAGATAAAGACAATAAAGACAGAAAGAGAGGGGAGAGGGATGGGAGAGAGAGGGGGGAGAGAAAGGGATAAGAGAGAGAGGGAAAGAGAGAGAGGGTGGAAGAGAGAGAGAGGTGAAGAGAGAGGAGGACAGAGAGAGAGGCAGAGAGAGAGAGATAGGGAGAGAGAGACAGGAAGAAAGAGAGACAGAGAAGCAGAGACAGATAAAGACAGAAAGAGAGGGGAGAGGGATGGGAGAGAAAGGGGGAGAGAGAGAGGGGAAGAGAGAGGGGGTGGAAGAGAGAGAGGGGGGGAAGAGAGAGAGAGGGGGAGAGAGAGAAGGGAAGAAAGAGGGGGACAGTGAGAGAGGCAGAGAGAGAGAGAGAGAGAGAGAGAGAGAGAGAGAGAGAGAGAAAGAGACAGGGAGAGAGAGAGACAGAGAGGCAGAGAGAGACAGACAGAGACAGACAGAGACAGATTCTATAGGTGAGAAAACTGAGGCAGACAGAGGCTAAGTGACTTACCCAGGGTCACACAGATAGTGAGTGTCTCAGCCTAGATTTGAATTCAGGTCTTCCTGGTTCCAGTCTCATCATTCTAGCCATTGCACCATCTTGCTGCATCCTATAAGAAGAAAAGAAACAAGGAAAAGGAAACATTTTTTTTTTACTCTCCTCAGCACTGCAGATTAGAAACAAAGAAAGGAAGACAAAAGAGGGAAATTAGTTCCCCTCAATTCACCGACCCAGGATTCACAATAGCCGGCCTTTTCAGCTGAGCTGGATGTTCTCTCCTCTCCAGTCCTCTTCTCTGTCTTTGTCCCAGGATTAGAAATTCTTCTGCAAAGCTTTCTTATAGTTGTCATTCTCAAGGGACTATGGCTTCAGAGAATGATTTCTATACCAGAAATGACCAAACAAGTATGACTAACAGTAAGTTGATGCCTAAGTTAATTAAGGAGATAATAAGAGAGCACCTACACCTGCCTATAAGGAATTCAGTTCATCTGGTGCAGATAAACTCCATTCAAATAAAGGGAAAGGCAAGCTGTGCATAATAGAAATTCACAGTTTCATGTATAATCTCATTTTTCTGTTTGACTTTGCATATGGAAATATTCATTTTCTTTGTTAGGTTCAGAATTTAAAAAATTAAAAAACATAAGAACAAAGAAATCAGGGTCTAATGAACAATATACAAAAATGTAAATAAAATTAACTTTGGCAACAAATTTGGACAAATAAAATAATCAATGTTAGTACCGCACCATCAAAAAAAAAGAAAATCAAGGGAATCGAAAAAATATGAAGACAGATGGCCTTGTTGTTCTACATTTCAAACTATATCAAAAAAATAGCAATCATCAAAATAATCTAGTACATCATAAGAAATAGAGTGGTAGATGAGTGAAATAGATTAAGTCCACAATACACAATAGTAAATGACCTTAGCAATAAAGTGCTTGATAGACCAAAAGAACTAAGTTTGGGGGATAAGAATTCAACATTGGACCAAAAAATGCTGATAAAACTAGAAAGCAGTATGGCAGAAATCAGGCAGAGATCAACATCTCACATGTATATCAAGATAAGGTTGAAATGAATAAATAATTTAGATGTAAAGGTGATAAATTAGGGGAGCATGGCAAAAATATTCCTGTAAAATCTACAGATAAGGGAAGAGTTTACAACCAAAAAATATATAGAGAGGATCATGGCAAGTAAAATTGATAATTTTGATTATATGAAATTATAAACTTTTGCAGAAATAAAACTAATGCAACCAAAATAGAAGGAGAAGGGACTCACAGCAAGGTCATTATGATAAAGGCTTTATTTCTCAAATAAATATGATATTTAGCCAAATTAACTATTTTTTGGCATGGCAATTGAGATTAAGTGACTTGCCCAAGGTCACACACCTAGTACATGTATCAAGTGTATGAGGCTGGATTTGAACTCAGGTCCTCCTGACTCTAGGGCCGGTGCTCTACTCACTGCACAACCTAGCTGCCCCCCTACTTAGCTGAATTTATAAAAACAACAGCTATTCCATAGTTGATAAATGGTAAAGGACATGAACAATTTTTAAAAGAAGAAATCAAACCCATCAATAGTAATATGAAAAAATGCTTATAGCAACCAACAATTAGAAAAATACAAATTAAAATAACTTTGAGGTACCACCTCATACATATCAGATTCACTACCATGACAGAAAATAAAAATAAGAAATGATAGAGGGGATGTGGAAAAATTGGGACACTAATGCCCTCTTGATGGAATTGTGAATGAGTCCAACCTTTCTGGAGGACAATTTGGAACTATGCCCAAAGAGTTACAAAACTGAACATACCCTTTGATACAGCAATAGCACTACTAGATCTGCACACCAAAGAGATCAAGCAAAAGGGAAGAGGTACTATTTGTACAAAATATTTATATAAACTTTCTGTGATGTCAAAAAATTAACAGTTGAGGTACTGCCCATCAATTGTTGAATGATTGAACAAGTTGTGGTATATAATTGTGATGGAATAGTATTCTACAATAAGACATAATGAGATGTCCTCCTAGAAAAGCCCAAAAAAGATTTTAAAAATCAATTAAGATAGCAGAAAAATTGAGGAAAAAAATGAAAGTTATATAATAGAATTATTAAAAAGTCAACAATTCAGTAAAGGAAGCACAAAAAGTGAAAGAAAATATAAAAAAAATTCACTGAAAAAAAATAACTTCTTAAAAAGTACAATTGGACAAATGGGAAATGGGGTACAATATAGAATTGGCCAAATGGAAAAGGATGCACAAAACCTAACTGAAGAAAATCATTCCTTAAAAATTAGAATTGGGCAAGTAGAAGCTAATGACTCTATGTGACATCAAGAATAAATCAAACAAAATCAAAAGAATAAAAAAAGACCCAAATAAACTGTGAAATATTTCATTGGTAAAAAAACAACTGCCCTGGAAAATAGATCTAGGAGAGATAATTTAAGAATTATTGCACTACTTGAAAACTATACTAAAATAAAAAGAGCCTGGACTTTATCTTTCAAGAAATCATCAAGGAAAATTGCCCTGATATCCTAGAACCAAAGGGTAAATATAGTAATTGAAAGAATACATTGATCACCTCCTAAAAGATATCCCCGAATGAAAACTCACAGGAACATCATAGATAAATTTCAGAATTCTCAGAGCAAGAAGAAAAATCTGCAGGAAGCCAGAAAGAAACCATGAAAATATCAAGAAGTTTAGCAGCTTCTACATTAAAGGATTGGAGGGCTTGGAATATAATACTCTAAAAGGCAAAGGAGCTTGGATTACAACCAACAATAAACTACCCACCAACCAGCATAATTTTTCAGAGGAAAAAAATGGACATTCAATGAAATAGGGAACTTTCAAACATTCCTGATGAAAAGACCAGAGCTGAACAGAAAATTTATATTTCAAATACAAGACTATAAAGAGAAACATAAAAAAGTAAACAGGAAAGGAAAAACAAAAACAAAAATAAGTTATTCTATAGAGTTAAACATCCCTACATGAGAAGATAATACTTGGAACTCTTAAGAACTAGATCTGTATTAGGACAGTAAGGAGTATACAGAGACAGAAGGTGTGGGTATAAATTGACATTGATAGGATAATATAAAAAAATTATGAGAAATAGAATTCCACTGGAAGGAGAGAGAAGGGGAGGAAATGGAGTAATTTATATTACGTGAAGAGTAATAAAAGACCTATTACAATGGAGGAAACGAAGGGAGGGGAGTGACCATTGTTTGAACCTCAGGAATGGATTTGGCTCAAAGAGGGAATGATATACACATTCAGTTGGGTATAGAAATTGATCTTACTATACATAAAAATAGGAGGGGAAGTAATATAAGAAGATGGGAATAATACAACTGAGGGTGTGCTGGGGTAAGTAAAAGTCAGAAGCAAAGCACTTTTGAAAATGGACAGAGTGAAAGCAGAGAGAAGTAGGATGAATAAGGAGAAATGTGATGGAGGGAAACATAAAAAGCATAAAAAGGTAAACAGGAAAGAGAAATCATAAGGGCCTTAATAATGTTAAACTGTTTACTTTCCTACATGGGAAGATGATACTTGTAACTCATAAGAACTTTTTCATCATCAGGGCAGTTAGAAGGACTCATCAGGCAGTTAGAAGAGTGCACAGGTGTGAATTGAATATCAAAGGATGATATCTAAAAAAATAAAATTAAAAGGTGAGAGAGGAATATACTGGGAGAAATGGAAAGGGAGAGGTAAAATGGGGTAAATTATCCCACATAAAAGAGGCAAGAAAAAGCTTTTACAGGAGAGGGGAAGATGCAGATAGGGGAGTGAATGAATGTTACTTTCAACAGAATTGACTCAACAAGGAAATATTATGCACACTCAGTTAGGTATAGAAATCTATTTTACCCTACAGGAAAGTAGTAGGGGAAGGGGATAAGAGAAGGGGTGGGGGTTATAGGAAGGAGGGCAGATTGGGGGAGGTGGAAGTCAGAAGCAAAAAACTTTTGAGGAGGGACAGGGTGAAAGAAGAGTGAGAATAAACTAAATGGGGGATAGTATGGAGGAAAATATATTTAGCAATGGTAACTGTGAAAATAATTTTGAAGGCCTCATTTCTCAAACATATAGAGAAATTTATAAAAAATGAGAGTCATTCCCCAACTGATAAATGGTCAAAAGATATGAACAGTTTTCAAATGAAGTAATCAAAGCTATCTATGGCCATTTGAAAAATGCTCTAACTCAGTTTTTATTGAGAAATGTGAATTAAAACAATTCTGAGGTACTGCCTCATACCTATTAGATTGACTAAGAGATTGTAGTAGCAATTAGATTTGAAGATCTTTCCCTCCCATTAATAGGCCATGTAACCTGATTACATCACAGAAAGCCTAAGTTACATGGTAGGAGGGACTTCCTGACGGGAAAAGGAAGTTATGTCACAGAAAATGCTGAGAGAGAGAGAGAGATGGATAGATGGATGGATGGACAGATGGATGGACAGACAGACAGACACATACATACATACATACATACATACATACATACATACATACATACGTAGATAGATAGATAGATAGATAGATAGATAGATAGATAGATAGATAGATAGATGACAGAAAATTTTAAGCAGCTTATCAAGAATGAGAGTAAAGATATGAAAAAGATGGTTCTGTGTAGGATAAATCTTTGGGGAACCAATATATTTTATGGGTGAGAAAATAATGAAAAATTGGACAAAAGACCAAAAAGGAATACAAAGAGTACTATAAAAGTCCTGCTATTAAAGTCAGAGGACAACTATTTAAGTTTAGTATTTAACCAGGCATGGGAGGAGAGAAGACTTAGAAGGAGAGGGCAGTCCTCAGGGTTAAATCCTGAAAGAAGACAGTGGAACAGCAATGTTGCTAGCAACTGCTGTGGAGGTGAAAGACCAACAACAAGAATACACAGGAGGGCTGTTACCACAGGTTCTTTGATCTGTTTTTCTAAGGAAAGTAACTTTAAGGGGTTTACAATCTCACTTTAAACAAAAACACACACACACACACAATATACACACACATACACACACACACACACACACACACACACACACACAGATATATATTGTTCACTTAGTTCAAAGGGAAAAGCCAGCACTCTGAACTTCAGAGAAAACACAAACAGAAATTACAAGCAAAAATTATGTAAACAGCAAAATAACACAAATTAGCAGACAGGCTCTTATCTGTCTGTCCAAGCAGAACGTAAACAGTTACCAGAGAGAGAAGTGCCAACATCTGGATTTTCAAAGGGGGAGCTGCTTCAATGGCTACCCAGAGTCTTGTCACCAACACTCTTTCTTTTTTTGTTAATTTTTTTTCCTTTTCTTTTTTTCTCTTAACAATTATTTTATTATTTAATATTTTAGTTTTCAACATTGATTTCCACAAGATTTCGAGTTACAAATTTTCTCCCCATTTCTACCCTCCCCCCCATTCCAAGATGGTATATATTCTTATTGAGCCATTCCCCAGTCAGCCCTCCCTTCTGTCACCCCACTCCCCCCCATCCCCTTTACCCTTACTTTCTTGTAGGGCAGGATAGATTTCTATGCCCCGTTCCCTACATATCTTATTTCTCAGTTGCATGCAAAAACAACTTTTTTGAGCATCTGATTTTAAAACTTTGAGTTCCAAATTCTCTCCCTTCTTCCCTTCCCACCCACCCTCCCTAAGAAGTCAAGCAATTCAACATATGCCACACCTGTATCATTACGTAAAACACTTCCACCATACTCATGTTGTGAAATACTAACTATATTTCCCTCCATCCTAAACTGTCCCCCTTTATTCAATTTTCTCCCTTTTCAAAAGTATTTGCTTTTGACTACCTCCTCCCCCTATCTGCCCTCCTTTCTATCATCCCCCCTATTTTATCCCTTCCCCCTACTTTCCTGTGGGGTGAGATACCCAATTGCGTGTGTATGTTATTCTCTCCTCAGGTCAAATTGGATAAGAGCAAGATTCACTTTTTCCCCCTCATCTGCCCCCTCTTCCCTTCTAACTCAGGAAGCAATTCATATCAGCTTAATGAAGCTGATTGTTAGTTTTCCAGAATGAAAATTTAGAGCTCAAAAATTGGCAAATGATACAAATCAAGGCTTGGTTTCTTATTTTGTAGATTGTCTATACTTAAGAAAATCATGGGAAAAAAATTTTAAATGCGGATTAACTTTAAAAGTATGTCATTCATTCATTTTTCCAGAGAACAGATTGTTAGAGATTTACAAACATACCTCTTCTATATCTATATATTATTATGCATTTATATTGTGTAAATTTTATATAGATGTATATGTGTATATATTATTTCACCCAATAGGATGTAAACAACTTGAGAGAAGGAAGTATTACATTTTTGTATCCCTCACTGCCTGGCATACTGAATGAATGCTTATTTTTGAATTATTATTTTACTCTTGATTCTTCAGTTTTAATTGGTATACATTTGGCATATTTGTTGCTATTTTGGAATAATGAGGTAAGGAAATTATGCTGAATGTTTTCATGTTTTCAAGCATGCCAGACCTTCACCCACCCCATGATTTATTATTGATAAAGGTCTTTATGAACATTGCTTTTCTTTCCAATTACTGCCAAACAACTCTTTTAACAAAATATTCTGAAATTTTGCCAAAAATATTCAAAGTCAAACCGATTGGCTGATAGGGTAACCTTCTCTCCTCACTTTTTGAAATGTAAGACATCTGTTCCTTTCCATCTCTTCCCTTTGAAACAATTTTTTTAAAGATCACTGGCAACGTCTCAGAAATCACAGCCTCTAGGCCTTTCAATAACCTTAGAAGTAATTCATTAGAGCCTAGAGAATTTAGCTCAATGGGTCACTTAGGTGTGTTCCTATCATCTCCTCAATTACCTTGGGCTTGTTTTTTTTTCCTTTTTTGTAGAGAAAATAGTGGCAAAATAAGGGTTGAATAGTTCTATTTTCTCTCTGCCCCCCATTCCCATGGAACCATCCACTCCAAATATTGATTCTTTACCTTCTTTGAGCTCCCTGTTGATTTCAAAATACTTTAAATAGCCTTTTTTTATATTAACATTCACTAGTTGTTTCAGCTTAATTTGAGTTTACACTTTGAACTTATTATTATAGGACTATACAAGTTTCTCTTTTCTACTAAATCTAACAAAAACATCCTCTGGATCACCTTTCTTCCTGTCTTCAGTTCCAGTTCCAGTAGCTGCTCCCAGCTACTATCTCCCTCAGTAATCTGTCATTGTCCTCTTCCTTGGACATTAGTGAGATATGCTTCATGCTAGGAGAAGGAGAAGAAGAGTCCCTTTCCTAGTCTAGGTGGGGACCAGAGGTCTCCCTGGAGAACTCAAATCTCCTCTTGACTTATTTGAATCTCTTAATACCTCTTAGAATAAAAGTGGAGGCTAACAATTGAACAAATCCATACTAACACATCTCTCACTTTTTTCATACTTATTGTCTTGGGGGACCCAAGTATCATGCCATAAAAGCCTTCTTCCCTCTGAGATTTTAGAATTTCTATTTCTGTACTCTTTTTTTCTTTTTAAAAAATATCTATATTTATTTAATATTTTCCTCCAATTACATGTAAAAGCAATCTTCACATTTTTAAAAAATGTTGAGTTCAAATCCTTTCCCTTTCTCCCTCCCACTGCCCTTCACTGAGAAGGCAAGCAAATGATATGTTGTATGTGTTCATTAATGCACAATATATTTCCATATTAATCACATTGTGAAAGAAAACAGAGACCAAAAGAAACAAGAAAAATAAAATTAAAAAGTATGTTTCAAATTGCATTCAGACTCCATCAGTTCTTTCTCTGGATATGGATACCAGTTTTTTCATAAGTCCTTAAGAATTGTCTTGAATCATTGTATTGATGAGAATAGCTAAGTCATTCACAACTGATCATTGTACGATAATGCTGTTACTGTGTTCAATGTTCTCCTGGTCCAGCTCACTTCATTTTGCATCAGTTCATGTAAGTTTTCCAGGATTTTCTGAGAGCATCCTGCACATCATTTCTTGTAGCACAATTATATACCACAACTTGTTTAACCGTTCCTCAGTTGATGGGCATCCCCTCACTTTCTAATTCTTTATCAGCATTAAAAGATCTACTGTAAATATATATGTATATATGTGTGTGTGTGTGTGTGTGTGTGTGTATGCATATATACATATATATATATATATATAAAGAGAGAGAGAGAGAGAGAGAGAGAGAGAGAAAGAGAGAGAGAGAGGGAGTTCTTTTTTATTTCTTTGGGATATAGATGTAGTAGTGGTATTACGGGGCAAAGGGTGTGTGTGGTTTCATAGTTATTTGGATATAGTCCCAAGTTCTTCTCCAGAACGTTTGAACCAGTTCACAACTCCACCAACAATGCATTCGTGTGTCAATTTTTTCACATCTCCTCCAACATTTGTCATTTTGTTTTTCTCTCATATTAGCTAACCCAATAAGTATTAGACGGTACCTTAGAGTTGTTTTAACTTATATTTCTCTAATCAATAGTGATTTAGAGCATTTTTATATGACTATAGATAGTTTTATTTCATCTGAAAACTATCTGTTCATATCCTTTGACTTTTTAGCAATGATTTTATTATTATTATAAATTTAATTCAGTTCTTTAGATATTTGAAAAATGAGCACTTATTTTAAAATTTGCTTTAAAATATTTTCACAGTTATTATTACTATGTATTTCCCTCTATCCTATTTCTCCCATCCCATTTATTCTACTCTCTCTTTTCAACCTCTCCATACTCAAAAATGTTTTGTTTGTGACTGCTGCTTAAGCAAACCTACCTTCCCATTTGTCACCACCCCCTTTTCTTATCCCGTTCCCCTCATACTTTCCTGTAAGGTAAGATAGATTTTTATACCCAACTGAGTGTGTATGTTATTCCCTCTTTGAGCCAATTCTGATGAAATTATGGTTCAAACACTCTCCCCTAACTCACCCATCATCCCCTCCACTGTAAAAAACTTTCATGTCTCTTTTATATGAGATACTTTATACCATTCTACTTCTCCCTTTCCCCTTCTCCCACTGCATTCCTTTCTCACACCTTAATATTTTTTACATACCATCCCATTATATTCAACTCACACCCATGTCCTCTGCATATACATGTATGTGTGTGTGTGTGATTTCTCTTCCCTGTTTGCAATTCTATGCTTCTCTTGAATCTTGCATTTGAAATTCAAATTTTCTATTCAGCTCTGGTTTTTTCATCAGGGATGCTTGATAGTCTTCCATTTCACAGAATATCCATTTTTTTTTCCCTGAAAGATTATACTCAGTTTTACTGGTAGGTGATTTTTGCTTATAATCCTAGCTCTTTTGCCCTCTGTAATATTATATTCTAAGCCCTCCAATCTTTCAATGCGGAAACTGTTAAGTTTTGTGTTATCTTTACTATGGCTCCATGATATTTTAATTGTTTCTTTCAGGTTGCTTACAGTATATTCTCCTTGACCTGAGAGTTTTGGAATTTGGGTATAATACTGCTGGATGTCTTCATCTTGAGATTTCTTTAGAAGGTTTTCAGTGGATTCTTTCCATCTGTATTTTGCCCTCTCATTCTAGAATAGCAATGCAATTTCCCTTGATGATTTCTTGAAAGATGATGTCTAGGCATTTTTTGCTGTCATTTTTGTTCATGGTCCAATAAATTTTAAATGCTCTTTCCTCAATCTGTTTTTTCACAACAGTTATTTTCCCAATGAGATATTTCACATTTTCTTATATTTCTTTTCATTCTTTTGATTTTGTTTTATTGCTTCTTGATGTCTTATGGAGTCGTTATCTTCCACTTGCCTGATTCTAATTTTTAAGGAATTTTTTTACCTCCTTTTCCATTTAGTGAATTCTACTTTTTAAGTTCTTCTCTTCAGTGAATTTTTGTATATCTTTTTTTCCATTTGACCAATTCTAATTTTTAAGGAGATTTTCTCTTCAGTGCATTTTTGTGGCTCTTTTACCATTTGGTCTATTCTGTTTTTGAAGGTGTTAATTACTTTAGTATTTTTTGTACCTTCTTTATACAGCTATTAATTCTTTTGTCATGACTGTCTTATTTCATTCTCATTTCTTTCCCCATTTTTTCTTCTACCTCTCTTATTTGATTTTTAAAATCTTTTCTGTGCTCTTCCAGAAATTCTTTTTGGGAATGAAACCAATTCACTCCTTTTTTTCTTACAAGACTTTGGATGTAACAGTTTGACTTTGTTGTCTTCTTCTGAGTTTGTGTTTTGATCTTCCTTGTCACCATAATAACTTTCTTTGGGCAGATTCTTTATTTTGTTGCTGTTTGCTCATTTTCCCCAGCTTCTTTGTTGACTTTTAAGTTTATGCTAATATGAAGCTCTGCTCCTGGGGTGTAGAGAGCACTGTCCCAAGTCTCAGGTGCTTTTTTGCAGCTGTTTTCTAAGTGAGTTTTAGGGACCTGTAAGTTTTCAGTTCTTTTAAGGTGTTTTGATCTAAGGAGAGGTATGTTTACTACTCTCCTGGCCTGTACTCTCGTCTGTAAGTGACCATATGTGCTCTTTTCTACCCTGGAACTGTGACCAGGGTCCTCTCTCACTTGTGGATTCAAACTTTGGAGTGCTAGTGCTCCTCCTTGCCCTGGTACCATGACCCAGGAAAGCACCCAGATTCAGATATGTGCAAAGGCAACAGAGTCCTTTCCCCAGTGCCAGCAAAGGGACCCCGTTAGTCTTCTTCTGACATGTTTTCTGACCCTCTTACCATCTGTGGACTGAGAATTCTGAAAGCTGCTGCTCCTGTTCAATCAATGTCTCCCAGGGACTGCTGCTGCTTTTCTGGAGTGTGGCCTGGGCTGGACTGCTTTACTCTCGCCTTGGTGCAATAGATCTTTCCTGTTGGCCTTTTAAGTTGTCTTGGGCTGGAATAATTTTTTACACCATCCTTTTTTGGATTCTGCTGCTCCAGAATATATTTCAAGGCATTATGTTGAGTTTTTTTGGAGGGGAATTCATAAGTCCCTGCCTTTTTCTGCCATTTTGGATCTATCCTCCATTTCTGAACTATTGTGGAATAAAAAGGAGCACCAGACAGATACTAAGAAGGAAATTTTTATATTCCAAGAAATAGCATCAAAGAAATAGTCTCTCTACTGCATGATGAAGTATTTCCTTTTGAAGTATTTCATATATATATATATATGAAATATTTCCTTTATGCTCTATTATCTTTACTTTTTTTCAGATATGCTTTACATGTGAAGTATGCATAAGACTGAGATGGAGATGACCATTAAGCTGATATCGATGTGCTTGTTATACCAGGCATCTCAGAAAGCTGCCACGCCATTAAAAATGGTATTATTTAGACTCTTTCTCTTGTTATTGTGTTATACATGTCAAGAACAAAGTGCATTTATAATGTAGCATTTTACTTCTTTTGTAAAGAGAAATTTCTACATTCTGAAAGTTGAGTAAATTCAGTTTGCAGGATAGCAAGGAAAAAAATATAAGAAATGCATACTGGCTTATACTCTAATCATGACTGAGGCTAGTGCCTTCCTTTCCCCTCCTTCCCTCATACACCCAGACATATATAACCTAAGATCTCCAAACTGAAACAACATTTAAATCAATAGTGCTTAACTTTTCTGTCAGTTGGTTGAGTCTTTATGCTTCCTTTTACATAATAATGATTTAAATGCATAAAAAATTAAAAGTTGACAAAGGAAATCAATTACATTAAAATAGTTACCAAATGTCAAAAAAAATGTTCATAGACTACAGATAACTAAAACAAATTGTGTGTTTCCCAAATAGATTTTCCATCTGGGATATGTTTTTAGAACCCACATCAGGTGATATAGACAGTCTTGCTATGATATGAGTTTCAAAAACTCAAATTAATCCAAACTGATTAACATGTCAGGGAAGATTTTGAGCATAACATGAATTTCAAATTTCCTTTGTTTCTCACAATAACACATAAGCAGCAACCCTTCCAACTCCCACTTCCACAAGCAAAGTTCAGGTCTTATTTGAAATCTCTTAATACCTCTTAGAATAAAAGTGGAGGCTAACAATTGAACAAATCCATACTAACACATCTCTCACTTTTTTGTTGTATATCTTCTGGTGCAGTAGGAATTGTGACCTGAGAAAAATTGATTTGTACTCCCTTCCATTCTCCATCCTGAGGCCAAAGAAGCAACTATTATTTCTTGTAGTATTTATATATTTCTTAAAAACTTAAGATATACAAAACCATGTTACTATTTTAAATCAGGTTTTTATCTTTCTTTTTTTTTAATGTGTTCCCAATAGTTTTTGACCACCATACCCTAACCACATTTTCCCCATAATCTCCATGGTTCTAATTGCCTGATTTTTCATAGCAAGGTGCCTTTTGGAGAATGCATATGTAATTTCATAGAATTTCTTACACATTCTTTTTATTCTGAAGGGTGTAGATAGTTTGTCTTCATTTTCTTTGAGGACAAACTAGAGTACAAATCTTAGAATTGGACAAGAATTGGTTACTTTTGGTGTAAGTTATAAAGGTTAATTGGGGAATCTCATTCCTCTTAGACTCTGAGCTGCTTTACAACCAGGCATTACCATGGCCTCTCTCACTCTACTTAAATGGTACTACAAAGTGGACATGATGTGTGGGGCCAAATAATACAATACTGTTGGAATAATTTACCTCATCTAGGCAGGGCCTGAGAGCTTACCAGGCCCAGATGAGTCTATAGAGGAAAACTGTGTTTCTACTGTCAAAATGAACTATTTTGTCCATTTTAGGTAATAGGAAAACCATGTTTCAAAAGAAAATAAAGTGTTTACCAGATGGTAATAGCATGTGCACCTTGCTTATTGCTATGTAAACTTTCTAACTAGTGACTCACAGGTGCCATCTGGGCATGAGAGCACATAGGCAGACACTGACCACCCAAAGCATCTGTTTTTCTCTTTTCCATGCTTTCAGCTGGGCAGTCAAGGCACCATACAGCAATGCTACAAATGATTCTGATTTCAGAACCTCAGTTCCATTGGGAAGCTGATCCTGAGGTTCCATTAGTATTTTTCACAGCTGTCAAAGGAAATGTCCTTGTTGCTATTCTTGTCTTTGTTTGGGTTTTTTTTCAAGTCCTATTATCTGGAAAATATCTGAATATAATGGCTATAAATGGAAGTTTCAGCTGCTTTTTCAAATAGTGCACTGGATGAAGAGGTCGATTCTGCGTCATCTTTAAAGTTATAAATTTTTATTTGTAGCTTCTAAGGGTGTTGAATTTGGCCAACCTTTGATTCTGGGAATCTGTAAAGGCATCACCTCTTTTTAATAGAACATATCAAAAGCCGAAGCATATTACAATCCTTATAAGTACGTGCAATAAAGAACTTTTAGGGTGCTTCTTTTGTGATTATTCTACATAAATGCCAGACTTGGGTCCCATAATGCAATGTGCTTCTAGTGTTTGCATAGGTTTTTACTGAAGAATGAAATTCATGAATTATCTAGCATTACTTTTTGAGGACTTGAAGTTAATGATGACTGCTCCAGTCTTATTTTTAAGACGACAGCAGATCAAATTAATATTGAGTGAAAGAAGATAAAGTTTGCTAGCTAGATTGGCAATGCTTTAAATGTTGTGGCAGAGTAGAGAGAGGTATACTGGATGGGAGGAAGGCTTGCATTCAAACCATATGTCCCACCTGCTAGCTAGGGGACACTACTCAACCTCTCAGTGCTCTAGGCAATTCTCTAAGGTTACAAATTATAGAGAAGGGGACAATCTGCATCTACAGATGAAGTTTCCTCCTCTGAGATTTCCCTATTCCCATGAAATCATAGGTCTCCTATTATATGAAAAAAAGACAGAAGATTAGCACTGCAGTTGTCCATTAATCCGCAGGTTACAGTAGCCAGGAAGGGATGCAGCAATATTATATGTGTCCTCAAATGTTTTTTTCATAAATGCAACAAGTCAAAGAGAGAAAAGGAAACAGAGTGGTGAACCAGTGGCCTTAGCATATAGAAATAATTATACCTCACTAAAAATTAATGGGATATGACACAATATTAGAATCTGACCATTGAAAAGGGTATTTTACTCAGCAGAATCAGAATGAATGGAAGGGCTAGTTGAGCAGTATTGGAGTAGCAAGAAGATACTGTTTGCCTTTTGGCCAGGAACACTGATGGTCTTCCTCTCACAGTTTTATTTTTTTTTTCCTGAGATTTGATTAAAGGGGCCATCCCTTGATTAACTTCTTAAAGAGGCCTATTCACTGAATGGGCGTTACCTCACTCAGAGTGAGAACCTGAAAAGACCATAGCCTGAAAGCGCCAAGGTCTCCCAATGCATCCTGGGCCATCTCCAGTCATCCTGCTGAACATCAGGCCGCTGGACCCAGATATCTCTGGAGGAGAAAGTGAGGCTGGTGACCTTGCGCAGCCCTCCCTCGCTCAAATCAAAGTCATCTGCAACTCATGTCATCATTTCCCTGATGTCATGATCCTTTTCAATAACAAAGGATAAATACAACAACAAGCAAGAAGATATACTACTACTTGGAAATCAAAGAACCTGCAGAGGGAAACATAGTGTAGAGCAGAGCTGACAAGCATACCACTTGAGGGCCCCTTGCATGCAGCCCGTAACACTCTCAAGTACAAACCAAACCAGAATAAAATGAAATTGGGAAATATTTACCAATAAAAATGCAATGAAACATAGATGATGTTAATAAGTGTTTTTTTTTTCCTAAGTCACTATGCAGCTTGTAGGGATCATTATCTATGGTCTAGTTTCCCTGTTTCTAGTTGGGTTTAATACCACTGGTGTAGAGCATTTGGACAAGCCTTTAGAGATGCTTGTGACTTTGCCCAGGTTCAATATTCCAGTGCAACTGGAAGAAACTTCTCAAAAAAAAGTATGAGGGGGATAGGAAAACATTTTCAACACATGGGGAAATGAGTTGAGGAAACTATGTGGGCCCAGTGACCAGTATAGGAGGCTGGTTTTACCACAGCTCCACTTTAATATGTGTGGAGTCAGTCACGTGGATTCCTGTCCTCCAAGTGTTTTCTAAAGTGCTGGCCTCTCTTGTGTCTTTCTTCAGGTTGAATCTAGCTCTTTACCCAGAATAACTCAAACAATATTTGGGATTCTCTCTCAATATGGCTTCCTATATGCTTAGTATTGTTATCTTTCCAATGTTTGTCACCTATCTCATCCAGGTATGTCTCTCATGATACAGATATTTGAGAACTTCCCACAATGAACTGCCATTGTCTTGGCTATTATAAGCTTTGCAAGCCAGGCAGGAGTCCTCCACTATGGACAACTCAGCCTTCCCTATTACAATTAATTGAAAATTATTTCCATCTGTTGATTTAAAACTCAGCCATAGAAATAGTTTATTTTTATCTATAGGCATTGCTGTGGTTGAATTGTTTTAGTTGTGTCCTACTTTTCATGACCCCATTTGGGACTTTCTTTGCAAAGATACTGAAGTGTTTTCCCATTTCCTTTTCCAGCTCATTTTGCAGATGAGAAAACTGGGGCAAACAGGGTCAAGTAACTTGCCTAGGGTCACACAGATAATTAAGTGTCTGAAACTGGATTTGAACTCATGAGGAGAGGGCTTCTTGAATCTAAGCCCAGTGCTCTATCCATGCACCATCTAGCTTCACCTAGGTATATAACATATTTATTGTCAACCTTCTAGGAATACTATCCCTTCTAGTGTTCACTATGAATAGCTCAGAGACTATCAACTTAAAGCTATCTGCATTTGTCGTTGATATGTTCAAGAGAGAATAAGCAAACCTTACAATGAGGTTCAAGCCTCTTTGCTGCCCACCCTCAAAAAGTCTCCATCATTTTTTGTTTCTATTTATGTCCTAGGATTTAGAAATGAACTTAAAACCAGCTCCAGAATGGTAAGCTAGAAACAAAAGGTTACCAACAATTAGCAGAAAGTAAGTTTTAAAAAGGGACATTTTTTGCTTACATATCATGTTTTATATAAACTTTTGCTATAACACACTTTACACCATGTTGTAGTGAACACTGGGTCTATAGTCAGAAGAACTGGGTTCAGACTTCAGCTTGGCTACTTCCTACTTGTGTGACTTTAATCAAGTCATTTAAACTCTCAAAGGCCTCAGTTTCCTCATTTCTAAACTAAGGGGCTTAGCCTAGATAATCTCTAATGTACCTGCCATCTCTGGATCCTGTGATTTCCTCTTCTATGGATAGTACCCTTTATAATGTACATTATTTAAATGAAGAAAACTGTTTTTCCCAAACTCAATAAAAGGAAAGAATAGAAAATAAAGAAGCAAAAATTGATTTAGTTAATAAAATCATGTCCATATGAATATTCCCTATTGTAATGTTGATTAGTATTATTTGATTAAATGATGAAGTAAATGAAAAGTCCATTGAACAGATACAACATGTAATTCCACATCCTGGAGAAAAGTTACCCTATTGAGGGATCAGGTTAAGACTAGCAGTGAGGAAAGCCAGTACTTGGTTGGTTAATCAAGGAGAGTAGACACTTCCAGTTAATTTAAGATAGGTTCTGGTTTTCAATTTAGGAGTCAGAAGGTAAATTAGCTAGCTATGTTTACACTGAAGAAATTAGCTAGTAACTGAGCCATGTAAAGGGAAGTTTCTTGTGTGAGAAATGCTCCATGAGCCTATCACCTATTTATCCATTCCTTTGCTCAACCATCCTGTTCCAGAATCAGCCTCCCAGCTGAAGTTTTGTAAATATGAATGAGGATTTGTAAATATTGTGAAACAATGTCTCTGCTTTTGGATGCCAAATGTCAGGCTTTCTGCTAATGAAATAGTCATTTTTGTAATCCTGAACCTGGCAATACAAGCAAAGGGTTAGGGATTCTCTTGCTGAACTCCTATGGCTGACTTAATTGGAGTCAGAGATCATACAAGGTCAAGAATGGCAAATCCAAGCAAGAAAATAATTCTGTATTTGGATCAGGTCACTAGACTGGGGTACAAAAGAGTGACAGGAGACAGAAAATGACATAGGGCCTAGTACCTTGAGTAATGGTCAGCACAGTGGATAGTGCCAGATCTGAAATCAGGAAGACTCATCTTCATGAGATCAAAGCTGGCCTCAGACATTTATTAGCTGTGTAATCCTAGGCAAGTCACTTATTTCACTCAGCTTCTCATCTATAAAATGAGCTAGAGAAGGAAATGGCAAACAAATTTAGTATCTTTGCCAAGAAAACCTCAAATAGCATCCTGAAGAGTCAGACATACCTGAAACAACTGACCAACAGCAATACCTTGAGTACAGAAAGTACAAAAACAGGAAATAAGTTCAAGAATACAGGAGGTCTCGTCTGATTGCCAAACCAAGGTGTGCAGCAAGGGAGTCAGAATCAGGACAGTTAAATCTTATAAACCAGAATAAGCCAAAGAAAATACAGGAAAAAAAGGATAGAGACGCAGTCAGATATTCAACTTGTATTTATTAAACACATACTATGTGCCAGGCACCAGGAATCTTAATTTTTTCTAGGGGTATTTCCTAGATCTGAAACTATATGCCCACCCTACCTGCTTCCCTATAGCTTCCAAACACTGTCATTAGTATTTTAAAATACTCAATTTAAAAAAAAAAAACTGTCATCTCTTTCTAAGCAGGGCTGATTCATGCCAGTAATGAGCAACCACCATCACCCCTTGCTGGAGGATATTTGGAAAGAAGTCAGACCCACTTGGTATCAGTACATTTTTGGATTGGCAAGAACTTTCAAGAAAAAATGAGATGAACAAGGTTTCAAGCTCAGTAATCCATATTAAATTAAAAAGTAAAATTGGAGGGGTAACCAAGGAGTTGACCATTTTTGTGACTCAACATTAGCTTCAGTGTGGCTGTTTATGCTCCCTGTCCACTGCCTGGCAGTGATACGCTAGACAGTTATGGGTAGAAAAACCTCCTCTGGATTCAACCAAATTGTTGGGTCATAAACCTGTCCACTTTTCTTTTAACGTGTAAAAGGAGAATGGTGGACAAAAAGGAATACATAAAGACAATTTAGCAATGTAGTACATTTGAAAATGAGCTGCTGTTATCTCTGTTGTCAGCTTAATTTTGAGATTTAGTGCTCATTTGCCTAGGAATGCATAGAAAGTAAAAGCACTGTTCAGCGTAGACTACACTAAAATGTTAGCATCAAATCCAAACAAGCTGACACACAAATGGAAATAGTATTATTATTCCATGGAAAAGGACTTCATAAACCTAGAAAAAAGAAAGAAAGAAAACCACTTAAATGTTTTCCTTTTATTAAAAAATTCACATCTCAGTTCAATAAGAAACCAATATAATGGATTGTGCAGATGTAAATGTTCTTTCCATAAAATAGTTTCAAATATCATACTTTAAAATAAAGTACGTAAATGTGAATAATACCCTATGCAACTGCATGAAATTCACTATATTTACCTTTGGATAGACTTTAGGTTGTTATCAGCAGTCTTCATAAAGTTTATGGGAAAACCTTTTGATCTTTTTTAGCACTTCAAAGAAGTACCAACACATTCACTGAATATATTGAAGCTTAAAAACCCATTATCTTCCACCAGTGCCTTTTAAGAAATTCTAGGTAGACTCTTTAGGAAACTTGGACTAGTTCAAAAACAGTAATAAGTGTCTTAACTAGAATGGTAGTATTAGAATGAAAAAAAAACTGAAAGAAATAAAAGGCATTGGAGAGATAGATTTGAAATAGTAGATAAAGAGCCAGTCCTGGAGTCATAAAGACCTAAGTTCAAATCCAACCTCAGACACTTACCAGTGGTATAACCCTGGTGGGCAATTCACTTAACCTTTATCTGCCTAAGTTTCCTCATCTATAAAATGGGACTAAAAATAGCATCTACCTTTCAGAATTACCATTGTGATAAAATGAGATAATAATTGTAAAGCATTTTACAAACCTCTAAGTGCTATAAAAATGCTATTATTATTAATTTCCTTCACTCATTCCTTCATTAATGCCATAAGTACTTTAATAAGTGCTTAGTAAGTGCAGAAGACTGTGCTTGTCAGTGGGGAGAAATGCAATATATAGATAAGACAAAGTTCCAGAATCTGTAAGACTTAGCAATTAATTAAATATGTAGGAATGGGGGAGCAGTATAGAAAAAAAAGGGAAAAACCAAAACTGACTCTAAAATTTTAAGTATTTCGAATATCTGGGAGACTGGTAAAAGAAAATAGGGCAAAGAAATGGGGAAGCTGGTATGAAGAACTGGGTTGGCAGAGTGGGGTGGAGATGATGAGTTCAGTTTTGGATATGTTAAGTTAGAGGTGCTGGCTGGCCAATTAAGCAGGCAGTTTAAAATTCAGTACTGGAAAGAGTTCCTATTTAACTTGGAATCCAATTAAAATTCCCAGATCACTTTTTTTTTTTCAAAATACCGCTGTCCAGACATCTTGTCCTTGTATGATTGCTTTGGGATTTAAGTGTGTTTGTATGTCTTCAACTAACATGCAAGATTTTATTCCTGTTAAATGTAATCATGTTGGTTTCCAACAGTGTTCCAGGCTGTTGAGTTCTATGTCTCTGCCAAATGAAGCTACTCTTCTTTCAAAGTCTAGCCCAAATGTTTCCCCCTCCATGAAGTCTTCCCTGTTTCTCTGAGTTGGAAGTGAACTCTCTCTATGTAAACCTCCTAGGCCCCTTTGTTTTACCTATCCTACGCACTTCATAATTTTAAAATGCACAATATGGTTGTCTGGTCACATGACTCATCCTATTAGATTAGAAACTGCTTAAGAACAGTAATCCTTTTTCATTTTTGTAGTCCTAGCAACAGAGCTTTCCACTTTTATTTTGGTCAGAACTTGCAATTTTATTGATCTAGGGAACCCTTGGCCATAAAAATTTCATCTCCCAATGTATATTGATATTTTTCTGCCACTTACAGTCATAGAGAGCTGTTTATTGCACTGAGAGGTTAAGTGACTTGTTCTCCATCAGGTACCTATTACTTGTCAAGTCTAAGGCCAGTATCATACTTGACCCACTCCATAGCCACTCACCTTGAATATAATAGCCACTTAATAAATATTTGCTTGTTTTTCTTAGGGATTATTTTAAGGGTCAATTCTTTTGATCATGGTATGAACTTTATCAGATTTGCATCATTTGAAAAATTAATATATTATCACCAAAGGTACTAATGAAAACAAACAAAATGGATTAAAGTAAAGCCTTTTGCCACAATGTAAGAAATATTCTTATAAATTATTGTAGGAAACTTAAATAATGTTTTCAATCACAGCTATTCAATCACCTTTATATCTAACTAGTAGTACAGTCATGTAATTAACTTTTCTGCGTGAGAGATTTCACCAAACTGTGGGTTATTTAAAAGTGACATTTTCCCTCTTCTTCTCTGTAAATGCTTCATTGCTGTGTATAGTTTTGCTTACACTCATTTGATAATAATCTATTCCCACAAGCTCTCATTTAATTGTCCTATCCTGTTTCTTTACTTAATTTAATTTCCCTACGTTTTCTGTCTTTTTCCATTCTTTTGATCTATGTTTTCCATACATAATAATATACTACAATTTTTTTCCTCCCCATGCCTCCTCCAAATTCTTAGTTTAAGCAACATTCTTATGATGTGATCTTTTATGAGGTGTTTTTGTTTATTTTTTCCACATTACTTCTCACTTTTAGTTTACTCTCAATTCTATTCTCCAGTTAATGATTATGGAATTTCTGAAGTTTGAAATTTGAACTCCATTCTCTATCCCTCCTCCATGATATTGCTTACATAGATTGTAGGTCTAACCCAATCCTCTTGCTACTTTTTTTTTCTTTTGGCTATGGGTCACTTTCAGAAATTTGAGGTCATAAAGGAAGCAATGATAAGTCACTTAACCTCAGCATAAATTCCTCAGCTTTAAAATGTGGTGATAATAACATAAACATTGAGTACCCCACAGGTATAAAAAGATAAAATGGCAAAATATGTGGGAAAATGCTTTACAAACTGAATAACCCTAGACAAGTATGAGGCATATTTCTATATTCTAGTAATGATTGAAAAAAATCAATAAATCCAAAGAGAAACTATAGTAGTCAGAGGCAAAATCAATAAACTTTTTAAAAGCATCTACTATGTGCCAAGCATGCTGCTAAGTGCTGAGGATACAAACAAAGGAATGAAACAATTCCTTCTCTCAAGGAGTTTACAATCTAATATTAAATGAAGTATGGGGGCTGGGAGGAGATTACCCAGTGAGGGAGCACTATAAAATGGCAAGATGACAAATGATATGTGGAGGTATGAGGTTCTAAACTAATTTTATGTTGCATAATGATTCATTTCTGGAGATTATAAATTTCAAGAAAGTAGCCAGGTGGGAAATGGTGAGGAAATTTTCCTGGGAATTCCTTAAATGGAGGAAGATCAGAGAGGAAATCCGAGATATCGGTCTCCCAACCTTTGCAATGGGAGAGGGGGGTAGCTCAAGAATAGAGGGTCTTGAGGAGGTGTGAATTTCCAAATTGATTTAATCTAGTACAATGATGAATTTCTAAGGAGGATGAAGTCCAAGAAAATTATTAATTAATCCCAATAAAAGAATAATTAAATATAATAATTATATATAATATAATAATTAAAATAATAAAAATAATAATCTCAATAAAATAATTAATCCCAAGTCTGGCGTTACACAAAGTCAACCAACACCGCTCAGTTAAATAGATTTGAGAACTGCCAGAATCTAACTATGGATGTCCCAGTAGGGCTAGAAGCCCTACTGCTTCTAAAACTGCTCAGATTTTTTAGAAACAAATTTTAAAGTAAAAATAGAAGCACTGTGACCGAGGATGCTCTAGGAAGGTCTACTATTTTTTGTGAATGAAAATACACATAAGGAAGAAAAGCCAATATCAGGATGCCTCAGAAACTAGCACAAGAACAAATGGGATGTCACAAACTCATCCAAGAGAGCAGGATGAGCCGAAGCTTAATCCTAGTACTAAGTTCCAAACCAGAATCTGGCTGGGGAGAAACGTAACCAGAACAAAACACAATGAACAATTATTATGAGATATTGAGTTGTTCGAAAAGTAAATGCAGAATAATATAACAACTATAAGAGCAGCCTCAGAGACAAAAATGGTTTAGCTCTAAGGACTACAAGATTAGCTGTGGGGGAAAAATGAAAGAAGTGATAAAAAAAAATGAGAGGCTTGGATGAAAAAAAAAAAGGAGGAAAATAAATAGCTTAGAACTAAGTACATAAAACTTTACCCAAGTAGCAGACTCTTTTAAAGACAGAACAAAAATAACTCAATGACTTCAAGATATAACAAAATGTATTATAATAAGGATTTTAAATTAGAAAAATTAAATAAAATATAAGCTATATATTATTAAATATAACTGACCTAAAATATGTCAAGTAGAGATAATTTTAGAATAACTGGAGTCACTGAAAACCATGAAAAAAATGGTTACCACATTTTAAGAAATCATAAAATAAAACTGCTCAGATTTATTAGAAACAAATTTTAAAGTAAAAATAGAAGGAATTCTCTAGTCACCTCCTGAAAGAAACTCCAGATTGAAAACACCAAAAAATGATATAGCCAGAATCCAGAATTTCCAGTTCAAAGAAGGAGAAAAAGGATTAAACATATCCAGAAGAGTTCAAATACCAAGAAACCACAGTTGGAATCACATAAGACTATGTTGCTGCTACTATAAAGAAGAAGAAAATCTTGGAACAGAATAAACCAAGGATAATCTAGCTTTCAATACTTCCAATACTTTTGCCCTAGAGGTAAAAATAAAAAGTACCCTTAATAGAGTTTTTAAAATCATTCTTGATTAATGATCTGAGATACACAGAAAGTTTGTATCTCAGACAGAAGAGTCAAGAGACACCCAACAAGATGAATTTATTTGAGCAATTTTGAGCAAATTTTAACTGTTTATGTCTTAACAGGGAAAGAAGAGATGTGTGCTTTTAAAACACCAAGGACTTCAAAAATTACAGAAAGAGTTAAGAAAGAAAATCACAAAGCCTAGAATGAAGTTTCTTCTCTTTTAGAAGTTTTAAGAGCATGAAGAAAGGGAAACAAAAAGGGAATATGCTAGGGAAGAAATGAGGAAGAAGGGGAAAAACATTCTCATAATTAAGGTGTTAAGAGAATACGCAAATATGGTGGATAGAGTTGAGATACCTGACTTTTCAAGAAACACTATTATCAGAGAAGGATAAAGGAAGGTTGAACAATTTTGCATAGAAATATATTAAAATAAGGAGGGAAATGTGCCTTGAGAAACAGGAAGGAGAGAGGTGGGGAGCTTAATAGGTAGGAGGAAGGGAAGGGAATAAATACAAATAAAAACATTTCAAAATAGTAAGTGAATCAAAAAGAGAGAGTATAAGAATGAGTGATCAGAGAAGAGGGGAAGTGGGCTGGGATCAGACCAATTAAATTTTAGATCACTAATATTAATCAGATCCTTCCTTTCATTATCCTCTTCTTTGTTCAAAAGGAAATTATATATATGTACATACACATATAACTTTGGGTAAAGCTAAGACAAAGAATAGAAGGATATAGTGGAAGTAAGTATCCAATTAACAAGTATAGCCATGAATGTGAATGGAATAAACTTATCAACAAAAGAAGAGGGGAGGATAATGGATTAGAAAATATAATCCAAAGATATTTTTTAGAAGAAACACACTTTTTAAAATATTCAAATAGCTGAATTCTGTTCTAGCACCTTATTTTATTACACTTCATCCAATCTTTAAAGAGCAGTAGAAACAATAATGACCTTAGACAAGACAATAGTAAAAATAGACACAGTTAAAAGATATTATGGCCAGTTAGGTAGCTCAGTGGATAGAGTGATTGGCCTTAACTTAGGAAGACTCATCTTCCTGGGTTCAAATATGACCTCACACACTTAGTCCCTGTGTAACCCTGAGCAAGTCATTTAACCCTGTTTCCCTCAGTTTCCTCATCTGTAGAATGAGCTGGAGAAAGAAATGGTAAACCACTCCAGTATCTTTGCCAAGAAAATCTAAAATGGAGTCATGAAGAGTTGGACACAACTGAAAAATGACTGAAAAAAGAAATAAGCAAGGAAATTGTTTTGTGCTTAAAGGCACCTAGACAATGAAATAATAGGATTACCTAATTTACATACAGTGAATGTCATAATACATATTTTTTAAGTTACCTGAATTATAAGGTCTTAGTGTGCCATTTAAAACCTAGACAAAGATAAGAAATAAACTGTAGTTTAAGATGAGTTAGATATGATAAATACCTGGTAATTACTGAATGAAAATATAAAGGAATATGTGTATATGTATATGTGTGTATGTACACTTTCAAATATACATGACCTTTAGAAATAAAATCAAATGTGCTAGGAGCATGCAACTTCAAATAAATAACTAAAAATAGAAAAATTAAAATATTTTTATTGACAATAAAATTATAATTATTAAGTCTTTGAATAAAAGATTCAAATTAGTGTGATTCTAAATATTTGCTGAATCAAAAACTAGTTTTAGAATTTAAAGAAAATTTATATTTAAAGATATTTAAAGAAATGACAGTAATGTAGCAATATTCCAATATTTTTGTGATGAAGGCAAAGCAATCCTTAAAGGAAAATTTCTATCTCTACCTTCATTAATAAAATACAACCAATCAATAAATTTGACATGAAACTTAAAGCAGAAATAAAGAAAAAACCAAACATAAAAGCAAAAATGGCAACTAAATAACAACCAAACATGAAAATGGAAATTTTAAAATCAAAGAAGAGACAAAAGCAAAATTGAAAAATAAAAAGTATTGCATGGGTAAATTAATTTAGGACCTTTTAAAATTTATAAAATAGATAAACAAGTAATATGATAAAGAAACAAAAGAGCCAATATAAAAACAACTAAAAGGTAATACAAAACATGTGAAAAAGAAATAAAGGAAATTAGAAATAACTATTTTGTCAAAAATGTGCCCTAGAAAGTTATAATTTAAATGAAATTAATGACTATTTAGAAAATATAAAATTCTCAGTATAACAGAACAATTAATAGATATTTTAGAAAACCCAACTAAGGAAGAAAAATTTTAAAAGTTATAAATTAATTCTCAAAGGATTTTTTAAATTCCAAGACCAAATGGATTTGTAAATGAATTCTATCAAATAAGGTAATTATAATAGTATATGCATTTTTGCAAAAATAGGAAAATTATATCCTACACAATTATTCCCATGGAATAAATATGGTTTTGATATATAAACCAAGGAGAAGACAAACAGAGCAAGAAAACTGTATAGCCCAGTATCCCTAATCAATATTAATACAAATATATTAATTATAATATTAGCAATGATGCAACATTATATACTATGTTCAGTTAAGATTTATACCAAGAATACAGAACTAGTTCAATATTACTAAAACTACATACACAATAGACCACATTGATAGCAAAACATTTTTAAAATTACATGCTTACATCAATAGATACTGAAAACACTTTTGACAAAATACAATATCTATATATGTCAAAAACATTAACAATTGTAAGATGTAACGAGAGAAGGAAACATTTGATTCTCACAACAACTCTGTCAGGTAGGGGCTGTCATTATGTTCATTTTACAGTTGAGGAGACTGAGGTAGGCCAATGTCATGTGACTTATGAGGGTCATATAGCTAAGCATCTTAGTCTGGATCTAAACTCTGGTCTTTCTAACTCTAGGTCTAGCATTCTATCTCTATGACACCTATTTCCTTAATATAATAAAGAATATTTACCTAAAACCAAGAGCTAGCATTATCTGTAATTAAGAAACATTATAAAACAAGAATGTTGGACATCATTGTACCACTATTATTTGATATAGTTCTTGAAATGCTAACTCTAACAAAAAGAAAAAAGTTAAGATAATAACAAGGGCCTTAAAGAAATGTATTTAACACTGGAATGTCTGGGCAAGCCCAGTTCACTTAAGATGGAAGTGGCCTTGAGTTGTCTTTGGAGCATGTCTAGATTGTCTAACATGTATGCCTCTTCATCCTCTATCATGTGTTGGGGGTAGCTTCCTTTGATTGGCTGCACGTGTCTTTTTTGGTAAGAGTAAACTGTTCCTTCTCTTTCTTCTGCTCTGTAACCAGCTGTGTCTAGCAAGCAAAGATAATAATTTGCTCACAGCAAGAACTCTATGAACTATAGTAGTGAGAGGCAAGGACTTCCTTCCCTTTTTGCCCCACCTTCAAGAAATGGGTTTATTTGTGATTGTTTCTGTTTTGTATTATTTATCCTCAGTTTCAACAGTGTTGGAAGAAGGATTACAGACAGATTGGTACAGTTATCCAGCCCAGCATGGAAGCCCTGAAAAGTCGATGGGGTTTTGGATTTGGAACTGGAATTGTACTATATAGGAAGGAACCAAACTCATCTGTTGTTGGAGATTCGATAGGAAACCAGGCACACAAATGTGCTGTTGGGAGAATTCTGAATTTGGTCTAGTTATTCTGTAAAGCATTTTGGAACTATAAGCCAAAAGTTACTAAATTGTGCCTGCTTTTTAACTAAATATTACCACTACTCATCCTATATTCCACAATGAGATTAATGAAAGTGGGGAAAGATCTATTAAAAAAATAATTATAGTAGCACTTTTTACTTTAGCAAGAACTGGCAACTCAGAGGTTACCCATAATATGGAGTGCAGTTGAAAATTATTGTATGTGAATATAATGAAATATTGTAATGACAAAAGAAAGAGATTCAGAGAAACCTGGGAAGACATATGTGAACTGATGTAAAGTTAAATGAGCAGAACTAGAAGAAAAGCTTATATGATGACTGCAGTGTCATAAGGAAAACAACCTAGAAAAACCTAAGAATTCTGAAGAATGCAATAACCATGAAGCAGAGGAGGAGGAGTGAGAGGAGGAGGAGGAGGAGAAGGATGAGGAGTACAAGAACAAGAATGCTTCCCTTCTTTTGGCAGAGAGGTAATGGACTAGAAATGCTAGATGAGACATATATTTTTAGACACAGCCAGTGCTTGTCTATGACTTATTTGTTAAAAAGGAGGGTTTTGTTTTGTTTTGTTTCGTTTACTTTGGTTTGGTTGGTTTGTTGTTGTTGTTGTTGTTGTCTTTAGGGATAGGGAGTAGGCAGGAGGAAGGATATCGATAATACTGTCAAAAAGAGAGAAAGGAGTGAGCATTGATGAACATTTTTTTAATGCATGGAAGAAGACAGAAAGAATTTCAGAGAGATATATAAACAGAAACTTTGAAGTCATCATGATTTTTGTTATCTGATTTTGAAAAGATGATAAGGTACAAGTTAATAGAGATTCATAGTTTCATAGTCATCCTTTTTGTTGTTCTTGCACATGGAAATGATTGTGCTTATGTTTGCTAAGTTCACAATAAAAAATCAATTTAAAAAAAGTTAAGGATATTCACTCACTGAAGAAATATTTATTGAGTTGGTCATTCTACTAGATGCTGTGTAAGACATGATTCTCATCATTAGCTCCAAAAAATTTGTCTAATTGAGCAAATAAAAAATATATAGAAATAATAACAATATAAAGCAGAGATTCAATATGAAAATCATTTGGAAGATCAGAGGAGGAAGAAATTAATTTGAATTAAAGTGATCTAGGAAAAAGATAAGGCATCTGTACTGGAAATTTAAGTATTGATAATGCTACAACAAATATTTCCAGTTGGGAAATAAGAAGTCTTTTTTTAAAATATAAAGCACGATGAGATTTATATAAGCATATGAAATTAATATTATGATATTATTTTTCCATGTTTTTATTTTAGATAATTACAAAAACTTAAATACATAATAACAAAAGGAAAAGATACATTATAAACTTAAATGTAAAAGAAAAACATATCATGTACACAGCAGAATATAGGAGAGGATTCAGAATATATAGCAATAACTTATCATTTCAAGAAAGCATATATATTAAATACTGTGTGTTGAAAGCTGTCCATCTTTTCTTTGCTTCCTTGTAGGTTTTCTTTTGTTCTCTACTGTACACATTTTATTTTGTTCTTTTTTTTCCCCTACCTCCTCTCTACCCACTACCCCAAGGCTACGATTATGCATGGATATATTTATATATAGGTATTGATATATGCATGCATGTATATATGTATACACATACATACATATATAAACATATACTTTCCCTAAGAGATTTGACGCCTAATCTTATTTCTGTGTTTGTGCATATTTTTTTTCCTCTATTCTAACTCCTTTACTTTACTTCTACCTTCTAACTTTACTTCTACCTTCTAACTTTACATCAGTTCACATAACCTAACTTAACCTACCCCCACTACAGCAATCCCTCCCTTGTCCTCTCATTTCCCTAAATCTAAATACCCTTTGACCTATTCCTTCCCCCTCCCCTCTAAAACTCCTTCCCTTATGCTCCCATTCCTCTAAATCTAAAGACCCTTCTATATCCCCTTCTTAACCTATTCCCATATCCTCCACTCTAAAGATCCCTCTTTTATCCTCTCCCCCTTCCTTATCCCCTTAGAGTTTCATTTCTTTCTAAATTTAGAAGACTTTTGTACTCTTCTGGATGTATATACATTGAGGTTAGGGAGCCATATGTTTTTAAGGGTGCTCAAGACCCCAAAATACCAACATGCCGGGTCCTACTCCAATGAATTCGACTCAAGCTTTCTCATAGCCAAAGAGGAACAAAGTTTATTACAGATTCACCATATTGGGTGGTCTTAAGAAATCTCAGCATTTGTGACACTCGTTTTCACAAGCAGGCCAGATTCCATCTACCTCAGATGGAATCTGAGCACCTTCATGGAGGCAAGATGAAACTTATATACCCAATGATTGTGGGAGGGATCTAGGGAGGTCCTGGGATGATGGAAGGAGGGGTTTAGGGAGGGTCTTGAGGAGTCTAAGGAGGAGCTTGATGGGACTGGAATGAGGTCAGACTCCAAGAACTGAGAATGGGTGGGAAGTAGCTGCAGGCTACCTGGAGTTAACAGACAATGTAGAGCTAGGCTAGTTTAAGGGTAACAGATTTGGGCAAAGGCACTTTGATAGGATCAAGGGTGGAAACTAGCCAGACAATAGAGGGCTAGGCTAGGTTAAGAGTAACCTAACCTAGAGATTTGGGCCTAGCAATAATAAAAGGCTTATGGCCTCAGGCAAAAGCCTCATCTGGTGGGAAGATTCAAGGGGAGTTCAAGGGGGCTCCCACAGTCGAAACTATCATATGCATTTATTCATATCTAAATTTAAAAGACTTTTATACTCTTCTAGATACATATGTATTTTCCCCTAATAAAGGGAATATTTTAATGAGATATACTACATGAATTATCTATGTCACCTCTTAAACTCTGGTACTTTATTTAAAATGAAAATAAGCACTTATTAAGTGCCCTTTGAGTGTAGCAGTAGCCTGCTTTAGTGTACAGAGAATCAGACTTAGAGTTAGATGATTTGGTTTCAGGTCTTGCCTCTGACATAATAGCTAATGGTAATAATAGCTAACATTTATATGGTGCTTACTATGTGCCCAGCATTGTGCTAAGCACTTAATCCTTTCATGCACCAAGAAACTAACCCTATAAATTATAGTGGATTCAGGTCAATGGAGGGAGTTTCCTCATTTGAAAATTTCCCATACTAATGAAATCTTAGTTTAGGTCAAAACTGAGTACATAGTATTATGATAGCTGTAAAAGAGACACATCTACAATCACATTGTGGAACTAGCCCAGCCTTTCCCAGAAAGAAAAGTTCTAGGGAGGACCTGAGACTTGGGAGGTCAAAGCTAACTAGGTCTTATTAGAGGTTCCTGAACAATGGAAGAAAACAATGGCTGGAGGGTTCTTTTGCAAAGATTAAATGAGATTTCCCCCATGGGTATCACAGAGACTCTTCTGAATGGCATTTTCTCCTCTCCCCCTTCCACACTGTATGAGGCCAATGCCAGCTCTGATAAAAAAAAGAAAACTATGCAAAGAGCCTTCTTATTTTGTATGTACCTGTTGGTTCAAGAAGAGACATGAAAAATTTTCTCTCACATTGTACCTAAGCATTCTTTTGTCAACTGCAGCCAGGATGGGAGAACTCGTCACCCTTCTTGTCAAGTTTTCAGCTTTCTCCTCTTTTGTTAAGAACCAAAAGGGGGGGGGGGGGGGGGGTGGTGAGGAATAGACAGAAGAACTCTAACCCATAATTTTTTATGGTAACATAATGGAAAAGGACATGTAACCACATAACAATTGCATGTTTCAGCAGATTACTCTGTAATATTTTTTTTTAAATTCTCCAGTTACTTCAAACTTAATTACCACATTACCTGACATTCTCATATTCTCAGATCTGACAGTCCTCGAGAAGACAGAATAATGTAATTTTGCTGTCACTACAATGCATTTGTTTATTGTGCAGGTACCCGGCCAGTAGCTAAGGTGGGCTCTGGTGCCAACAATGTTATCTGAAGTGCTATCAGGAAATAGCAGGCTCTCACACTGTAATTAAAATGAGTGGATTCCTTTGTGTGTGGTAACAAGTTCTGAGCCAGGAAGACTGGTAGATGGGAATGAAATAATCATCAATAGTAAATGCTACAAATATTCCTATTGTTACAGACTTCACCAAAAGTTGAATGCTAATTTCTCATTTTGTCACAGTGTAAGGTCTTAGGTATAAGGTATAACCCCTTCTTCTAGCTCTTCTTGCATTGCTGCCAGGCAATAACAGCTCCAGATGCCTGCCTCTACTTCTCTGCCCTCAAATGTGGACTAAGAGAGATTATAAGACAAACAACCCTTAAAAGAGTTAGGGTCTTATTTCAAAATGGCTAGTTATAATTCCAATGTTCTTTGTTCTGGTTAAACCATACCTAGGGTATTATGTTCTGTATTAGAACCCAAATTTAGGAAGGACATTGACAAATTAGAGTTATGAGGAGAGACAGGGCCTTGTCATATGAGAATATACTAAAGGAATTGTAGATGCTCATTAAGTCCTGGAAGTGAAATTGTCAAGGGTGGGGTGGGTTTAGTTGACTTTAAGTATTTGAAAGATTGCCATTGGGATGAAAGATTAGACTTGTTCTATTTTGCCTCCAGAGGTAGATTTAATCTCAGTTTAAGGGAAGCCTTCCCAAGAGCACTATCTAAAAGTAGAGTTGCTTGCATAAAGAAGGTAGTGGATTTGACCTACTATATAGGTCTTCAAAGCTAAAGGTGATGGTGGTGGTGGTGGTGGTGGTGGTAGTGGTAGAGAATTTTGTAGAGAGAATTCTTTAGCAAGAATGGGTTGAACTGATTAAATATGAGGTCACTTCCACCTCTGAAATTCCCTGCTTATATTATATCTGCCTGTATAGCTTAGGTAGGACCACATGGGTTGTCTAAATATATAGACATGTGGCTCACAGATGGTTTAGCTATATATCCTTGTGATTTGGCCTACCTTTCTCCAACGGAGACTACAATTTCTACCTTGAGAGGAGCAGGGGAAGGGATATGGGCATTTGCTCCTTCTCAATGTCTCCAAGAATTCTATTGGGCTAGAATTCTGTCTAGTTGCCCTCTCAAATATCTCTGGACGTATCCAGGAGTATGAATCTGACTTCAGAAGAAAAGCTGCTCCTCTCACACCCTCTTAAAGGAGAGGATAACCCTTAGCTTATACTCACTAAGTCAGCTCCTTCACACAAAGCATTAGATAAATAAAACACAATCACAAATAATTATTTATGAGTAAACCCACCTATATAAGAAAACAGCAAACAGAAAGTGAAGTTATAAAGAATAGAATGCATGAAAAAATATACATTTATCATTTAATGTGAATGGGCCTACAAGCTCTTACTGATCCCAAAGTAATTTGATCCAAGGTGAAGTTAAAGCACTGCTTTCCTGGTCTCAGTTCTGCAAGTTACTGATCTGGGTTTGGATCAGCACAACACATCTGTGGGCTTGCCCCTGGTTAGAACTCCAATTGGCTATACTCAACTGCTATTAGACAGCTGGGAAGCTCTGCTGGTTCAAAGTGACAATACTGCAGGTTTCTCCATTTCCTTTTGAGCTGGGACTCTTGCCATGGCTATTCAGCTGCAGGATTCAGACTGGTCTGGGTCTGAAACTGAGACACTGATCCACTTTTGGGATCAGAACCACATAACTATTGCTTATTTCTGAATTTGTCCCTTGCTCAGTACATAGCCTAGAGCTTGTGACTGACTACTCCTCACCCTGGAATACCATCCCTAGGGGCAGGTCCCCTCCTCAGTGTGCCCTGGATCTCTGAACAAGCCTTGGAGTAGAGACAGAACTGCTAGTTGGTACTGCTCCTGCATCCTGCACAAGTCCAGGCACACATTTATGAATCTGGGAACTCTTCTTGCTTAGGCACAGTCTCTTTAGTTCTTTTGACTGGAATGCTTCACACAATGGGCTGATGGCTAGATCTGATCCTCAGACTTCTCTGTCCACCTCCCCATGCTGGGCTGGAAATATCACTTACTTTGGTGCATAGCCACAGTCAGGCCCTAATGCAGTCCCTGTGCTGGAACAGCCTGCATTATCTCACTTAGCTACACCCTGTCCTGTGATCTCTTTATCTAAACGATGAAATGAGTTAGGAAAATGACTCAGTGTGATTTTTAAATTGATTTTCATGATGAGTCTTTGGTCTGGTCCTTTTCCTAGTTCTTTTTAGAATAGTTATCAGAGAAAGTCTGGTTGGACTGTTTCCTTCTACTCCCTCAATTTTGGTTGGTCTCTCCACCAATAATCTAATTGAAATGTATAAAGGTTTTTCCTCTGGTCTCATCCTTTTTTTTTAACCTCTCCTTAGTTTTTTATACTGTTGATCACTTTCTTCTCTTGGATCCAGATGTAATATGAACCACTAGATTTTATTGAGTAGATTTACACTTTAGGAAGTCGCTTTGGAAGTAGAGTGGAGGATGGAGTTGAGTGGGGAGAGATCTGAGGCAGAGAAAACAACTACATGCTATTGCAATAGTACATCCATGCAGTAATGAGGGCCTGCACCAGGGTGGAAGTTATGTAAATGGAGAAAGAGATAAATACATCAGAGATTTTGCTAGAAATCAAAAGACTTAAAAAAGGATTGTATATATGGGATGAGTAAAAGTAAGGAAATGAGACTGACACAGAGGTTGCAAGCCTGGATAACTGAGAGAATCATGGTGCCTTCCATAGTATTAGAAAAGCTTGATAGAGAGAAGATTTTGAAGGAAAGACAAATGGTTCTTCTACCTGTCTGACTATTCTTTCTCAGTCTCCTTTCCTAGTTCTTCATACAGCTCATGTCTACCTACTATAAATATCCCCCAGGGCTCTGATCTGGGTTTTCTTTTTGACTCTTTCTTTACTATCTTAAATGTTGAAATCATCAACTCTTAGGGATTAAATTATCATCTCCTTGTATATGATTCCCAGAACTATATATTCAGCCTATCTTTCTTGAGATTACTGATTTTGTATTGATGATTATTTTCTGGACATTCTGAACTATATGTTTCATAAGCATCTTAAACTCAATTTGTCCAAAAGAGAACTCATTATCTTTCCTTCTCCCAAACCTTTTCCCAACTTCCCTTTCCACTGATGATGTACAAGGAGCTCACCAAACATTTTTTAAAGACATGTTCCAATCATGCCATCAAAGCATGAATAGAAAACATACCACTCTAAGAATCATGCCAGGAATGCTAAAGTTCAAAATGAGCTGAGGCTAGTAAGGAAAGCAGAGAATAAAGCCTGTTTATGTGTTTATTTTGCTGTTTTGGGGAAAGGTGAAAGATACATGCCTGGAGAGTATCACTTACTACCTCGGATGGAATTAGGGTTTTAATCCTGGGTTCAACAGATTGACTTCATAAGAAAAATATGGGAAAAGCATGGTTAGTCAGTGGGTTGTACGAAAAAGGGAATTTTAGGGCACTATAAGCTTAATATAAGTCAATAGTGTTACATGAAAATTAATAAAGCTAATGTCATCTTGAGTTGCATTATGAGGCATAGATTATGAAAATAAGGAACTAAGAGTTTCACTGTACTCTGTCCTTGTTTGGTCATATCAGGAATATTGCATCCAGTTCTGGATGTCACAGGTTAGCAAAGACATTAGCAATTTAAAAAGCAACCCAAAGAAGGCCAAGAATGTGTTGAAAATCTAATAGAGTAACCATATGAAGATAAGTTGAAAAAACTTGGATTCAATCTAAAGAAGAATGGGCTCATAGGAGGTGATCAGTTTGAGAGAGCTCTTTTGAAATACTTGACAGTATGTCTCAAGCGGAAGACGAGGTGTAATTATTTCACGTAGATCAATAAAACAAGTCTAGGAGCAAACAGTGGCTACAAAGCGGTAAAGTGCTACTTAATGTAAGGAAAATCTTCCTAACAATGTGCTGTTCAGTCATGTTTAAGTCGTAACTGACTTTTAGTGACCACATTTGGGGTTTTCTTAGCAAAGATTCAGGAGTGGTTTGCCATTTTCTTCTCCAGCTCATTTTACAGAAAACTGAGGCAAGCAAGGTTAAATGACTCACTTAGGGTCACATAGCTAGTGAGTGTCTGAGGCCAGATTTAAACCCAGGAAGATTAGTCTTACTCACTACAAGCCAGGTGCTCTATTTACTGCTCCAATTAGCTGCCTTCCTAACAATTAGAGCCATCCAAAAATGTAACGGGCTGATATTGTAGTTCATGTTTATAACATGATTGGAGAGTTTGAGAAAAAGTTGAGTAACAATGAGTTGTATTTTAGTAAGGATTCTTTTCTGGGTATGAGTTGTACTAGATGGTAAACAAGGGCCTTTCTAGCTCTAAAATTCTGACAGTAGAAGCAGGAGCAGTGGTGGCACTGGTCACCAGAAATGTTAAGGGGACAGAATACCACATCAAAAAGAGATTCCAGGGGACTCCTTTTCTAGCACTAGATGCAGGATCAGATACCATTTGTTAATTGTCTCCCATTACCCAGTTGTGGGTAACAATTCCAGAGCAGATTCAATTGTGACAGAAGGGCTGGACATGTATAAAGACCAGAGTACAGAATAGGGGGCAGTGATCAGGTTTCTTCCTAGATCACACCTTAAAGCAGTGAAAATTTAAATCATACTGACTAAGACATAAAAGCAACAGAGGTTCATAAAAGACAGAAATTCAAGCAAGATATCTTTCCACATATACCTACTACAAGAGTTGAGCAAAACCCAACTCTAACATAAAGTCCACAGTTAATAAGTAGCCTGGAAAAATGAGCAAATAAAAAAATCTGACCAGAAAAAAGTTACTATGATGACAGGGAAGTTCAAAACACAAACTCAGAAGAAGACGATGACTTGAAAATATCTACATGCAAAGCTTCAAAGAAAAATGTGAATTGGACACAAACCCAACAAGAATTCATAAAAAGAGCTTGAGAAAAAGATTTTTTTAAAAGTAAAAAAAATGTTTTAAAAATCAAATAAGAGGAGTAGAGGAAAAAGTGAAAAAAAATAAGAACAATGCAATAAATATATGAAAAGGGAATTGACAGCTTAGTAAATGAGGCACAAGAACAATTTAAGAAAACAGCTCCTTAAAAATCAAAATTGAACAAATGGAAAAAGAATTACAAAAGTTCACTGAGGAAAATAAACCCTTAAAAATTATAGTTGGTCAAGTGAAAGCTAATGACTCCAGGAAACATCAAGAAACAATATATAGTCAAAAGAATAAAAAGAAGAAGAAGAAGAAGAAGAAGAAGAAGAAGAAGAAGAAGAAGAAGAAAACTTGAAATACCCATAGGGAAAAAAATGGCCTGGAAAATATATTGAGGAGAGATTATGTAAGAATTAGTTGACTGCCTGAAAGCCATGGTAAAAAAAAAAAAAAAAAGAGCCCAGACATAGTTCAAGAAATTGCCAAACAAAACTGTTATAACATCTTGGGTTTAGAGGGCAAAATAAAAATTGAAAGCATCTATCAGTCACCTTCTAAATGAAATGCCAAAATGAAAGCTTCCAGGAATATTATAGCCAAATTCCAAAGCTTCCAGTTCAAAGAGAAAATACTTCAAGCAGCCAGAAAGAAAGAATTAAAATATCATGAGCCTCAGTCAAGATCACACAAGATTTAGTAGTTTCCACTTTAATGGAGGAGAGGGTATGCAATATGATGTTTCAGAAGACAAAGAAACTAGGATTACAAACAAAAATATACCACCCAACAAAATTGAGCATAATCCTATGAGGGCAGAAACAGATATTTAATGAAATAAAGGACTTTCAAGCATTCCTGATGAAAAGATCAGAGAAGAATAGAAAATTTAGCATTCAATGACAAAAATCAAGGGAAGCATAAAAAGGTAAGGGTGACAGAGAAATCATGAGGTTAAACTGTTGTCATTTTTGTATTGGAAGATGATACATGTTGCTGCTAAGAACTTTGCAATTATTAGTACAATTAGGAGGAGTCTACATAGACTAAGGGTACGAGCATATTTATTATGTTGGGTTGGAAGCTGAGGGGGCTGCCCATCAATTTGGAAATAGCTGAATAAATTACAGTATATGAATGTGATGAAATAATACTGTGCTATAAGAAATAAAGAGGAAAGCTTCAGAAAAACCTAAGAAGACATAGGAAATGATGCAATGTATAGGGAGTACAACCAGGAGAACAATCTCCACAGTAAAAGCAATATTGTAAAGATAATCAACTTTGAAAGACTTAACAACTATGATCAATACAGTAATCTGCCATATTTCCAAAGGATACATGATATAAAATGCTATCCACTTCCAGATAGATAAGTGATAGACTAAGAGTGCAGATAAAAGGATATATTTTTTTGCCTTATTTTTCGTCCTTTTTTATAGGAACATGGCTGATGTGGAAAAATATTTTGCATGACTTCAAATGTATAATAGGTATCATATTTCTTACCTTCTCAATGGCTGGGGTAGACAGAAGGAAGGAAATAATTTGAAACTTAAAATTTTTAAAAAGATAAATTTAGCTGAGTAGCTGGAGGTATGAAGAATGGTACTTGAGTACCACAGGGTGGGCTACCTATGATATGGAAACATGACACAGTAAATAGAGTACAGGCCTTGAAATCAGAAATACCTGAGTTCGAATCCTCCCTTTGATATTTACTAGACGTTTGACGGCAGCCAAATCAGTTAACTTTTGTGAGCCTCAGTTTCCTCATCTGTAAAATGAAGAGTTGTGCTAGATAGTTTCAGGCCTTTTCCATTTCAAAGTTGATCATACTATGTTACCCTACATGCCAATAGTGAAGAAGCTGCTTTTAGGGGACAATATAAGTTAGGAGTGAGAAGTTTACCTTGGGTGTGGATATAAGTAGAAGGAAAAATTCTATCTTGTTGCTTCTTACCTCAATTAATTATGCTAAGATTAATTGTTTCTACATTTAAAGAATGCAAGTGTCAGTGTTCTATAAATTTTAAGTCATTTTTCAGTCATTGACTCTCCATGAACTCTTTTAGGGGTTTCTCAAGCCAAGATACTGGAATGGCTTGCCATTTCCTTCTCCAGCTCATTATACAGATGAGAAACTGAGGCAAAGAAGTTTAAGTGACTTGCCCAGGGTCACATAGTGCCTGAGGCCAGATTTGAACTCATGAAGTTGAGGCTTCCTGGCTTCAGGCCTGGCACTCTATTGTCTACACCACCTAGCCGCCCCTCAAAACTCTTAGGCAAATTGCCATTGGCCCTGTTCTAGTTATGGCTCTGTGCCGTGTTTACCATCGTAGTCGTTCATCCATTAAGTGAATATTAGATGACCATTTGATTGCAAAGTCAGTTACATAATTAAAACTTTAGTAAGAGGAGTTGGACTAGTTGAACTCCAAGGATTCCTGTGAATATATAACAAATGAAATGAGTCTCATGAAATATCTTCAGGTATACATAAATCCTTCCCAAATAAATGGTTCCCTCCCAAATTGACTGGGGCTATTACTTTTCTGCTTGTGCTGCCTATAAATTTAAGGGTGCTATAAAATGAGAAATCATTTAACTATTTCCTAAACATTTACAATTTAAAAAACACTATGCTAAGCAATATACAATGAGGTTTATTTTTTTTTTTTTAATGATCTCTGCCCTCAAGAAATTTCACATCCTTAGTGGGGGAAAAAATGTTTTTACACATAAAAGATAACTGACAATAGGCAACAACACATGATCAGTCCCCAGTGAATGATGCAGACAGGAAGTGCTTTAGGGAAAGAGCCTCATCAATCACCTGTCTTCATCAATCAAGCTACAAACAATAGAAAAGGTTAGTTTCAATCCTATCAATATTTCAAAGAATCTTCAGTAGCTTGGGTGCTACCTCAGTCAATACAAACCATAGTCATTCTATGCCTTAGGAGACTATCTTCATGGGCTATTGTGGACAAAAAAAAAACCCAAAACAGAAACCTCATCTCCCAATATTGGGATTCTCCAAACTTAGATGGGCTGGTGTTCATTTAATCTGCCACTGGCTAAGTTTATGTTAACTTCAAAGACCTTCCAGCTTGATAAATCCTATCAGGATTCCTGCCACAGGCTTTGAGAACTGGGGCCCAGTTCTTACAATGCAAATTGTATATACTAGATTTGCAGTTTTGTGTTCAATCATATTTTTATTACACTATGTTATAGAATTAATAATTTTTAAAAAAAATTAAATGTAATCTCCTTAAGGTCAGCTTCACTTAGTTACCCCAGAACTTAGTGCAGTTCCTGGTACACAGTAAAGGCTTAATAAATGCTTGTTAGATGACTAGATACAGAAACTCATTCCCAAGATTTTGCTCTGAAAAAACACACCTCAGTTCTTACATTGCAAGGGCCTCAGTGAGGGAGAGAAGTTAGCAAATGTCTATATTATCCCAAGGACATTTTTTATTTTAAAATAAGAGATGGTCCTATGGCACAAAATGATAGAAGACAGAATCTAAGTTCCACACTTGCCCAGCTTATAGAAATCATCTAATCCAACAAGAATCCCTTTTATCACAGTCTAGAGTCAACAGATCTGGGTTCAAAAGTTATCTCTCACATTTATTACCTTTTTGATCTCGGGCAAATCCCTTGCCCTCATTAGACTTGCTTTCTTCATCTGTGCATTGAATTAGTAGAACTAGACTGAACCTTTGAATTACAGGTTTACCTCTTGGCTAAGCACATAGTAAGCACTTAATAAATGCATGTTGACTTGGCTTGGCAGTGTTTGCTTCCTCCAGTGAGGGGGAACCTACCATCTCTAAGGCAGTTTGTTCTAGTTTGAGAAAGCTATATTTTTGCAATTTTGTTCCTTAAATCTACCCCAAATCACTCTGCAAACTCCTACCCAGTGTTCCTAATCCTATACTGCTGGGCCAAACAGAACACATTTTATCTTTCTTTTTAATGCTCACTCTAAAACCATCTGCTCAGGAACTCCTTTTAGGCCTGACAAGCAGTCTGCATTCTGTGCCCTCCATGTCATAAAGATGACAGATAATTATTGGCAGTCTGATAGACTTCTTTATTTTTAGCTAGAAATCTTTCCCTTTTGAGAGGACATTAATGGATAACCTTCATAACCTAACCCACGGGTGGGGAACCTGTAGCATTGAGGCCACATGTGGCCCTCTAGGTCCTCAAGTGTAGCTCTTTGAATCCAAACTTCATAGAACAAATCCCCTTTAAAAAAAGATTTGTTCTATAAAACTTGGACTCAGTGAAAAGGCTGCAACCCAGAAGGACCTAAAGGGCCACATGTGGCCGTCAGACCACAGGTTCCTCACCCCTGATCTAACCCCCAATAGCTGTCTAGTCATCTTATACTTTACTCCCTTCCATGCATTCTAGGGTCCAACTACACCTGCCCATTTGAAGTTCGTCAGAACAGGACATTCCATATCCCTACTCTCAGTCTTTGTATAGACTGTCTCTGTTGTCTGAGATATTTTTGTCTTTATTTCTGACACTTTGCTTCTCCAGTTTCTTACAAGATTCAGCTCAAACCCTACCCTGATAGGAAACTTTTACAACTTCCCACCACCCACCTACCACCATCGCCCTGCCAGGGCCTTGTATCTGAAAATTATACCCCATTTACTCTCTCTCTCTCTCTCTCTCTCTCTCTCTCTCTCTCTCTCTCTCTCTCTCTTCTCTCTCTTTTTCTCTCTCTCGTAGACAGATAGATAGATGGAGAGAGAGAGAGATACATAGATAGGTACATAGATACTAGATAGATACATAGATACGTGTGTATGTGTATATATCTATAGATATCTATATACATATATACACAGACACACGCATACATATATATATGTATAAATACATATATACATTTGTGTGCATGTGTGTATACATATATGTATATATTCATGTGTGTATATGTGCATATGAAAATATTTTTCCCCCTGAACAGCTATTTAAGCTGTCTAACAAAGGCTTTAATTGTGTATCTTTTCTACTCTCACTTGGAAGAATAGTAAGCATATTTGAATTTCTAACTTGAATAAGTGGGCAAGCCATACACCAAGTACAAAGCACCCTCCTCTCACTAAAGCTCTCTTCGGTTTAATGACCCTAGCAGAAAAAGGTTTTTTTGTGGTTGTTTTCACACACCTGAGGAGACAAACACTGATGAGGTCCAGTTCAATACAGTATGAATTATACATATACTACGTACAAAGCACCATACCAGGTCCTAGGGATACAAATAAAGTACTTGCTCTGTAGCTATTCTCCCAGAACCTCCCCCCCCCCCACTGGCAGGCTGGGTCCTCAGAAAGTGGCTGTTTCTTCCTTCAAGCTTCTAGCTGAACCTATGGGACTATAGGTATCATTCTAATATTATAGTTCATGAACATCTATTGGTGTCCTTTCCTCATTGATTATCAGTTGATATTAGTTAGCTAGCCAGATTTAATTAGCTCTTAGGGATATTTATTAAGGGTATATGGTAAAATCAGTTGATAGACAAAACATCTGCCCCAAAGTGTTTCCCATAAGTACACAAAGAATCCAGAGAACTAGGCTCAGCCTTAGCATACAAAGAGTGCTTTCCTCTTACTCCCACTTTGTGAGGCTCTAATTAATTTCCCCTGTGGTATGGTACAGCCTTCCGTTTGGCTCTTTGTAGAATCCTGAAGCTGCTTTGGTCATTGTCTCTGGTTTATCTTTTGTTACTGACACAAACGCTGTTGCCAGTCATTTCTTAGAACACTGCTAGAAGGCTGATGAGAGGTCTAAAACCCTTTGAAGGTCATCTAAAGATCAAGGTGGGATGGGGGAGCTTTGGGTAAGGGGACAAAGTACTCTCCTAACTCTGGGAAACTGTGACTACTCTACCCCTCAGGCACATAGATGCTAACTCTTCAGAATCAGTTTGCATGCAACATTAAGCCAGGTAACTTGGGGCCCCACACTGGAAATATGGAACCAGTTAATCTCAGTAGGGCTGCACCCTGGGAGGTCGATATTAAACTGATTTGCAATAGTTAGTTCTACTATCCTCTTTTCTGTACACCCAAGGACTCAGTTTTGTTATTCTTCTGATTTGATCACTGACATCAATAATTCAGGGTAGCTAGGTGGCACAGGGGATAGAGTACCAAGCCTGGAGTCAGGAAGACAAGAACAGTCCAGCCCCAGACACTTACTACCTATGTGACCCTGGGCAAGTGACTTAATCCTGTTTGCCTTAGTTTTCTCATATGCAAAACGAGCTGGAGAAGGAAATGGCAAAGCACTACAGTATCTGCCAAGAAAACTCTAAATGGGGTCACAAAGAGATGGATGTAACTGATATGACTGAGCAACAACAAGTAATTCAAGTGACTTAAGCCTCTGTTCACGAAGTAGAAGTCAAAGCTGGCCTTGTACCACCAACCATAAAAATCTTGCCATTAACAGCTTGCATAAAGCCTTGTTGTTTCTCCATGGAAAGACAATTAGCATTTATTAAGTGCCTTCTAAGTGTCAGGCCTTGTGCTAAGCAATGCAGATACAAAGAGAGATAAAAGACAGCCCCTGCCCTCCAAGAACTCACACTCTATTAGAGGAGAAAGCATGCAAACAATTATACACAAGCTAGCTATATACAGGATAAATAGGAAATGATCAGTAGAATGAAGACCCTAGAAATAAGAGAGACTGGAAGAGGCTTCCTGAAGATGGTGGAATTTTAGCTGGGATTTGAAGGAAGCCAGGAGGCAGAGATAAGGAAGGAGAACATTCCAGACATGGGAGACAACCAGTGCAAATACCCAGAACTGAGAGATGGAATACCTTGATCACGGAAGGACAAAGAGGCCAATGTCACTGGACTGCAGAGCGTATGGAGGGGGTACTGCAATATATAATATAAGAGGACCGGAAAGGTAGAGAAGGTATATTTTGAAGGGCTTTGACTGTCAAACAAAGGAATTTAGATCTGATCCTGGAGGTTACGCTCTTATTTTTTGTTTTTCCTATATATATTTTTATTATTTAATATTTTTAGTTTTCAACATTGATTTCCACAAGATTTTGAGTTACAGATTTTCTCCTCATTTCTACCCTCCCCCCCCACCCCAAGATGCTTGAGGTTTGTGGGTGAGAAGTCTGGTAACTGCCGCAGCTCAGTGATTCAGAGGCCTAAGGCCTGTTCCACCTGACTCTCCGTCTGGTTGGTCCTGTCTCAGCCCATGTTGTGCTGTGTTCCACTCCCAGCACAGTGCGATAGACCCTTCCCAGTGACCATCCAGGCTCTCTTTGGCTGGAAATTTGTTTCCCTCTGTTATTTCTTGGGTTCTGTAGCTCTAGAATTTGTTCAGAGCCATTTTTTTACAGATTTTTGGAGGGATTTGGGGGAGAGCTTAAGCAAGACCTTGTTTTCCAGCTGCCATCTTGGCTCTGCTCCCAAAACATCAGGTTTCTTATCACTGTGCTGGATAAGATTTTCCCTCAAATCTGCAGGTTATTTCAAGTTATATATTCCATTAAATGGCCTTGAAGTACTTACCTCAAACCCTTCTTTAGGATATTTATCTGAATTACTTCCTCACAGCTCCACATAGATTTTCCAAGTACCCAAGCCAGGTTTTTGCATTTCACTCAATACTTAGTATTAAAGCTGTAGCTTATTTATTGCAGTTTCATCTGTGTACTCAAATGCAGCATAGAATGCTGTTTAAAAGCAGAATGGTGCATTCCTGTGCAACTCCTCCTAATTTCCTAATTATGAAGAACACTCATACCTAGTCATTTGTAATGTATGAGGATATTAAAGACAGGAAAAGGACTCACACAGGAAAATCTACTTAGAGCATATCTTTTGTTGTTGTTATAGCAAAACAAAACAAAAACAAAAACCAGAAACTAAGAGTTTATTCACCAGATGGGAATAGCTAGACAAATTATGGTATGTAAATGTAATAAAATATTTTTATACCATAAGAAAACATGAAATGGACAATTTCAGAGGAAACTGACAAGACACATATGAGCTAATGCTGGTGAAATGAGCAGAACCAGCATAACTCTTTTATAATTTGTAACATTAAAAATGAAAATATCTTTGAAAAATATTAGAATTTTGATCAACACAGTGACCAGCCATAACTCCGAAGAACATAAGCAAAGGTATGTTACTACTTTCTGACAGAGAAGTGATAGACTCAAAAATGCAAAATTAGACCATCATTCTTTGACATTGTCAATATGAGAATTTGCTTTCTTTGCTATACATATTTGTTATGAATGTTTATTTATTTTCCTCCTTTTGGATGTAGGGGGAGAGGTGACAAGGAAAGAAAATAAAAAATAAGATGATGAAGCAAAAATCTCTCTAAACACCTGTAAAAAATGGCTCTGAACAAATTCTAGAGCTGCAGAACCCATGAAATAGCAGAGGGAAACAGATCTCCAGCCCAGTAGAGCCTGGATGGTCACTGAGAAGAGTCTATCACACAGTGCTGGGAGTAGAGCACAACCCAGCATGGGCCATGCCCAGACAGACCAAACAGGGAGTCAGCTGGCCAGAACAGGCCTTAGGACCATGAATCATTGAGCTGTGGAAGTTACCAAACTTCTCAACCCACAAACACCAAAGAGCAAGTTAGTGGGAAACTGCAATATCATGGTGAGAGTGGTCTGGCCCCATCCCTGGGGGTGGCAGAGGTGGTGCAGCGGTGGCAGTCACAGCAGCAGGAAGCTCCTGAGGCTGCATCCAGAGTGCCAGCATCAGCTGCTTCCCAAGTCCCTGGATCACACAGTGGGAGGAATCTAGCAGAGGATCAGAGTGGGAGTGCAAGGAGTGTTTTGTGGGCACAGAGTCAGGTTCTCTTACTGCACCCTGCTTGGATCTGGATTGCAGTCCCGGTTGGCAGCTCTTGGGGGAGGAAGAGTGCTGCTGTGACAGAGCCTGTGGTGATGGTGGAGTAGAAGTAACCCCAAAAACAGCAGTGCTTAGATCCCAAACCTTGGGACAAAGTACTCTCTACAAGCAGTCACACACTGACAAAAAGCTCAAGGGTCAAGTAGTTGGCGGGGAACATGAACAGGCAGTGAAAATGAACTCAAACTCAAACTCTAGATTCCTTTTTTGGTGACAAAGAAGATCAAAACATACAGCCAGAAGAAGTCAACAAAGTCAAAGAACCTACATCAAAAGCCTCCCAAAAAAATATGAATTGGTCTCAGGCCATGGAAGAGCTTGAAAAGGATTTGGAAAAGCAAGTAAGAGAAGTAGAGGAAAAATTGGGAAGAGAAAAGAGTATGATGTATGAAAACCATGAAAAACAAGTCAATGACTTGCTAAAGGACACCCAAAAAATACTGAAGAAAATAACACCTTAAAGAATAGACTAACCCACATGTCAAAAGAGCTCCAAAAAGCCAATGAGGAGAAGAATGCCTTGAAAGGCAGAATTAGCCAAAGGGAAAAGGAGGTCCAAAACACCACTGAAGAAAATACCACCTTAAAAATTAGGTTGGAGCAAGTAGAAGCTAATGACTTTATGAGAAATCAAGATATTATAAAAACAGAACCAAAGGAATGAAAAAATGGAAGACAATGTGAAATATCTCATTGGAAAAAACCACTGACCTGAAGAATAGATCCAGGAGAGATAATTTAAAAATTATTGCACTACCTAAAAGCCATGATCAAAAAAGACATCATCTGTCAAGAAATTATCAAGGAAAACTTACCTGTGGTGAACCAGAGGGTAAAATAGAAATTGAAAGAATCCACTGATCACTCTTGAAAAAGTTCCCCAAAAGAAAACTCCTAGGAATGTTGTCACCAAATTCCAGAGTTTCCAGGTCAAAGAGAAAATACTGCAAGCAGCCAGAAAGAAACAATTTGAGTATTGTGGAAACACATTAAGGATAACAAGATCTAGCAGCTTCCACATTAACGGATCCAAGGGCTTGGAATATGATATTCTGGAGGTCAAAGGAGCTAGGATTAAAACCAAGAATCACCTACCCAGCAAAACTGAGTATCATGCTCCAAAGCAAAATATGGATTTTCAATGAAATAGAGGACTTTCAAGCTTTCTCAATGAAAAGAGCAGAACTGAATAGAAAATTTGATTTTCAAATACAAGAATCAAGAGAAGCATGTAAAAGTAAACAAGAAAGAGAATTCATAAGGAACTTATGAAAGTTGAACTGTTTTCTTTACATTCCTACACGGAAAGATGGTGTGT
>CM053622.1:667488193-667508663 GCA_028646595.1 Phalanger gymnotis
AAGAGATACAAAGAAAAAATGAAAAAAATATTGGTCCTCAAAGGAGCTTAATTCTAGATGGTGAATCTAGATAAAGGTAATTAGGGTAATCCCTTTCATTCAGATTACAACTAGTTATCTGAGTAACTAATTAGTTCAGTGAATAGAGCAATGGGGTGGGAATCAGGAAGACTCATCTTACTGAGCTCAAATCTGGCCTCAGACACCAGCTGTGTGACCTTGGACAAATCATTTAACATGCTTTAGTTCCTCCTCTGTAAAATAGTTAGAGAAGGAAATGGCAAACCACTCCAGTATCTTTTCCAAGAAAACCACAAGTGGGGTCCAGAAAAGTCAGACATGACTGAAAAACAATTGACCAAATGATTATACAGGTTTCTATGTAGTTATTACAGATAAAAGAGTACCAGTGGCTGGCCCAGTTGGTCACTTCTTGGCTTAGCAAGTGTTGGTAGTTCTACTGGCTAGTTTCAGACTGAAATGAAAAGACAATAAGGGATGATATTAAGGAGATACAAGAAGAAAATCATAGAAGAGGGACAGTTAGGTAAATGTCCTCACTTTTTAAAAATAAAGTATGAGGCAAGGTCCTCTGTAGAAAGGATAGAAAATGGGGATTTTGTGGGAGACTTGAGAAGGGAAGCTTTGGAAGAACCTCCCAAACCACTCCTGTTAATGGAATAAAGAATTGGTTAGCGATTGCCTTACAACATTCATGGCCCAAATGAAATTATCTTGACTTGTACATGAATTGGATATAAGTGAGTCTGAGTTACATAGAGTCATCTGCATCACTCTCTTCCAAAGTTATCAAAGTCCAGTGGCAGCAAAAAAAAATCAAGATGACTGGTGAAGGCCTGGAATGCAGCAGATGTTCTTGGAATCTTCAATATCTGACTAAGATCTAAGAGCTCCACAGTTTCTGCTTTGACCACTTGCATGGCCATTGGAACAAATTTTTCTCATCCACTCATTCCACCAGGAGAAGTCTTCACATGTTTGGGGTAGACATCCCCCTAATTCACTAGCAGGTTTGAGCTTTGTCAGTTACCCTAAACCTGGTTTAGCCCTTGTGCTGAGATGGCTTTACCAGGGTGTGATGGCCCCATTGGTCCACTTAGAAAATGAATAACAAACCACAACAAGAAGACAACATAAATTTGTAGTGTACTTAGTCATCATGGTTCTGTGATATCTTCCAGGTCTATTTAGTAGCATATGAGCAGAAACAAAGCAGTCAGATGATGAGAATATTCCAGGGTCGGAGTTTGACAAAATGGGAGTGGTAATAAGATAAGGTATCAAAGAGTTTAAGAATAGAGGATAATATAAGATTAAAATGGTTCACCAAGCTTTTGAGACTGGTAAGGGAACAGAATAAGCAGAGCAGGATGATGGCCTAGGAAAGTACTGAGAAGTGGAAGAATGAGAGACATTGGTGAGGACCAAGAGGAGGATTAAGAATGCTGAGGTATTGGTTTACTTGGAGGGATAGAATATGTTGATCATATACAATAATTTTGGAATTATTGAACATGCAGGTGGAACATTTGTCATGATGGCTACTATCACTGCCAACCGTTGAGTTCACGATCGTCACTGCCTATAGCTGAGGTAGAATGGAAGAGTAAGTCATGGGAGTTGTATATTTTAAGGATATGGGAACTTAAAATATTGATGGAACATCAAAAAAATCCCCTAGTATGAGAACAGGAATTTGTGTGGAGGAGGACACTCTGAATCAGGAAGGATACTTATTAAGAAAGGAGAAAGCCCGGGAGGGTTGGTAAATAATGCCTGACATTATCTAAATTGGGGGATAACCTTTTCCTAGCCTACTTGACAGAGTTGTGAGACTCAAGACAACACCTGCCAAAGAACTTAGCAAACTATCAAGAATACTGAAAAAGTAAGATAAAAGTATTATTCACATTTTTTTCATTGCTACTAATAATAGTTGATATATGTATAGTGCTTTAAGGTTTGCAAATTTCTTTACACATACTCTTTCACAGTGTCCTAAAATAAATCAAGTGTGACAAATTTTCATAGAATCTTAGGGCTGTAAGGGGCTCCAGTTATCTGCTACTATGAGTTCTTTACCAAGGAAACTGAATTTTTAAATAAATTTTATTTTAACAACTTTTTTTCCAATATAATTGGTTTCCTTTCCCATCCTAAGTATTTTATTTTACGCATTTAAAAAATTATTGGGACAAAGGGTCATTAGGCTTCACCAGACCTCCAAAAATGCCGCAGGGCATCAAGAACATTAAGAACTTTTGTTTTAGGTCAATCCATACCTACATAACAATCCCTTCTACAATAGTCATTCCAAGGATAGTGAAGACCTCCAAGACCTCCAAGGATAGACCTCCAAGGATAGTGAACACACCATGCTCCAAAGCAGCTGATGCTACTTTTAGGCAGCTCAAATTGTTAGGAAGTTTTCCTCCCCTCTAGATTAAATCTAACTCTGAAACCTTGACCCATTGTTCCTATTTTTGCTCTCTGCAGGGAAAAGAAATGTAATTCCTCTTCTATATAACATTTCTTCAAATACTTGAATATAGCTATCATGATTTTGCTCTATCCCCCTTCCTCCTTCTCTCCCTCCACCCCACAAAAATCATTTCTCCTACAGGTTAAACATCAGAGCAATAACTAGAGCATAGCAATTGGAACTTTGTCCCAGGGCAAATTTAGGGGATTCCACTTACAATTTCTAAGATAACTAGAAACAATAAAATATAGCACCTACTTAAAAAGGAATAATTAGTACAAAATATGAAATCGACTAATTGTTCCTGTACCACAGACTAGTTCCTCCTATCTCTTTCTCCTTTGGGTTCCCCAGCAGAGAACCGGTTTTGTGATTGTCTTAAAGAGCATGGGGTCAACAACAAAGTCCTGGGTCATTTCAGTAGAAGCCTCTTTCTGAGTTCACATTAAATCACTAATACTCTTGATATGCCATACAGCAAAATATTCTTTATCATATCTCCAAGTGATCAAGTATTTTTAAACAAAATAAAATATACACAAATGATCTAAGTGACAACAATGTTTCATACAGCCATGCATAGATCATAGTTGAAAAAAAATAGTGTTTTGACTTACTTCCCTCTTTGTGTGAAAATGTATTAAAAATACAAACTGAATAAAAACAAATCAAAGTTGTTTTTTTCTTTTACATAATCAGGAAAAATTTTTAATTTCTCTAAAAACATCCCCACAATACCTCATTGCACTGGGTAATCTCATTAAATCCTTACATATTGAAGTAGAGGAAATTTTTGTTTAGGCCTAACAGATTGGCGATTAATTCAACTAAATTCATAGAGTCGACTCCTGAAACTAGACGTAGAGCCTAAGTGATTCTGTGCTATCACCAACGAGAGGGTGTGCAACAGATCTCATTATACCAGTGGCATAATACCAGTTGAAGGCTATCTATGTTAATTTTTGAAATTAACTTTTTTGAAATTAATTCTGGGTCAGAATCTTTGGACTTCATGGAGAAAGGAACTTGAATTTAGGAGAAATGATTCCTAAAAAAACCAAATTGCAGCAGAAAAAATGCAGCACATAGTACAATGGAGGCCTCAGATCTTATGATGTTATAAAGTTTGTGCCATTGTTGTATGTATCCTTAGCCAGAACTGTGAATGAGAATTTCTGTGCCTGGGGTAAGCAATACATAATGCACCCAGGAAAAGGAACATAACTGGTAGCCTCAGCTGAGGAGTAATTATAGTGGGAAACAAGATCCTTGCAGACAATGGCCAGTGCTGGGGAGAAGTCAAGAAATGGAAGGAGTCAAGTTCAAGAGAGGGAGGGGAAAGGGGACCAAGACTCCAGGACACTAGACAGCTTGGAGTAGAGGAGCATCAGTATGGAGAGGAAGGTGCCTCTGTCCACCTGAAATAGGTAGCCCTATTTGAACTAAACTATTAAAGGAACTGAAGGTACTGTCAACTGAAGGTACTGTCAATTCCCTCAAATTCAGTACACTAAAGTAATTCCCTAGTTGCCTTGACCTAGTTACAGCTCTTCTTTTAGTGACATTTGTGTTATGAAGCGAACAGCAATCAAGTACCTTCTTCCTCTGTGATATATATGTGTGTGTTTGTATGTGCATGTATTGAGCAATAATCAGGGTTACTACTCTGTAACATATCCACTTTTCTCTGTTCATGTTATATATAATATAATATATTATATATGTTATATTATATATTAATATATATTATATATAATATTATATATAACATAATATATATTAATATATAATATAATATATAACAATATAATATTATATATAATATATTAATATATAATATATAACAATATTATATATTATATTATATATTAATATATTATATTATATATAATATATAATATTATATATAATATAATATAATTGCAAATTAAATTGTCCTAGCTTGGAAAATGGGAATAGGGTTTTTCAGAAAGTCTATGAGTCCATATCCAAATATTCAGTATCGTTTGCTTTCCACATAGGGAGAATGGCAGAGCAACATACCTATAAGGATTATAAATGGAGTAATTCTCTAATATGTCAAACATTAAGTCATGAATTTCATTCTTAAATTTTTAGTCAGATCAATTTACAAATAAGTAATATTGAGCATTTTTATGTGAAAGGAATATTATGGATACTAAAAAGTATGTTGTTCTCAGAGAGTTAACGATCTCACTGGAAAGCACCTGGAGAGTGACAAAAATCATACGTATACGCAAGTACATGTGCACACACACAACAAATATTTGCCCAATTGACTTGTTTGTTAGATTCATCAATCAACCAAGGTAGTATAGAAAGCTGGTTTTGTTATTAAGTTGTTTTTAAGTCATGTCCAACACTTCATAACCCTATCTGGGGTTTTCTTGGCAGATATGGGAGTGGTTTGTCAATTCCCTTCTCCAGCTCATTTTAAAGATGAGAAAACTGAGGCAAGCAGTGTTAAGTGACTTGCCCAAAATCACACAGCTAGTCAGTGTCTGAGGCTAGATTTCAAATCAGGTATCCCTGACCACAGGCCTGGTGCTCTACCTACTATACCACCTAGCTTGTCCTACAGAAAGCTGTACTTGTGGCCAAAAAGCCGGGGTCCAAAATCAAGGTTTAACACTTAACTAGCTAGGTTATCCCTCATCCCTTATTTAACCTAACTGTACCTGGTTTTTTTCTTTAATTTACAAAATGGGACAAGGAGAGTGAAGGTAGGGAAATTCGATGACACTTTTCCTATTTACCTCCCAGAATTGTGAGAAAAGATGTTTTTAATGAAACCTATGGTACTATTTAAATGTGAGTTACCATTATCTCGGTGGATCAACGAACTAATCCAACCATTTTGTAGAGTGATCTGCAATTATGCTCAGAGACTTATAAAACTGTTCATACCCCGTGACCCAACAATGTCATTATTAGGTCTGCTTCCCAAGGTGGTCAGAGAAAAAAGAAAAGAACCTGTGTGTTCTAAAATATTTATAGCATCTCTCTTTGTGGTGGCAAAGAACTGGAAATTGAGAGGGTGCTCGTCAATTGGGGAAGGGATAAACAGGTTGTGGTATATGATTATGATGGAATACTATTGTGCTGTAAGAAATGAGGAGCTGGTTAATTTGAGAGAGAAAAAAACCATGGAAAGATTTGCATGAAATAATGAACAGTGAAATGAGCAGAACCAAGAGAATGTTGTACATAGTATCAGCAATATTGTCCAAAGAGCACCTGTGAATGACTAAGTTATTCAGAGTATTATAAATGTTCATATCAACTACAAAGGACCTATAAAGGAAAATGCTATCCACATCCAGAGAAAAACTGATAAATAAAAATATGCATATTATGGCTATATTGAGGGGGAAGAGGGAGGGGAGAAAGACAGTTCAGAACTTAAAATGTAACAATTTTTGAAAAGAATTACTATTATCATATTAAGACAGCAATATGAGTCAAAGAATCTAAGTCAGAAGTGACATCAGAAACCAACTCATAACTGAACAATAATTCTCTCTACAATAGACTTGGAAAATGATCATCCAGAAGACCTTTTGTGATAATATACATTTGACATCTTCTCCTCTGCAGGCTAAAAGGATGAATTAATCAAAGGTAGGAGATGCAAAAGGGCAAGAAGATGGGAGATTTTATCTACACTATTATACAAAAGATGCTTATGAATACTAGACCTTTCTCATATTGCTTGGTGCCCATCTATGTCTATTTTCCCCTAGCTTCTCCAATGGTGCCATTGTTGATACTAGGTCAAGCTATACAACTATATACATGCGTGTATATGTATGTATGTATGTATATATATATATATATACATACATACATACATATACTCACACATATATTTATTCCTATACCTGTAATGTATGTATGTATGTGTATATATGTTTATGTGTGTATGTGAGCAGGCAAATCTGTATGTATATGTTTGTATTCATGTATGCTTGTTTTGGAGGAGATGGATGCACTTGAGTTGGCCCTTGAAGGAAGGAAAAGACTTGGAGGAGCAAAGAGGAGAGAGAGATATTTGTTTGAGTCTTCCTAAATTTGTCATCTGTCATGAAACAGACCTGCAAGCTATGAACGTGATAAAATATTATTTTTTAATCTGAAAATGTGTCAGTTAGATGGTCTCTTTCAGTCATTCGCATAGCCATCTTTACACACTACAGTTACACAGGCCACACCCAAAAGTCTGCTTTTGGGACCTTGCTTTGGGGCCAAAAATTGTAAGACTATTTTGTTTCCTGAGTTTGAATATAATTTGTCTGACAGTTAATAAATTCTGATCAATAGAGAAATAGATAGGGCATATAGCAGAGCAATCTGACAAAATCAAATTTGGTTATACAAGTAAAAGATGGATTTCAAAAAACAGTATGTATTTCTCCCAGCCACTATTAGTTATAGGGTAGATGGTGAGAAGCTCTCCTTTAGAATACAGGTGTTCTTAAAAATGCATATGAATAAAAAAGCCAAAGGTGTAAGCAGGCTTTGTCAAACATGGGAGCATCCAGACAGTTAAAATTAGAAGTGCCAGTCTGACCTGGTGAAATTCTCCAGGGTGGCTTTTATGGAGGGTATTAAAAAAAAAAGTAATAGATTTTCCTGATTTTCCTAACAATGGAATTTGGTCTTAAAAGGAACTCCGCCTCCCATGGAAAGTGCACATAAGATCCACAGTCCTAGAGTGACTACCAACCAGAGAGCCCGTGGGCTCTGCCCAGCCTGCCAAGCCCATTGAAGATACTGGCAGCCTTGTTATTTTTCATGAAAGCAGGGTGGAATTTTCAGAACCCAAACCTGTTTTGTTCTTTTTAGTGTCACCCTCTAGGAAGCCAGCCTCAGACTGAAGAGGAAACTTCAGTTAACATGCTTGTTTTATTTGACTGAGCATCTACCAAGGCTATAAGCACAAACTTGAGTAAAATATGAAATTTGGACACATCCTATTTAGTGAGAGAGGTAGTGGAGTCGACAAAGCAATAACCTTCATGGCAGAAAGACCTGGGCTTAAGTCCTGACTTTGTGACCCTGGGCAAGTCACTTAACTTCTTAGTAAGAAACTCTAAGACTAAGTTACAGAGAAAATGCTGACTTGCACTGGAAAAGGAGATTGTTTCCTGGAAGCTTCCTACCCCAATAAAAACACAGGTCCCATCACTATCCCTAGCCATTCCTTTTGAAAATGCTCCCCAAAGAATAATCTCCTGACATTCAAAATAGCATACACTAAACCCTTCCTTCAGATACCTTCAATACCTCACAAGCCTCAGTAGAGGTAAGTGGTTCTCTAGACATGTCATTTCAAGGTTCAAGGAATCACTCTGTAGTGCTATGGTAGTGACTGTTTTCACTCTTCCTTTTCCCTTTCCAATTCCTTCATTAATTCATTCAATAAACCTTTATCAGGTGCCAACTGTTTACAGAGCACTCTACTAGGTACTAAGGGAGATATAAACTTTAGCTAAAGTGAGATACCTGCCTTCATGATATTTAGTCTATGGTGTATTGGGGAAGGTCAAAGGCTCTTCAGAAGCTAGCCATATTGAGATTATCAAACTCTATTATTTATCCCAATACATATTTCTTTCTGCTGCTCTTTATCTTCTAGCATTTTTTATATCTGTTGGAACTTTAAGCTGTTTTCTTTGCTTCAGCCTTGTTCTTCCTTTCTTCCCTCTGTTCCACAATTTCTCTGGATCTTTGTCTTTTCCTTGTTTTCTCCTTTTTGCCTCTTTGTAAAGAAGGCCACAGTTCTTTTAACTACTCCAGTTTCTCACAAGATTATGAATTAAGCCAATGTAAAATCCAAAAGGTTTCATTTGAGGCTAGTAGAGGACTTGTGAAGTCTGGGACAGGGGGGAGACACATCAAAGGCAAATTTCCAGTTTGCATTTTCTTTTATGTTGATGGTGAGTCAGGCTTTTTACTTTACAGCTATTTTCTCACAACTGTCATGGCAGAAAACAATAATTAAAGGAGAATAAACTGCTTTGGGACACAGGAAAGGAGATAGAATGGAGCTAAGGTTATCAAGGTTCAGGCTTCATTGGAGTTCAGCTTCAGTGGCCGGGGACAGCTTGGGTTTCAACACTGGCATGTCTCCACCTGTGCTTTTATTTCGAGACCACACCACTGATTCTTTTGCACACAAACTGGAAGGGCAACTTTTTTTTTTTTTTAGGATTAGATCATTCAAATTAGTTCAGCCACCCCCAAGGTAGAAAATTGCTTCCTAGTATCAGTGGGATTTATTCTTACCCTGGTAATTTCCCTGCCCTTGGCTGACACCTCAGATAGAGTGGTATGAATACAGATACTAATTTAAGTTTTATTTAGCCACTGGCAACTATTGAAGAACATGCATATCAAAGGAGAGGTTCCCCAGGCTTTCCCAGTGAAAGGTTAATTTAGAGTGTGATTTCCTTTTTTCCCTGAAAGACTGTCTTGGATTGAAGCTAATAGTTAATATCACAATTATCCAACCAAGGAAGACATAATCTATCTAGCAAGACTTGTAAGAGTTCTCACATAATGGGAAGGGGAGTTGGTATTATTAACATTTATGTCCATAAAAAATGTACTGAAATCATAATATTTTGGAATTATAGAAGGGTTAGTGGGATACATCACATCTTATTACAGCAAGTAGAAATAAAAAGCTCAATTCAAATGCTACTTCCTACATGAGAGAAGCCTTTGCTAATCCCTCCTCTAGCTGTTAGTGCCTCCCCTACACCTTACCCCAATTTGCCTTATATTTATTTTATGTCTGTGTTATATACTTGTATATAAAGATGTTGTTTACTGTGATGGGATGTAAATTACTTCAGGACAGAGATTGTTTTATTTTTGTCTTTGCACCTCTAATACTTTGTACCAGGTTTTCTTAATCTTTTTTTAGATGATAGATTCTTTTGGAGTCTGGTGAAGTCACTGCCTCCTTATCAGAATAAGTTTTTAAATGCATAAAATAAAATACCCAGGATTAAAAAGGAAGTCAATTATGTTGAAATACAGTTATAAGAAATGTTTTTTTAAACAAAGGCATGGATATGAAGTTAAGAATGCCTAACGCTGATGCCAGCATAGAGTAGGCATTTTATAAATTCATTTATTTAACTTTTATTTTTCCAATTACATGTAAAAAACAATTTTTGACACTCGTTGAAAAACTGAGTTCAAAATTCTCTTCCTCCCTCCCTCCCCCTTCCTTGAGAAGGCAAGCAATTTGATAGAGGTTATGCATGTGCAGCCATGCAAAACATAATAAATACACTTTCTTTGAGTAATGGATACAACACAACTCATTACAAAAGAAGTCCTAGCTGTATTTATTTCAAAGAACACTTTCTATAATGACAAGATCTGAGAACAACAAAACAGCCCATTGGAAGGATTTATCCTCTATCAATACAGGAAAATGAAAGCATTATCAGCTATTAAATTTCCTTTGGAGCAATAAAAGAGACCAGGAAGCACTAGACTTTACTGAGCCATTGAGTCTTATCCACATTAATCATCTGTGAGGTTCTAAGAGCTTCCACCTATGACATTTTTCACAGAACTGTTAGATTTGAAACTTTTTCATGAACTTCGGAGAGCCGTGATCCATTCATTGTGTGTACCAGAACATTGGGGGTTGGGATAAGTCATTCTCATCTAATGATAAAAAGTGGACTTATTCATTCCTCAGAAGGTCATCCAAAATTGATGGTTTTAAGAAACCATTAACTGGGAGGAATAATTAAAAAAAGATCACATGATGACAATGAAGTCATTTAAATTATAGTCTGTTCTACTGTGTAGTATCACCATAGGTTATAAGACAGACTTGAAAGAACATCACTTCCCGAGCCCCATGGACTAGAAAGTCAAACAAGGAGCTCACCAATTACTCCTAGTTGACCCCATATAAGTCGTGGTATATAAGACTTTATTGTTTGCTCATTTTGTTTAATTTTTTTTAAAACATTTACTTTTGCTGACTTGGGCTGGGAGCAGAATGACCATTGAGCAAAATTATAATTATTCTATCTGTAATTGAGATGGAACTATGTGCAAACATTTTTCATGCTTAGTAGTGACAGTTTGGCAAGGTAGAAAAAACCTCGAATATAGAGTCAGGGAGGTCTGGGTACAAATCTTGTCTCAGAGGCTTACTGGCTATATGACCATGAATAAGTCATTTATCCTCTCTTCATGTTGTTTTCCTCATCTCTAAAACAAAAATACTCATAGTACTTACCTCATAGTATCATTATGAGATAATACATCCATGGTGATAAAGGACGAATTGTGACTTTAACCACAGTGGACAGATATTTGTCCCCAAGAGAATTTAAACTTCCTTGAGAGTAGGGATTGTTTTATTTTTTAAGAATTTTGCAAACCTTAGAGTGTCATATAAATATCATCAAATGCCTTAAAGTTGCATCAAAATCTGATTCAGAATTGTTCATTCATCTGAAACTCATTTCTTGAAAAACTTCAGGTTTCATTAAAATTTATCAAAGCTCCTTATGCTCTTCCTGACCTTAGGATCGTTCTCCTGGGCAGAGGAGATCAAGGTAGTAGTTCACCAAGGCCTGGCCAAATGATATGCACATTATGCCACACAACCTCGAGAAAGTTCAGTGATTCCCATACATATCCCAAGTACATACTTGGAGTAATGCTGGATTTCTATGTAGCACTGGAGGTTTGTCACATTCTGCAGTCTCTTTGTCTCTGTCTCTGTCTCTCTTGTTCTCTCTCTCTCTCTCTCTCTCTGTCTCTCTCTCTCTCTCTCTCTCTCTCTCTCTTTCTCTCTCTCTCTCTCACACACACACACACACACGAATTATATTGACAAATATAATTACTGTCAATTCCCATAAATATGGTGTAATTTAGGAGTGCTAGATGCCATAAACTCCTGTTTTCCTTCACTTTTTTTCTTTAATTAGACCACAAGTAACCCTCAAGCTAAGATTTTCATCATTTCTAGCTTACCCAATAAATATATAAACCTTTCTATTAAAGAGTCACCTAGAACTCAAGTAGGCTTAACTCATAAACCCTACCTGTTCCAAAGCAACTCAATCCCTTCAGAGATTAAAACAAAGTGATTCCTTCTCCCATGAATCTAGAAGAGCCTTTATTAAATTCTTGTTTCAAGATTTATTCAAGGAAGTTTTATAATATTAATGATAATGGGTAAACGCTAGAATATATTTCTTGAGGGGAGAGATTTTTTTCACCTTCTTTGTGTTCCCAAATACTTATTGTATGAATAAAGTAATACAGAAATAGTTTATGTATACCTGTACTCATCGCCGTATAACATCGTATATATACTCACACACATACAAAAATTATGTGCGTGTGTGTTTAGTTTCATTTCTTTTATTTTTCAATAATTCTTCCCAAATACTTAAGGCTAAAAAAATGCCTTAGTGATCCATGAATGATGCCTCAACTACCTGATTGTGAGATTAGAGCTTGTCATCCTATAAGTTATTTCAGGCCTGGGAAAGCTATTTCCCCTGGAATCTGTTCTCTATGGGGCTAAGATATCACTTCAACTTTTCCTAATAGCTTCTAGTTTCTGTTCCTCCTCAAAAATCATCTGGGTAATTTGTGTACCCTAAGTATGTCATCAGAGAATTCCCATAGTCACAAGCCATACGGATTTGCTAGCCATTGCCCCACATACCGCATAGGCCCTGGGTCCCTAATGTGAGAGCCCGGGGGCCCCTGCAGGAGAGGTCACATTCCTTCAGAACTTCAGGGTGTCATGAGCAGGATCAAACCTCCAGTACCCACATCCTGTGTCAGGAAGACCCTTCTTCATCTCTCCCATTGGAGCGTCACCACACTAGACCTGTGGTTCAGAGTTGCTGGAACATTCCTGAACTCACAGGGCCCACATAGCCACACTTCATCAACAGACACAACTTTTATGTACCCGTGTTTCCTGAACTTAAAACAAACCACAGTAGCTTCCCCAGCCACCCCCTTAATAGAAGAGAGAAAAAAGGGTAGATGACTCACTGGCATTCTGCCTTCTCATGCAGGCCCTCAAGACTTAATGATCCCCAGCTGTACCAGCTTCGGTCACCCCTCCCCTTTAACCCTTTCCTCCTTGGGTTCCCAGCTTGCCTGCTTTGGAAGGAAATCAGAACCAGGAAGATAGACCCACATAGGGTGAGACAATGCAACGATAACTCTTTGGGATCAAAACATATATGGACAACATATCAAATTTGTCATTTGTGAAAACATCTTTCATAATTCCCATTTACTCCTAACAAAGAAATTCACAACTGGTTTTTTTTCAGTTCACAGCTCTGATTTTGTCAGGATAGGTAACTCCCAGTGTGGAACTCTTTCCACCAATATAGATCAGTAATTCACCTATAACTTGGAGTCTTAGTTGCTAAGGTACCCTTGGAGAGGTTAAATTCCTTGGTCACACAGCTTACATATATCAGAAAGGAACTGGACCCAGGTCTCTCTTACTCTAAGGCTGGCTTTCTACCAATTACAGCAAGTTGCTTTACTGTCATCAATCTGGAGTATTTTTAATATTCTGATAAGTAATTGGAGTAAATGATCAAATATGTCTTGGTCTAGAGAAATGGCACCATCATGAACATGTATGACTGGAAAAGGAGGTGAGCTGGGCGTATAGGAACAGTAAATTATAACCCCTAAGATACTCAAGTTGTGAAAGTAGGCTTGTGTGTGTTTGTGTGTGAGAGAGAGAGAGAGAGAGAGAGAGAGAGAGAGAGAAAGAAGGACCGATGGACCTATTTGGAAGTCTGGCTTTTCAGAATAACGATTTTAAAAATAATTAAAGAAGATTCTCAGAGCTTAAATTCAGTCAAATGCTAGTGAAAATAAAGATATAGTTTTCCACATTAGAGTACATGTATGCTCTTTGGGAATCTTTGGATCCAAGGTTAAGAACCCCTGCCCTAGAGGAAGGCTTTCAGAATGCTAGAGATATACTCAGTGGAAGATTTATAGAAAGATACAGGTAAGAATTGCACAAGATGAGTAGATATGGATGGCTTATTATTTACTCCAATGGTAGGATTACTAATCTTCATACAACAGACTCGCCAAGTCCATACTCAAATACTTTCTGGAAGCTTAGGTCCTGCCAGGGCTTGTGCCCAGCTGCCTTAGCCTTCAAAATGCCAGTCACCTCTCAACCATGAGAAGAAACCAAGAATGCTTAAAAAAAAAGGACGTGGGCCTATTACTCACAATATTGGAGTTTGAGTCCTTGCTTTTTTATGAATGAAGATTAAAGTGTGACACAACTGTTATAGATGCCCACTGAACCAGGAGAGATATGAGCATTCTATGGAAGTTTGGGAAAGAGGTTGATGATGGCTGTCCCTCATTGAAAAGTGGGAGTCAGAGAACATTTTTTTAGCTTTTCATACAACGTTACCTATAAGAACTATGTCTCAAAAGCTATCAAACTATGCAAACCCTTTGATAAAAGAAAGAGGAAAAGGACCCATATATACAAAAATGTTTATAACACTTTTATTTTCATTGTGGCAAGGAAGTGGAAAATGAGAGGATACTCACCAATTGATGGGTGGCTGAACAAGTTATAGCATGTGAATGTGTTGGAATACTATTGGCCATAAGTAATGAAGAAAAATCCTGAAAGACTTATATGAATTAGTGCAAAGTAAAGTGAGTAGAACCAGAAGAACAACTTATATGAGAACAAGAATTTTATAAATATAATAAACTTTGAAAGACAGTAACTCTGATCCAATATGTGAACATACAATTCCAAAGGACTCATGATGAAACATGCTATATATTTCCAGATAGAGGCTGATAGATTTAGAGAACAGATCAAATCATATATACTTCTCTTCTCTTCTCTTTCTTCTTCCTTTTTCTCTCTCTTTATTCCTTCCTTCCTTTCTTTTCCCACTCTTTTCTTCTTTTTTCTCCTTCCCTTAGCTCTTTCCCTTGTTTCTTCTTTCTTTTTTATCTGAAAATAGATAATGCAGGAATTTGTTTTGCATAATTACACATATTTGTAATGAGTTTTTTTTCTCCCTTTCTCAAAGGATGGGAGAGAGAGAAGGAATTCAGAACTGAGAATAAAATAAAATTGAGTTTTTAACAAAAAATAACTTTTATCCCTTAAGCAAAAACAATCCTTTTGATATTAAAAATGTAACAACTTATTGGATTTCCTTTGTCCCAAAAGCTGAGTGCTGTAAAAGTTGCTGTTCATTTTATTATATCACTTTCTTTTGGAGCTGAATGTAGTTGAAACATCAATGTTGAGCAAAATTAAATCAGCTCTGCATGGGTGAACATCGACTGTTTCCATCAGTGAAAAAAGACAAGAATTTTATATCCTAATTGTTCTAGCTTTGACTTTCCAAAAAAAGGTTCTCTGCCTTTTTCTTAACTCCACATTATAGGAAGGAAGGAAATAGGCATTTATTAAGCACCTACTTTGTGCCAAGCTTTATGAATAATACCTCATTTAGTCATTACAACAAACTGGAGGGCTATTGCTATTATCTCCATTTCACAGTTGAGGAAACTGAGGAAGACAGAAGTGACTTGCCCAGTGCCACACAGTTAGGAAGTAACTGAGGCCAGATTTTAACTTAGCTCTTCCTGACACTACGCCAAGCACTCTATCCACTATGTCATCTAGTTGCCTCTGTGTAGTATTCCTGAAATATTATTTAATTAAATAATGTTATGGCTGTTCCATTATGTGTGTTATTCATTATACTTCAAATCTTTGAGAATCTAGAAGGCACCATAGTATAGTGGAAAGAGTACTGGGTTAGAGTAAGAAGAACTTACTCTTAGAACCATAGAGTCATAGAACTGGGAATAATAGCTTGAACGTTTAGCTGTGAGACTTTGGGCAATCATTTGATCTCTCCAGGCCTCAGTTTCTATGCTGGTAAACTAAGTCAGTTGGACTAGACTAGATGCCCTCTGCAATCCCTTCTGCCTCTCAGTTTATGATCCTAGAAGCCTATGATCTATAACTTCATCAGTCTGGATATTCTATCCACCAACATTGATCATGGGTTTTCTATGACTTGGTAGGCAATCTTTAAGAGTTGCTATGTCAGGAAAAAAAAAATAATTGCTGACCTTTGGCCAATCTAGCTATATGACCCTGGAAGCTTTGCCAACTATACCGGCCCTCAGAAGAATACTTCATCACCTCTATGCCTGAAGTCTATCTAGTGGAGTAGAGCCTAAGAGTACTTGCAAACAATTGATGTAACATTTAATAACCCTATGTGATTCCATGACAAATAGTAGCAGCTGGGTAAGGCTGGAGGTAGGAAGACGAGTTTGAATCCAGCTGCATGACCTTGGGCAATTCCTTTAGCCTTTGTTTACTTCAGTTTCCTCAACTGTAAAATGGGAATAAAAAAACACTTACTTCCCAGTCTTGTTGTGAAGATCAAATAAAATAATATTTTAAAGTGCTTAGCACACTACCTGGGACAAAGTAGATGCTATATAAATACTGAGTATTATTATTATCATTAATGTTATTAGAAGCATAAGCAGAGACCAAAAAAGAGACTTACTAGGAAGTAAGTCTAAGGCTCACAGTGTTTGTCAACTTCTCTATCTGTTATTACTACCAGTAATAGACCATCAATATTAAATTGATGGGCTATTCCCTCCCCCCATCATGAAGTTGTTAATTGGAATTAGTCCCCTACCTCTCAGAGAGGCAGCACACTGATATGGCACTGGATATGAAGTCAATATACCTGTTTGAATTCTGACTCTCACTTACTTGCTGTTTGACTGAGCACACATATCATATCATCATTTTTTTTGGTATTAAACATTTAGATGTGGTACATAAATGCTATTCTGGTAGGGGTGCGATAGATACAGTACTAGACCAGGAACTGGAGACTCAAGTTCAAATGAAGTTTCAGATCCTTATTAGCTATATGGTCTTGAACAGGTCTCTTAACCTCAACTACCTCAGTTTTTTTCATCTGTTAAACGATAATAATAGCTTCTACCTCTCAGGGTTGTTCCGAAGATCAAGTGAGATAATAATTTTAAAGTGCTTAGCACAGTGCCTGGCACAGAGTAAGTGCTATATAAATGTTAGCTATTATTAATTATTATAATTATTATTACCATCATCTATAAAATGATAATAATAAGAATAATACCACTCACCCCAGGGGATTGTTGTAAAGATATTGCGAGATAATATTGGTTAAAACACTTTACGAACCTTAACGATCTATATAAATTCTAGCTGTTGTTATAAGACAAATATTTGTTCCCTTTCTGTCACCATAGTCATGAACCATCAGTTTAACAGTTACATTTTAAAATTTCATTTGAATGAACAAAAGTCAGTTTTAACAAAACCAGATTACAGTTTAGGCCATGATTATCACATTGGTAAAATATCAAGAGGAAACCATTGCTTTCTGGAAGGGGCACTTGGTGCTAGTGTGACAGGTGCACAAAGCCCCAGTCTCTCTGGACTTAGACATGGAGTTTCGGGTTGCAATGGTGGTCAGAGGAAGCTATTTCCATCTATGGCTCCATTGGGAAATCCATGAATTCCTACATGGGGCAACTTTCTCTGATCTTAGAAATCCCTTCCTATAGCATATCTAAGCTACCCTGAAGTTCCTTGGGAAATATCTTGGATGCTGGAACTTTGAAATAGCTGCAGAATAATAAATTCTTTCTTTGGATGAGACCAGGCTAATCATGCAGTCTCACTGTCTGTGAAGTGAGGCAAATGCCTTTGAGTCAATAGACTGAGTTTAAACTCTTGGTTGTAGCCATTTTTGGCCAAAGATGTCTTTCATATCTCATGGTACTTTAAGGACTATTGGAATAGTAGATTGTCTCAGGGTATTTTGATAGTGATAGGATGAAATATTTTCTTGGGTCACCCTTTTATTTTCATTTTTGGGGGCATTCAGGGTTGACTCCCTTGTCATATCAAAGTTTTACTACGACTCTGTCTTTTCCAGAAAAATGCCATTGGACAGAGATTTAAAGTTCTTCAAAATTATTACGACAGAGTTAAATACCACGTAAAACCAGTGAAATTTCTTCTGTTTTTAAGATGAATGTCCCATTGAAAACATTGGAACCTCAGCACTAATTGGAGATCTATTGTCTCTTAAAACAAAAAAAGGAAGTTGAGGGAAAGTAATGCTGGCCTAGCTTTTAATTGATGGTGTCAAAAGAAAAAAAAACATCTTTCTTGGGAATCAAGGAGCTGGAGAAAGCAGATGTTATTGGTTTAGAACCAAGCTGGAGTCTATGGCTTCCCCCTCCATGCATTTGCATGGGCTTGCAATGAAATGACTCCCAAAGAAGCCAATGCTATTCTTGGATGTCTTAAATTGGGAGCTCACATGTAAGACTGGGAAGGCAATAATGTTGCTTTACATAGTCTGGTGTGACTGCTTCTGCATTTATAATCTCCACTTTGTAGAAGGGGTAAAATATGGATTAAAAAAAAGCTGAAAAATTAAGATATTTTAAATGATGCAAGATTGGAGTATTAGATCTAGAAAGAAATATTATAAAATTAATGGCGCATCATTTAGGAATCAAATTCTAACCAAATCCTCAGATTCTTTACTTTCCAAGAAACGAAACAAACTCTACAAAAAAGTAAAGTAATTCTAAGACAACAGTTCTTGAAAAAAAATAAAAGCATACCCCCTCTTAGCTCTGAAGGAGGAGCAGATGGTTGTATCTGCCTGTTGTTGCTGGTATTGTTTTTATTGTTATCATGCGTTAATAATTAAAAGCTGACAGCATCCTTGGAGTTGTTGTGAACTTTGAAAACAAAGATGTTCATGCCCATTGGGCATATATATTAAATGGGACAAAGACTTGTGAAAACATCAGGGGAGAGTGGGTAATATTGGAAAGGCAGAAGTTAATGCCTTTTCTCTTTGCATTTTTCCTTCACATTTTCTTTCATTCTCTTCTAACCAGTTGCCTTGAGTCTGGGAGATAAGCCATCAGGCCTGGACTACTTGCTGAAAGAGTTGCTTTTAAGGAGCAATTTTGAAAGATGAAAGGGAACTGGCTTGGTGGATTAGAAGGAAAGAAGTGACTTGGGGCAAAATAGAAAAACGCAAAGAGGAGAGTTCAGAAGACTGGGAAAATGAGGCAAGATGTAGAAAAAAACCTGAGTAGGCCAAAGTCAAGACTGTACAGGAAAAGGAAGCCATTGTGAGCAGGGTCAGAGCAAGGATACATCAATTGCCATGAATGTTAAAGCAGTTAGGTAACCAGCAGAGGCAGATCGGTGATGGGAATGAAAGAAGCCTAGGATTAGGCTATGACATTTTTAGCAGGAAGGCTAAGAAAGGGAATGTGGCAGGAATCAAGAGCAGACATATTGATCATGGGACTTAAAGAATAATGGACATACTCTATAATGGTTTTAAAGGAAGAAAACCTGGTACTTCCTGATAATTAGAACTTACGAACTTAGAACTTATGTGCATAAAGTCCGAAAGGGAGGGTTCAAAGATAATAGCAGTGAGTCTATATAATAAGATATAATTAAATAAGTCTATATTACAAGATTAACTAAGTGTAAAGAAGGCAGACTGGTGTAAATGTAAGGGAGAACAACAAACCTTTGTCATCTGAAAGTGAAGATGGTTAAGAGACCATCCACGAAGTGAGATCAGAGATGAATTGAGTATAAGAAGTTGAACCAGAGATGAGAGATTAAGGGGTCTGCTGATTCATTCTTTAGATTCAATGCTCAGTGCATGCTTTTTGTGGTTCTTGGTATTACAGAGTATATATAGATATTTTTGAAGAAGCATAGTCTCCATTTTCAAGGAGTCCTTGGGCAAGAAGAGAAAGCAATACACGTATGAAAATAACAACAATTTGGAGGATGTTTCATATGCTGATGCAATGTTCAGAATGCAATGTTCATAAGGAATGAAAAGATCCCTTGTAGCTAGGGTGATGAGAAAGGTTTTTCCGGAGGAAGTCACATTTGAGCTCTCCTTAAAGGATGGGTAACAATTTATTAAGCAGAGGTGCCAAGAAGAGATTGTGAGCAGATACAAAATTCAAAATGTACCAGGATCATTCAGTGAATGTGAAGTAAGCCAGTCTGGCCAGAGCACAGAGTTGTTGAGGTAAAACACAGGAAGAAAAAACCTTGGTGGAGAGGTGTTACAGGACTGAAGACAGTCAAACGGACAGATTTTCAAAAAGGGAAGCAGGTAAATTCAAAGAATAAGCCATTGAGCTTGATTTCAATTCCTGCCCAAATTCTAAATTATTAAATGATTTCTATGCAAGTGCTTCAAAAGAAAAATAGTGACAGCGATAAGTTAGCATGCATTATTCAAGAACAGACCATACAAATCTTTGTATCAATTTGCTCCTGAAGTCCATCACCACTCTATTAAGGAAACAACTAAAACACATTCTCAGATATGACCAGTAAGTGGATGTGTTTTATTTAACTATGTTTATTTCCCTATTTTTTAATTTGGAGGTAAGTGAGGGTTATAGGGGTAGCAATAATAATGTCATTATTTCTGTCTTTTGCAATTTCTCACATAACTTTTTCTGTAACTTTTTTTTTCATCTCATTTCTCACTTACCTGAACTACTTTAGGACTTCTCTGATTTCTCCACCACACCCCAGGGAATCATTTTTGGGGTAATCTCATGATCCCCTAAGGTCTTATCAGCCTTGGTCTTCACCTTTGTCACCACCAACGCTATCTTGTGCTTCTCTGATCAGAGAGTGCGGCCATGAACTCCAAACCTCCAGATAAGGAGAGAGGTCAGCTCAGAAATCTCCTCATTTCTCATCTAGCTGTACTACTTTGGGAATACTCTGACTGACTTTTCCACCTT
>CM053622.1:667509163-667540362 GCA_028646595.1 Phalanger gymnotis
TGTCCTTGAAGCACTGCTATTGCAGAGGCTCTAATGTTCAGAGTCTGAGCTTGTCTCCATCAGGGTGTGAGGGGAAATAATGGTTGTAGTGTGAGCTGCCTGGCACACACTGCATCCTATCTCTCCCTCATGGTTCTTTACTACTTTATCTAGGCTAGCTAGCCTACTCCATCAGTGGCAGGTGGTGGGGATGAGTGGCCTCCTGTGCATGGGAGTTGCACCACCAAACAGTGGCTTTAAAGGCTGATCCAATAGTAGGAGTGGTGGTCTGAAGGGATGCTGTGACCTCCAAAGCCCCTACACTTATCTGCCTGTTGTCAGCAGTTGTCAAGCAGTTGTCACTGGTAGTGATGAAGATGAAGGGAGGGCCCCTTTTCCGCAATGATTTCTTCCCTCAATGACTGCTGTGAGTGTTGGGCTGGAAGCAAGTGTTGTTGCCTAGAAGATACTGCTATTTGAAGGCTCTTGGATTCAAGGTCCTGGACTATCCTCATTGGGGCCTGAGTAGAGATGGTAGTCAAAGTAGTGGAGGTGGTGATTTGTTTTGACTGGCATATTTGCCCTCCTATTTGTCCATCAGGGTGCTTTGCTATTTAAGCTAAATTGGCTTGCCTTCAGAATTTAAAAGGAAAAAAAAACAGATGAGCAGGCTAGTTTTGAAACTAAGTATTGAATGTATTATATGCTTCTTTCTTAAAGTAAGCTAAGTGCAATAAAGGTTTCTAACACATTTTTCTTTTTTCTGTTCTCTGCACGTGTAGATACTCATGCATTTGTTGGTGTTTCTCAAGTTTGGAATAACAATTTTTTTAAAAAAAAATTGTATGACTAACCTTATTTCCCTATTTTTAAATTGCATTATTAAACTGGGAAGTTGTAGACATAGAAAACCCATATTTCAGCAAGAAATTTTAGAGTCTCTTATAATATCCTCGTAGACAAGTTAGAGAGATGTGGGCAATATGACAGTGGAGGATTTGAAACTGTCTGGATCTAAAGACATTCTCTAAGTTATGAGCCAAAAGAATGGGGGTGAGTGGGTAAGGGATCATTATATGCCAGAAAGGAAGAATGTAGTGCAACATCTCAGGTCTTCAACCTTAGTCCTGTTCCCATTGGTATTTTTTAAATGATGAAGGCATAGATGGAATGTTTATTTATTTTGTGGATGATACAGAGTCAAGAGGGGCAGCCAAGCTGTTGAATAACATTTGGAATAGAAAAAGATCTCAACAGGCTAGATCATGCATCCAAATCTAATAAGGTGATATTTAGCAGTAGGAAGTCAAAGGTTCTACACTTTGATTAAAAAATACAACCTGGGGGAAATGCAAGGAAAATCGCACCTGGACAAGTGAAGATATGTGCCATAATACTTGTCTTCAATAATCTGAAAAGCCATATAATGAAAAGAAGGTCTGAACTTGTTTCGCCTGGCCCCAAAATACAGAGCTAGGACAGAAGGGCAGAGAGGGAGATTTTACTTCAATGTTTAAGTCAAAGTTAAGAAAGGCACATCCAAAAGTGGCCTTGGTTTCCTCAGTAATAAAGTAAGGCACTGGGCTTAGTTGCCATCTACAATTCCTTCCAGCTCTAAATCAATGATACTACTATAGAAAGTCCTAGAGTAAAAAAGAGCAGATGGGCACAGACAGAAAGATTAACCTTGACAAAGAAGAAGAAAGGAAGGATGTAAGGGTGAAAGGAAGGAGTTTTTGAAATGTAGAGGAGCAGAGATGAAGGAGTGGGGCACCTATGTGGTGCAATGGATATAGTAGGACCTGGAGTCAGGAAGACTCATCTTCATCTTCATGAGTTCAGACACTATCTGTGTACAGATCCTGGGCAAGTCACTTAACCCTTGGTTTTCTCATCTGTAAAATAAACTGGAAAAGGAAATGGCAAACCATTCCAGTATCTTTGCCAAGAAAACCCCTAATGGGATTGTGAAGAGCTGGACATGATTGAAAAATGAACAAAGAAGAGTTAAAGGAATACAATTAAATATTCTCAATCATCTTGGTAAAGTAAGAGGCAAGTTTATCTGAGAAGTATGTAATGGCAAATAAATAAGACTTAAATGTCTTTTCTTTTGGAGTACTTCTCAGCACTTAAGTTATCAAGTGCCTTTAACTCAGTCTTGCCTTTGTTTGTAGGAAGGCCCACAGCCTTTTGCTAATTAGTTCTTGAGAGGTGTGAAGCTCTCTGACTCTGAAGATGTGCATATATACTTTGAGGTTAGCATTTTGTTTGGGGCTCACTCATTGATGTGGAAACTCTGGTTAGCCATTAACCCCACCCCTGGCTTTGAAAACCAAGATGTTGGTGCTTCTCTCTCTAGTAACTATGTATGTTTAGCTTTGATCACACATCTAGAAGCTTATCTGTTGATTTGTGTTATTTGGTCTATTTATATTTTCTCTATTTGTAATTTCTGTTTGTATTTGCTCTGAAGTTCAGGATGTTGACTTTCTCCCCTGAACTAAGTGAATGATATATGTATGTTTAATTAAAGTGAGATTGTAAACCCCTTAAAGTTGCTTTCCTTAGAGAAGCAATCATAAAATGTGTGCTAGCAGCCTTTCTGTGTGCTAGTGTTATTGGCCTTGTACAACCACAGTAGCACAAGTAACATTGTTGTTACAAAGCATAACATAGGCCATAGAGAATTGGGCTCTGAGTTCTCTGGATTTGTATCCCTACTCTGATATTTATCTCTATGATTTTGGCAAGTTGGTAAACTGTTATGCGTTTCAGTTTCCTCATATTTAAAATGAGGATAGTAATAAATATTATATACTTCTCACAGAATTGTTCTAAGGCCTAAACTAGATAGTGTATATGTAAGACTATGTATACTTTAAAGCGTGATCTACATTTCTACTATTACTACTACTCTTACATTATGTTCTAAGACGTAGGGGGTGGAGAAGAGATTTGAGAAAAGTGGAGAAGGTTTGGAAATAACTTATGGGAAACATAATAGAGAATCAAAATAAGATGAATAAAGAGACTTCCAAGCATCCAGATGAAGTAATCAGTGTAGATTTGTATTGGTACCAATGAATATGGAACTGTTACCTAAGCATAATAAACCAGGAGTGTAAAATTCATAAGTATAGAGCCTCGTCAATGATGTTCTGTTGGATTAAGACATGTACTTTTTTCACCAGATGTGACAGTTCTGAGGAGTGAGAAACAGCAGACTGTGTACTATTAGCTCTTCACAATCTGGCCCCATTCTATGTACACATCTCCTACTAGTTCCTGATGTTAAATTTTCACTCCAACTAGCCAGGTTCCTCACTGACTTCAGAACAGATCATGTTCATTCCCACTTTTCTGCCTTTAATCATGCTGTTTCCCAGGAATTAAAGATTCTCTCTCCTCCCCTTTATGTGTCAAAATCCTTTCCACACTGAAAATCAATTCTGAATTCTTCTCCAGAACTTAATATCGGCACAAATGAAGATTGAACACAAGTTAGCCACTGGCAGAAAAATAAATACAATATTTAGGGTCCACTACACAAAAAAAGGACCAACGCACAGAAAGAAAATGATTTAATTGCATATTGGAATTGCTCAGAAAATATCCATGGAGTTGTGGGTACTAGGAAGGGTGATTTGACTAACTCAGCAGCATCCACATACCTAGCATCCATAGATCTACCTCCAGCTATCCTCCTCCATCCTTTCCATAGCTGTGCTCTGACAATGGACAGCATTATTATGCCCTATTTATAAGTGAGTCTCAGCAAACTTAAACGATTTCCCCTACATCACATAACTTATTCACAGGTGGTCACACTCTGGGATTACTGTGACCTAGCTCTTCTGATCTCCAGAAGAGTGCTCATCCCACTTTCCCAACATTACTTGAGCTTTTTCAGATGAAATACAGTGAAAAATATACAGACTGTAGAGTGTGAGAACCTGGGCTTGAATTATCCTCCGATGCTTACCATTTGTGTGACATTGGACAAGTCACTTGACTTCTGTTTCTTCATTTGTAAAGTGATGAAGTTAGAGGGGATTTTTAAGATCCCCTCTATTGTGAACCTGTAGACTTTTAGCTCTTTAAAGACCAAGTATATAAGGATGAAATAAATTTGATGAAAGAATTTGGAATGTTAGCCTTATAAACCTTAAGACCAAAAAACCAATAGTCAATGTCACGATCTCCAAGAATGTCTATACACAGAATAGAAGCTCAATCAATAATGGTGAAATAAATGATGAAATAAAATGGAATGGAATTGACTTGACCTTAGGATTGCCCTTGACCTTTTACAACTTTAGTCTTTTTTCTCCAAACCTTAAATTTACTTTGTAATGGTTTAGCATTTCCACATTTCTAGAGCTATCTCTCCTTCTCCAAACTTATTACTCTTACTGCTTCTTCTCACTAGGAAAGAGTCATAAGATCATAGATTGAGAGTTATAAGAAACCTTACAGGTTAACTAACTCAACCCCTTAATTTTGCTAATGAGGAAACTGAGACTGAGGGTCATTAAGTATTTTCTCCTAGTTCACAAAAGCACTAGTATCTAAAATGAGATTCAACTCTAATGTCTTCTGACTCCAAATCCAGTGCTCTTTCCCCAGTACCAACTACCTGAAATCTTATCAAAGGTACCTTGTGAGCATTCCTAGACATTTATGTGTTGGTAATATTTAACAACTGGTTGGCTCTCTGGAGAAAAAAAGTGCATATAACACACTTTTAAGTTTAATCTGCACCATTAACATTTTATCTATCACTTTCTTAAGTTTAGTCAACAAAATAATAAATCAAACCCTGATTTTTAGCATTTGATAATATCTAATGTATAAGTGCTCCCATTGAAAATGTAACAATTGGTTCTCAGCAGCATATTCAAATGGGCTCCCCCACATCCCTGTTCCTACCTCACTTCCCTATTCCATTTTACAACTTTCTACATTTGCCTGGTACTTAGAAGGCACTTAATAAATGCTTTGATTAATTGATCAACCGTGGTGCTAAATGAAGTTAAAAAAAGTAAAATAAAATAAAATGAATGGGACAGATCACCAGGGATAGAATAGTAGGACGAAGATGAGAACTAGCATATCCACAGAGACATCAGTTATGTGTGGAGCCCAGACCACAAATCAGGGTGGACGGGTTACACCCACCAACCTGTTGCACACATGCTGTATCCACAAACAGATGGAAAAATTATTTTCTGTTCACATAGCAAAGAGCTTCTCTGTATGCCAGCGCATGGAGTGTTCCAAGGCTGATGTTGCCTCTGGTCTGCCTGCCAACGGAGACGAGAGATGCAAGCAGCAAGCCTCTTTGCCAATGCCAGTTGAGACTCAGCCCTGGCCAGGAGGCAGCCAAGGATACACATGGCTCCTCTCCTGTAGTACTCATCTGAGAGGTGAGGAGAGAATGGATTATTGAGCTTAATGTCTCACAGTGAAGCTCCCAGCTTAGCCAAGCACAGGGTCAATGAACCTCTGGATTTTCCTGCCTTATCTCCAGCTAGTTTCCATGTTCTCAGTATTTGGCATATATGGGCCAGAGCTGGAGGAGCTTTCCTCTTGGGCTGTGAGAAACATTGTCAGTGACACCCAAGCCAGACCAAATTCACTAAGAGTCCAGGTTCTCATCTATCTCCATCCCTCACAGAACTCAGCCAAGCCTAGGGATCGCTTTGCAGCTGGAACTCAGATTTTGGATCAGGTCCCCAAGTGGTGAAGAAAGAGAAGTGGAGATCATGCTGAGAAGCCAAGAGTGGAGAAGAGTCTCACTCTTTCCAGAATCTTCTTCTGGGAAACCATCCCTTTCACTGTCCTTGCTTAATTAAGCTGCTGCGGTCAGTGCTACTTTGGAATCATTTTCTATGAGTTGGAATCTAACTAAAAAGGCCAACAGGTGTCTGATGGATATAGCTGCTGCTGAAAGAGCCTAAATGATGAACTCCTGCTAAAGCTTTGCCTTCCTGCTGTCTGTTTTCTTGTCCATAAGGAGCCAACCACCTTGGATTATTATGTAGTAAATTGGACATCCTGCTGCTAGTCATATCTACACATTTTGAAATTGTTTAGTTTTTTTCAATGCATCCTTATAACATTTTTTCTGCCCTAATAAGGGGTCTATGTGGAGAGGCACTTATTGGAAGTTGCTTTTTTATGATGATCCATACTCTGCTTGGAGCTCATTTCAGCTTTCCATGTACCAACTTCTTAAGAGCATTTTACTGAACTATCCACTAGAGACAGTAATGGACTGATTTCTAGGCTGCTCACATCAAAAGCCAGTTGGTGGCCTTGAGTGGTGAAATGAATCCACAATTTTTATGACCAACTGAGAGATGACACCTCTGAAAGCTTCCCCTTTGCCATTCACACTGTCACTTGTGATTCCAATAACCAAAAAGACTCTTGTATTTTTCAGCAAGTCTTTTGTTGTGTCCTTCAACACCTCTGAATTGTGCTATCTAGGCAGTCTAGATTCTAGTGGATGCTCTGGATACTATCTTACACTACACTGTGAATGCCATTCATGGGTGTTCTCAATGTCTGATCAAGATTCCTGACATTTTCTTATTTTTCTGTTATCTTTAGTGCAAAATGATCACTCAAAGGGCAATGTAGAGACATGGAAGAAAAGTGGTGTGCAAGACATCAGAGAGATATAAAATGTGCCAGTCATATACTAAAGGAAAAAGATACTAGTGAATAGTTTGAATATCCCACAGATACACAAGAAATGTCAAAAGACATAGAGATAATATCACAGTGTAGGTTCAGGTTTCTTCCTCCTTGCAATGGACTTATGGGATAATAAGAGAAAAAATAGCACAGAATGGGCAGGTCTGCCTGCATTATTTAAAAGAATCAACTATGAATCAGGCACTGTGCTATGCCTTGAGGGTACAAATATATAAATGAAATCATTTCTGCCTTCAAGAAACTTATATTCTACTGGAAGGATAAAACATGTTCAGATATAGGAAAAAAAATAAGTACATGGGGTTGATAATAATTGGATAATCAAGAGATTATTCTTGAAAGTAATTTGGTAGAAAGAATCCTGAAAATCCTGCCTCTAATACTATCTGTTTAATCTTGAGTATGTCACATAACCTCCATTGGCTTTGGTTTTCTCATCTGCAAAATGAGGGTAAAGGACTACATGTCCTTTGCAGTCCATTCCAGTTTTATATTTATGATACAATGAGCCAAAGAAGGGGTAGCTAGGTGGTGCAGTGGATAGAGCATGGGCTGAAGTAAGGAAGACTCATCTTCATGAGTTCACATTTAGCCTCAGACACTAAATAGCTGTGTGATCCTGGACAAATCCCTTAACCCTGTTTGCCTCAGTTTCCTCATCTGTAAAATGAGCTGGAGAAGGAAATGGCAAACCACTACAGTAGCATTGCCAAGAAACCCCCAAATGGGATAATGAAAAGCTGGACATGACTGAAAGGACTCAACAACTCACAAAACAACAATTCTAAGACAAAGCAGGGAGCTCAAGCTGATCCTTAATAAGACCTAGGGATTCTACTGCACCAAACTGCCCCTTCTTAGGCTCATTGGATTGTAAATATAGAACTAGAATGGATGACAAAGGACATGTAGCCCAGCCCTCTCATTTTACAGAAGAGCAAACTAAAGCGAATGGAGGTTGAGCAGATAGTATTAGAGGCAGGAGAAGAATGTCCTGTATAGGGAATGAGTTGGGCTGTTTGAATGGAATGAGTAGTGAATGTAGAAGGGAATACCTACATTGAAGACATCATTGAGCAATGACGACATCACTTTAAAAGCATTTTAAGGTTTTCAAAGTGCTTTATAAATATTAACTCATATAATCATATGATCTTCCCCAAAACTCTGGGAGGTAGGCACTATTATTATCTCCATTTTACATGTGAGGGGACTGAGGCATACAGAGGTTGTGACTTGCCCAAAGTCACATAGCTAATAAGTGTCAGAGGGCCTCAGTGCAGCTCTTTGACTGAACCCAAACTTCACAGAAGAAATCCCTTTAATAAAATGATTTGTATTATGAAACTTGGACTCAGTCAAAAGGCCAAACCCAAGGACCTAGAAGGCCACATGTGGCCTCAAGGCCACAGATTCCTCACTCTTTGTATGAGACTGTATTTGAACATACATCATTCTGACTCCAAGTCCATTGCTGCATCCACTGTGCCACCTAGTTGTTGCTGATACATCAAATAATAATCAGTGGCATCTACTGATTAAATCTTGGTTATGTCTTTTATTAAATACATGCAAGATTCTGTGGATGTTGATTAGCTTTGTACATTGCCCATTTTACACACACACACACACACACACACACACACACACGCACACACACACACACACACCCCAGCTCCCAACTATCTCATAACAGATAGCATGAAGCAGAAAATATATGAGAAAACTTAACCTGAACAATTACATTAACATTCATTTAGTCCCTAAGAATTTGATAGAATTGGACACAATAGCAAAACTTAAGTTTTCCTTTGTTTTATCTGTAACAGATATGAGGATTTTCATTGAGATAAAGTTATTCTTTTACATATTGTCCCTGGAAAGATAAGCAAAAAACTCTTTGTAAATATCATCAAATCACATCACCTTTAGGCTGCGCCTTTACTAAATGAAGACAATACAAATTATTTCAATAATTCATGACAAAAATTATTTTACCTTAAAAACTGTGATTCCATAATTTAATTACCTAGATATTTCAAACATGTGACTTCACCCTCACCCCATGAATTATTTAAATAAGAATCAATCTAGGGAGAAAAAAAACATGGTTTAAAGTGGGAGAAACTAGAGAGAGACAGGCAATCCAGTCAGGAAATTATTACAATAAGCAAGAAGTAATAAGGGTCTAAACTATGGAAGAAATGAAAAAGAGAGGGCACATGTGAAAAATACTGTTCATATAGAATAAGCAATATTTGGCAGCTAATTGCATGGAGAAGAGAGTCAAGGAGAAGGAAGAAAAACACTGAGGTATGAACATGTAAAAGTGGGAAAATTATGGTCTCATTAACCCAGATAGGAAAAATGAGAAGAAAAGCTAATTTGTAGGGAAAGAAAATTCAGTTCTGGACATCTTTAGTTTGGAGTACATGTTTAGCAGGCAATTGTATTTGAATTTTGGAAATGAGATTCGGGCTGTAAATACACATATTTCAGAGTCATATACACCAATGTCTCACACATCTTTATGTCTGAGGCTTTAGGAAAAAATCTCAACTGCAGCATTTCTCATTTTTCCCTATTCAATTTCAATGGCTGATGGGGAGGATATCTGAGGATAGGGTGGGCTTTAATTTATTTAAGAGACTGTGCATTCTACCTCTTTAGGGCAAGGCCCTGACTATGCACTACTAATGTTTCTAAATTATATACATATATATATATGCACACATACATGTGTATATTAATGTCTATATATACACATATGTGTATATATGTATATTAATGTGTGTGTTCATTTGTGCCTGGAAGTCTTTGTTTCCTTTCTTAAATGGATATGTGGAAGGGTAATCATAAGAACATAGATTTAGACCTAAAAGGGAACTTAAAATCCATATATTCCAATATGTTCATTTTACAAATAAGGAAACTAAAGAGGTTATGTGACTTGTTCAATGTTGTACAAGTAGTTAGTGTCAACGGTCAGATTTGAATGGTGACATAGTAAATATCATGCCAGGCCTAAAGTCAGGAAGACTCATCTTCCTGAGTTCAAATTTGTCCTAAGACATGCACCAGTTGACCCTTGGCAAGTCACTTCACCCTATTTACCTCAGTTTCCTCATCTGTAAAATGAGCTGGAGAAGGAAATGGCAAACTACTCTAGTATTTTTGCCAAGAAAACCCCAAAATGGTCATGAAGAGTCAGACATGATGGAAAGTGACTGAACAACAACAAGCTCTGACTCCAGAGTGCTACAGTAAGGAGTCTGGAAGATATCAAAAACAAAAATAAGAAAATAAGAAAAGTTAAAGAAAACAGAAAGGCTAAGGGCAAGAGTTTGTGAATGGAATCAATGAATACCCCAACCTTATAACTAGGAAAGAAAGGATACATGAGGCAGATTGCCTTATGGCTTCCTCAAAGAACTTTTCCTCCTTCTCTGTAAGCCACTGACTCATGTCCATCCAGACCTTTCCTTGAGATTGAATTTCCTTGCTTATTCACTTTTCCCTCTAATTACCAGCGTAATTTATCCATTGCTATATTCTTCCATTATCTTCTTCCTCTCCAAGCCTAGAATATCCATGTTGGAAAAGCTTCCTCTTTGTTCATAGGTCTGTTAATTGGGCTATAAAGTTGTGCTTTCTTGCTCTAGTCATCACATTTCTAAATTTTAATTTTTTTGTCCACTCTCAGCCTCTGCTCATTTTTCTTTTTATTTCACAAAAAGGATCACTGTCACATTTCTTAAGCACTTGCTCACTCTTTATTATAACCCTCTTTCAGAAGGGTTTTGACACAGATGCTATATAAAAATAAATTTCACTGGATCCCAGTGCTAAACATAAGTATTTTTGGTACTAGAGATAAGACCACTGATTTTTATCTCTTTCAAAATGAGAGCACATTCTAAGCACATGATGAATATGTCATCTTAAGTGAAAACACCCAGTTAATAAATGGGAGTCTCCAAGGAACACCTGTCAAAGGCCATTTAAAATCAAATTATGTACCACTACTTTCCCCATGATTGTTTGCCACTCGATAAGTATGATGATGGTAACTGATTTCAAGATTTACACATCACCCATGTTTTATTGTTTTAAGATTTGGTTAGAAGTGAAGAGAGTGTGGCCAAATCAAAGGCTTCTTTTAAGTCTGTAAACCCTGCTTGAGTTATACATGGGGTCTTTGTATACTGGCTGATTAATACGGCATTTTAACCTGAAACAGGGTGAGTCACTAAGCTCTTTGAGCCATAGTACATGTGGAATGGAGTAGAATATACAATATGAATTCAATTAATAAAACCACTAATTCCACAACAGAACAAAGTGGTAAAGTGTTAGCAAATAGCTTGGAACTTTATATTCTTCCTTTCTATTAAGATTATTTTGGCTGTTGGATTTCCACCCCTCTGGAAGGTCCATAGTCACCTAAACACAGGATGAGCCACTGAAAATGACTTTACAGCTTCCTGAGATAGTTAGTCTACATAAACTAGCATGAAAAGGGCTGTTGATGTATTTAATTCTATTTCTTCTCCCATCCCTGGTTGCTCAAACGTTAATTTAGCAAATCATCTATCCCTCTGGCCTTCTTCCTTGTCTTTTCACTGACATAATGAAAGCAAGTTTCTCCATCACTGCTATTAAGCTTTAGGATATTCTTCAAGTGACTTGAGATAACCTATCCAGTGGATTACCAAGATGTTTCAAGTGGAACATAAGTTCTCCTCCTTCCACTCACTCCTAACTTCTCCCACCTTTTTCAGAATAAAATCTTCAGGTAAGCTAAAATTGGGGTCCAAAGGTATTAAATCAATTGGAAGTGGAAAAACCATCTTTTGGAGAGAGTTCAGATTTATGTCATCTGATGAATAGAAAAATCAAAAATTCAACAAAAATATATGTTGAATATCTTATGGGGAGGGTGGAGAGACAGACTGTAATGGAGCAGAGATTTGAGAAATATAAAGATGTTAGAAAACAAGGGTGGAAGCAACAGGGAGTTAAAAGGGGGTGACAAATTCCAAGAATAAGTTCCATGTCAGCAGTGCAAGAGAAAAAATATGAAAGCAACGTACAGTCTATATGGGAGATGAAGTTAAAACAGGGGTTGAGATAAGATAAATATTTGGAGAAAAGAAACAGATTGTTAAGTTAAGGAAAAGAAAAACTCAGATTTAGAAAAAGATTTCCACAAGATACAGAGGTTCTGTAGAGAATTTGTTTGTACTTAGTTGCCCTCCAAGTAAGAGATTCATTTGCTTCTGTACATCTAGATCTCAATTAACATGAACAATCGATCCTACGAAGTGGTCATATTATTTTAATTCACACTGCTTATTTCCATTGGGCTGTAACCAATTACCCTTTTTTACATAATTATGATTTGAAAGAGTAAAATTTGAATACTTGAGATAACTTTATGGGAGTCCTTATTTGCACTAATTGAGACCTAGCTGCTGCACTCTGATCTTGAGGACTTGGTTATTCTGAAGGAAACCCCCAATCAGAGATTTGCATAAAGCTTTTGGCCAGGGATTGCAACTTAGATTATTTTCAAGGAAGAAAACACCAGGAAAATTAGCCAATACAAGCAAAGGAGGAGTCAGGGCAAATATTCACATATAAGAAGAAATATGCATTATTTACTATTCACTAAGCAGAACATAGAAATTCTCAACAATGACAATATTCTAGAATAGAGAAAATCTATGAGAATAATTTCCCAAATAGTAAAACTAAATAAAATAAGTCCAAAATTATTATTTAAAAAGAAACTTGTCTTCATAGATTTTTACTTTTTGCATCTTCAAATATACTTCAAACTAAAATGTCTAATTTATAAAATGAAGACTCACCATTAGTACAATAATATGAACAAAATTTATTTATAAGATTGATTATTGATCTCTTTCCAGTATTTCCTTTCATTCATCCATTTCATTCATTCATTCATTCATTCACAAATAAGGATCATATCAAGATTCTTAAAGAGATCATGGCTCTATATGCATGCTTCAACAACCTAGAGATTCAAATTAATTAGCAGTGAGTCGGAAAATCTGTTGATAAGCTTTAGAGGGCTGGATTAAATGACCTCAAAAAAAAAGTACTAGAGAGGTGGAGCCAAGAAGGCTAAGAAAAGGCCAACACTTGCCTGAACTTTCCCAAATTCTGCAAACAACTTTAAATAACACCCCAAAGGAATCCTGGAGTGGCAGAACCCCAAACATGACAGGGGAAACAATTTTTCAGCCAGAGCTATTGAATCAGCAGTTGCAGCAGCAGCTTCCAGAGTTCTTAACCCACAGACAGTAAAGGGGTGAGACAACTGGTCAGAAGAAGACTACAGGGGTCTTTCTGTTGGCACTGGGCACAGGACTGTATTGAATTTCCCATATGTGGATCCAGGTCAAAGTGCTAGGTGGCAATTCCAGGGCAAGGAGGAGCACTAGCACACAAGAACTTCCAGCCACACTCTAAATCCCTATTGATTAGAGAGATGCAAATGAAAACAACTCTGAGGTACCACATCACACCTGTCAGATTGGCTAACATGACAAAATAAGAAAATAATAAATGTTGGAGAAGATGTGGGAAAATTGGAATACTAATGCATTGTTGGTAGAGTTGTGAACTAAATCAGCCATTCTGGAGAAAAATTTGGAACTGTGCCCAAAGGGCTGTAAAATGTGCATACCCTTTTACCCAACAATATCACTTCTAGGGCTGTACTCCAAAGAAATCATAAAAATGGAGGGAAGGACCCACACATAGAAAAATATTTCTAGCAGCTCTTTTTGTGGTAGTCAAGAGTTGGAAATTGAGGGGATGCCCTTCAAGTGGGGAATGGCTGAACAAGTTGTGGTTTATGAATGTAATGGAATACTATTGTGCTATAAGAAATGATGAGCAGGTGGACTTTGGGAAAACCTGGAAAGACTTGTATGAAGTGATGCTGAGTGAGGTAAGCAGAACCAGGAGAACATTGTACAGCCACAGTGTGGGGGAACTGATTTTGATAGATTTAGACCATCTCAGCAATGCAAGGACCTAAAACTTTTCTGAAGGACTCATGATGGAAAATACCCTCCACATCCAGAGAATGCATTATGTTGTCAGAATGCAGAGTGAAGCAGACCCTTTTCTTTTTTGTTTTGTTTTGTTTTGTTTCTCATGGTTGTTACCATTTGTTATAATTTTTCTATGCAACATGACTAATGTGAAAATGTGTTTAATAGGAATGTATGTGTAGAGCCCATATAGGATTGCATGCCATCTTGGAAAGGAAAAGGGGAGGGAGGGGGGGAAATTTTAAAACTTATGAAAAGAATGTTGAAAACTGAAAATAAATAAATGTTAAAAAAAGAATTTTCAGCCACAGGAGAGCAGGGACACTGGTCACAGTTCCAGGGCAAAATGGAGTGGTTGTGGTCACTCACAGACCAGAGCACAGACAAGGAGGGCTGTGACCATACCTCTCCTTAGGTCATATTGCCTTGGAAGAACTAAAAACTTACAGCCCCCCCCTCCCAGAACTGACATTTAAAATAGCTACAAAAAACAAACAAACAAAAAACACCTGAGGCTTGGGACAGTGTCCGCTCCACCTCAGGAGCAGAGCTCCATTTTAACATCAAGTTATATTTAAAAGAACAACTGCGAAAATAGGCAAAAAAAAACCCTGGCCATTACAAGTTACTATGGTGACAAGGAAGATCAAAACAAATTCAGAAGAAGACAACAAAGTCAAAACTGCTATATCAAAACCTCAAAAAAAATTGTGAATTGGTCTCAGGTCCAAAATGAATTCCTAGAAGAGCTCAAAAAGGATTTTTTTAAAATCAGATAAGAATGGTAGAGAAAAATTGGGGGAAAAATAAGAGTGATGCAAGAAAATCATGAAAAAGAGACAACAACTTGGCAAAAGAGGCTCAAAAAATACATAAGGAAAAACACCTTACAAAATAAAATAGAACAAATGGTTAAAAAAGGAGGGGCACAAAAATCTGCTTATGAGAACTCCTTAAAAAGCAGAATTGGCCAAATGGAAAATGAGATACAAAAACTCAATAAAGAAAATCATTCCTTAAAAAATAGGATTGAGCAAGTGGAAGTTAATGACTCCATGAGACAGCAAGATAATGAAACAAAAATCAAAAGAATTTTGAAAAAAAAGAAGAAAATATGAAATATCTCATTGGAAAAGTAACTGACCTGGAAAAAAGATCAAGGAAAGATCATTTTAGAATTATTTGACTACATGAAATCCATGATCATAAAAAGAGTCTGGACATCATTTTTCAAGAAATTATTGAAGAAAACTGCCCTGATATTGTAGAACCAGAGGGGAAAAAAATAGAAATTGAAAAAACTCCACCAATAACTTCCTGAAAGAGATTCCAAAATGAAAACTCCTGGGAATATCCTAGCCATATTCCAGAACTTCCAGGTCAAGGGGAAAGTATTGCAAGCAGCCAGTAAAAAACAATTAAAGTATTGTGGAGCCACAGTTGGGATAACGTAATATTTAGCAGCTTCTATTTTAAAGGATCTGAGAGCTTAGAACATGATATTCCGGAGGGTAAAAAAGTTAGGATTGCAACCAACAATCATCTACCCAGAAAAACTGAATATAATCCCAAAGGAAAAATAGATTTTCAAGGAAATAGAGGACTTTCAAGCATTCCTAATGAAAAGACCAGAGCTGAATAGAAAATTTAACTTTCAAATACAAGACTCAAGACAAGCATAAAAAGGTAAACAGGAAAGAGAAATCATAAAGGGCTCAATAAGGTTCAACTGTTTACACTCCTACATGAGAAGATGATACTTATAACTCCTAAGAACTTTCTCTTTATAAGGGCAGTTAGAAAGAGTATGCAAAAACATAGGATAAGGATGTGAGTTGAATATGATGAGATGATATCTAAAAAAAAAAGAGTGATACAAATGCACTGGGAAAAGGGGGAAAGGAAGGGGTAGAATAGAGTAAATTCTCTCACATAAAGGAGGAGTAAAAGAATTTTTGAAGTAGAAGGGGAAATGGACTTACAGAAGAATCTTTGAACCTTACTTTCATCAGAGTCATCTCAAAAAGGAAATAACATACACACTCAGTTGATCATAGAAATCAGTATTACCCTACAAGAAAGTAGGAGGGGAAGGGGATAAGAGAAGAAAGGCTGATAAAAGGGAGGGCAGATTGGGTGAGGCAGTAGTCAGAAGCAAAACATTTTTGAGAATGGACAAGGTAAAAAGAGAGAAAGAGTAGGATAAAAAGGGGGAGGGGCATAGGATAGAGGGAAATACACAGTAATCATAAGTGTGAAAAATTACAGCAAATTTCTCTGATAAAGGCCTAATTTCTTAAATATATAGAGAATTGAGTCAAGTTTATAAAAATAAGAGCCATCCCCAAACAAACAAATGGTCAAAGGATATAAACAAGCAGTTTTCACAACAAAAACTATGTATAGTCATATAAAAAAATGCGCTACATTACTATTGATTAGACAAATGCAAATTAAAACAACTCTGAGGTACCACCCTACACCTATCAGATTGCTTAATGTGAGAAAAAAGGAAAATGACAAGTGTTGGAAGAAATGTAGGAAAATTGAGACACTAATGCTATATTGGTGGAGTTGTAAACTGATTCAACTACTCTGGAGAACAATTTAGGAGGATGCCCAAAGGTCTATAAAACCATGCAATGCATGGTCTTTAAATCAGAAATACTGCTACTAGGTTTGTATCCCAAAGAGATTTTAAAAAAGAAAAAAAGATCTATATGTACACAAATATTTATAGCAACTCTGTTTGTGGTGGCAAAGAATTGGAAATGGAAAGGATGCCCATCAACTGGGGAATGACTGAACAAATTTTGACATATGATCATAATGGAATACTATTGTGCTATAAGAAATGATGAGCACAATGTTATCAAAAAAGAAAAACCTAGAAAGACTTGTATGAACTGAGTGAAATGACCAGAAGTAGGAGAACACTGTACACGGTAACAGTAATAGTGTACAATAATGAACTGTGAATGACTTAGCTCTTCTCAGCAACACAATGATTCAAGACAATTCTGAAGGACTTACAATGAAAAATGCTGTCCATCTCCAGAAGAAGAACTGTTGGAGTCTGAATGCGGATTGAAGCATACTCTTTTCACTTTTATTTTTTGTTCTGTGTTTTCTTTTACAATCTGACTGATATGAAACTATATTTATCTGAAACAATAAATCAACTGAATTGGACAAAAGATGCAATGTTCTACAGCAATAGGACCTCATCTCTACAAAGAACCCTTTTCCCCACCTCAATCTAGTCTTGGGGACCAAACTTGGTAACTAAAATCACGCAGTTTTGTTTTGGGTTTGCTTTGTTGGTTTTCCTTTCAGTTTTGTTTTTGTTTTTGCTATTCTTTCATTTACATATTAGGAATCATCACATTTACCCATTTGTTTTCATTTCATGTTGCATCAGTTTTTATGTCTTCCTATCCTTCTCTGTATTATTTTTGAATTTATCATTTTTTTACAAGGCCACAATATCCCATTAGGTTCATATATCACAAATTGTTTAGCTATTTTCCTTCAGTGGACAGCAATTTTATTTTTAGTTCTTGGCTACTACAAAAAAGTAATGCCCTCACAATGAGGGAAGAGAATTTGGAACTCAAAAAAGTGTTACATTTTTGGGTGTAATGGGGGAAAATTTAAATATTAAATACATTTTTTTAAAAAAACCTCCTGACTTTTGATACTGATCTATACTGAACAGTCACTATTTTCTCTCCTGCAAGCATTTAAAATAATTATACTAATGTAGCAATAACTTATTATAACCATAGTGTTTACAAGTGTATCAAAGAAGTAAAAACATAATATTGTAACTATTTCATAGGTTTTAAAATGTTCATTGATAAACTTTTTATTGATAAATTTTTTATCATCTCCATTTAATAATGATAGTAGCTAGAATTTTTTAGGGCGGCTAGGTGGTACAACAGAGTTCCAGGACTGAAGTCAAGTCCTAAATCCCCATCTTCCTGAGTTCACTATATAAGAATTTTTTAGTGTGTATAGGACATTTCTTTCTATTTTTATATCCTTGTGATATTATATATATACATGTATGTGTGTGTGTGTGTATATATATATATATATATAATGCATATATGTGTGTGTATTCATCTGTTGCATCTATGGGTCAAAATATTTGGATATTTTAGTAGCTTTCTTAGTACAATTTCAAATTACTTTCCAGAATATTTAGAACAATAGATAGTTCCACCAAGAGTGAATTAATGTGCTTGATTTTCCAAAATCCCTCCAACATTCACTATTCCCATATTTTGTCAGTTTTGAATCTGTAACGAGATAATACCCCATAGTTATTTTTATATGCATTTCTTATTACTAGTGGTTCAGAATACTCTTTCACATGGTAGTTAATATTTGCAATTGTTCTTTAACAGTTGGTTATTCATATCATTTGACAGCTGGGGAATGATTCTTGGCCTTATATAGTAATATTGGTTCCCTATATATCTTGAACGTCAGTCTCTTATCACAGATGTTTTATATGATGATGTTCTCCAATCAATAGCTTCCATTTTCATGCTACTTACATTGACTTTGTTCATGGAAAACTTCAATTTCATGGAATTAAAATGATCCCTTTTATCTTTTGCAGGCAAGTGGCATAGGGATAGAGTAATGAGCCCTGAGTCAGGAAGACCTGAGTTCAAATCCAGCCTCAGAGAATCAATAGCTATTTGACTCAGGGCAAATCATTTAACTGGTGTCTGCCTCAATTTTCTCCTCTGTAAAATGAGAATAATAATAGCACCTACCTCCCGAGGTTGTTGTGAAAATAAAATGAGAGAACATATGTAAAATGCTCTCATACTTTAAGTGCAACATAAATGCTTTCATCATTATCATCATTTTTGTCATCATCTCTATCCTTTGGTTAAAATAATTCACAATTTAAAACAAAATTTTCACAACTCAGTGGGCCCCCACCTCCATTTACACACACACACACACACACACACACACACACACACACATTTCAACTTCAACAACTATGTTAAGTTTCTACTATGTTCTAGGTAATTATAAGGGGGGGGGGAAGGAAAACACAATCCTTTATGAGAATCAGATTTATTAGAAGTATAATGTATATTCACAAAAATCATATTAAATAAACTGTACACATTAAGTGAACATAGAAGATAAAATATTATTTGCAAATCCAAAAGATGATAGTTATTAAACAGGAATAAAATAGCAGATAGAATGTAAACTGATCTATAAAGTGTGGATAGGATTCCAACAACTTAAAATGAGAAAGAATTCTATTTGAAGCATAGGGGAAAACAAAAACATGGAAGCCGGTTTGGGACATTTATGGGTCACTGTCAGTAGTTCAGCTAATACAAGCATGAAAAGTAGCTGGTTGGGTGAATGTGGGAATATAGTACAGTACCAAATTATAAAAGGGCTTGATTATTAGGCTAAAGAGTTCGAGCTTTATTTGATGGGTAATGAGGAGCCATTATTGGGTTTTAAATGACACAATCAGATCTACATACGGAAAAGATGTACTTCTCACTTGAGTGAAGCACGAGTTGGCATGTAGATAAAGTTAGGTGAAAATTTTTGTTTAGGGGGTGACTGCAGTAGTCCAAACAGATAATAGGAAACTTTTAATATTAATAACGATCAAAACAATATCAACTTATAATTACTTGGAGTAGATTGGGGACATATTGGTGTAGCTGCCTACCAAGGTCGAACTAGAATTATTGGTTAGGGAAAAAGTGATGGATCATATGACTTCATTGAAATGGCAGCTCTTGAGGTTATGGCTTATAAAGGGGAGGTATTCATAAAATGAAGCTTCGGAACTGACAGATCTGACATAGAGCTTGGAATGCCAAAGGCATGGTTTTGCCTTTAACTTTCAGGCATTTGATGAGCACACTATGAGAATTATAAGCAAGGATAAAGGTAATTTTGTCAGTCTCTGTTATCTGAGTTCACCAAATCAGACTGAAAATGGTAGGAAGGAATCATGGGGAAAATATAAGGAAAGTTCAGGTAGAACTGTCTCCCTAAATCTCTTCTTCCTCTTAGTTGTCTGACCAGAAGGTCACAGTTTTTCACTCACTTTCACTTTCATTACAAGCAGGGAGAAACATGGCCCATGGATCCTTAGATCACAGCTGACTTTTTTTCTCTACAATGGAATAAATATTTTCACAGTACTTATTATGTGCCAGGAACTGTACTAAGTGTTTTTATATATATTATTTCATTTAATCATCTCATTTGATGTTTACAACAACCCTGTGAGGTAGGTGCTGTTATTATCCCCATTTTATAGTAAAGGAAACTGAAACAATTAAAGGTTAGGTGACTTACCCAGAATCAGTTAGTAGATGTCAGCAGATGGATTTGAACCCTGGTCATCCTGACTCCAGATCCAGAACTTATCAACTGTGCCACCTAGCTGACTCCAAAACAGAACAGATTCCTTCCTTCCTTCCTTCCTTCCTTCCTTCCTTCCTTCCTTCCTTCCTTCCTTCCTTCCTTCCTTTCTTCCTTCCTTCCTTCTTTCTTTCTTCTTCCTTCCTTGTTTCCTTCCTCCCTCTCTACTTTCCTCCCTTCCTCCCTCCCTCCTTTCCTTCCTTCCTTCCTTCCTTCTTTCCTTTTTTCTTTCCTTCCTTCTTCACTTCAACATCTACTAAGCACTTACTATATGAAATTACACTGCAAATGTGGAATTTCAGGAACTTGGGCAAAGAGAAATTATTTTTCAATGATATCTTTCAAATTAAACCATATAATCAATTCCCTACTGCTATTTTTTAATAAGGTCTGTCCTTGTACACACATACCTACATATACCAACACTCAAACATAAACACACACCAGAAGAACTCCTAGATAAATTATATTTCACCGAATACTCAAGACTGGGTTCTACTAAACTAGACCTATTATTTTTGTTGGTTCTTTTTTATTCATTTCTATATTTATAACTTCTCATTTGTTACATTAATTCAAAATAGTTAAAACATTTATACCTATAAAGTAAAACAAAAATACAACCATATATCAGATATTCCATCTCTTCCTAAGTTTAAAGTAAACCCATTATGTGGCTATAAATTAAAAACAAGCCCCCATTGTAAAGAACCTGCCTTTATGCACATATAAGCTTTGTCCTCTGAAGCTATTCTCATAAACATATAAAGTCATTCATAGAATCTTCGAGATCTTTTTGGAATACTAACAGACCTTCTGATCTTCAGATTTTATTTAAGCATCTCTTTTCATGTATTTTGTATATAATGTCATAACAACAAATAGGGTAAAAGATAAAAAGTTGGAATAACTGCCTTTAACCAGGCAAAAACATAACTGAAAAGAAAGGACTACATAGGAGCCAAGCATCTCTGATGCCAAGATAAAATACTAAAAATATATTGAAAGCATTTCTGCAGAGTTGAAAGCAGTAAACACAATTCCAATAATCAGAGCATGGTTCATAGAAAACACAGTTCTTCCCTCCAGGTATAAACTCAAGGAATCACTTCTTCATTACTCTAGCTTCAGGGAATGCAGCCTCTCTTGTACTGGTCCAGGGCCCACATCCAGTGTCTCTGCTCATATTGTCTGGTACCCAGATTGCTTTGGTAACTAACATCCTTTGGTCCCTTCTATCATCTCACACAATATCAGGCTTGCTTTCACCTTTCACCAAGAATGTGTCTATACAACAAAAACCAGAGATCTGGCAATTATCTGCTAGTTTCACTGAATATTGGCAGCCAATCTAAATTGTACATGGCTCAAACTAAAAAGTGCTAGACAACTGCCAAGAACATTGCTTTATTTTGTATTATGTCAACATGGTGTTAAAAATTTAAATGATAATAAACCCCTAAGTCAGTATATGATAGTGAAAAGATATTGGAATTTGGAGTCAAAGGACATTGGTGTGAACACTAGCTCTGTTACTTACTAGCTGCTTGATTTTGGATAAGTAGGTTACTTCTCCCTGGGACTCAGTTAAACTGGAAGTTTGGCTTAAATGATCTCAAAGTTCCTTATCAGTTTTAAAGCTTTTTATCTTAGGATCCTAAGAACCCTCCCCCAAATGAAATATGAGTCATATTTCCCTATATAACAGAATTTAACAGACATGATAACCTATTCACCTTTTTATACCATAGATGTAGTCATGTGTCAGCTTTTGGTTGATATGAGAAAAAATGAGTGGCATCATGAATGGAAAGATTTTGTTCAATACAAATTCCATGTCAAATGTGTTCCCTGATACTGTACTAAACAGTTTGCAGTGTGAAATATGGGACCAAAGTTCTTATACCTGAGCTTATTACCAAGCATCCCACTTCCTACCCCTACTCCTTTCTCTATTAGACATAGTTCACATATGCATTTCAGGTCATGATGATCCTGCTTACTCACCTACTGATCCTGTTTATATATTCCCTGATGGGATCACTTAGCATTTCTGGGGTCAAGTGGAAAAGGAAAGAACCTCTGGACCCAATTCTCTGACTTGCTCAACAATCACAATATTAGCAACATTCATTTGTGAGACACAGAGAAATCCATAGACACAGACATGCCAAGAATGCAGCTTTTTCTTCTCTATTTGATCTCGTCTCTCATCCTGTGAAAGTATTACAAGTCCAACAGAAGACCCTTCTGACTTTCCACATGGAGGAATCAATAAGGGCTAAATTCCAATTCTTGTCGTAAGATAGATCCCAAACAGAATCCTCTGCCAAAGCCCTCCTTATTTTGATGCCTCATTGTGACACAGATGTGACCCGCTGGAAATCTTAGAGTATGGGTCTACAGACAGTTTATATTGATTCTGTTAGTAGTAGCCTAATTTGGAGAGTCTCATTGCCAGGTGGAGGCAAGTCAATGCATTTTTTTGGCTACCTCAACTTTTGAAAACCACAGAGGGTCCATGATCTGAATTAGTAATATAACTGAGACAGCAGGACCATATGGATGATGGTAGTAACAACAATGATCCTTGCTCTGCTATCATTATTGTTAATACTCCAATGGATGTGGCAGAAATTATTGACCAAGGATGTTAGGAAGATGTTTTGTGCATTATTAGCACATTAACACTTATTGACCAAGGAGACTTTGAGTGAAAATAATAGCTTGATATGACAACTTCAAGCAGTGGCATATGAAGGCTTAAACCAATGGAGACAGGCACTAAGATCTATCAGTTCCCTGATGCTGCTTGTCTGGGCTCAACAGCTGCATCCTTGCACTGGATTCACACATGGAGAACTCCAGCAAACCACAAATTGGTCACAGTCCTATAGGAATGAACATTAAAGCCTGTGTGGTATGCCTGGGGTTTGCCCACATGGGTAGGCTTTTATTTTACAGATGTGGTGGTTTTGGAGGCTTACGTCTCAGACACAGGTGAATGCATATTCTGTGCTTTCATGTTAGGCTCCATGAAAACATATAAGCGACCACAGATTTAGGGATAGAAGGGACTTTGGATATCACCCAATTCCCTTATTTTACAAATGAAGAAACTGAGATAAGGTGAGGTTAAGTGACTAGCTGCAGATCACACAAGTGATAAAGAGCAGAACTGTGATTGGGACCACAGTCACAAAATCCAAAATCAGATCTCAATTACTCAAAATGACTCTGTCTAGTAACACTTTCTTCTTTAGGGGAAAAGCATGCGGAAATTAACTTCTTCAGAAGGTGTGGTAACAACTAAAGAGAGTATTGGTGAGAATGTTGTTGTTCTAAAAGGGAGAGAAAAAAGAACACTATAAATCCAAAGTTTTTTTCACTATCTTCATTGTTATGTATAATAAGACCTATATTTATGTATCCACTTTTATGGAATGTATGCCGAATGATTCTTTCTTTCCCAGCTGCTGAGTCCTTGGTTTATTTTTCCTTTTTAACAACCACCAATTAATTCTAAGAAAGCATAAGCATTCTAAGGAGATGATGAAAACTCTAAGCATTCCTTTGGTTTCAAGCTTTAGGAACAAGACCTGGTCACAGAAAGTTTATGTAATGTACTTCATATGAAATCTTTGGGTACAAGAAAGTACTGGGCCAGAGCCAAAGTGAGAAGCACTGAATTACCCAAGAACTATTTGTCTAGTCAGTGAACTGAAACATTATAAGAAAACTGGGGATTAAAGGCAGTTTTCTTAAAATATCCATTGGCTTGGATAGGAGGGTTGCTTTCCTATTGGTAGATCAGGCATATAGGAAGCAGAGTGAAGATGCTTCTCCCACCCATGGCTATTTTCCTTTCATTCATTTATTATATAAGAAAAGCAGAACTCCTTGGATTGGGAATGAGGAATGAAGTCTAGACATGATTTATTGGCCACTGACTCATGGAAACAAAATAAGAACAGCTACTCTTTCCTCCTAGAATATTCTCTCTCTCTCTCTCTCTTTCTTTCTCTCTCTCTCTCTCTCTCTCTCTCTCTCATTTGCCACTTATTTAGATAGCATACTTTATACATTATTTATACATTTATACAATGATACATACATGCAGAGCTGCTTTAATGCCACTAAGATATAAGAATGTGTTTTGTAAACATGAAAAAGATTAGGCAGACTCCGAAGTGGGTAAATGAAGTGCATCTTCTCTCTAAAAGGATACCTCTGGTAGTTATTCTACCAACCAGTCAGATGTTGATGATGTATCTGCATTTGGCTTTTGGATCCTGGTCATAAGATTTTCTGGTGAATGGTAATAGACCTAATGCTAGTTGGATAACAGTAGATCTAGACATAGTTCTTTCCATTTCTTCCGCATGACTGGTGTTCTTAACATTTGCCTTCAGTAAGCCTTGGGAGTGTTTCATTTCATGACTCAGTGGTAGTGTGATGCAATAGTAATGACTGCATTTGGAGATATAAGATCATATATCTAGAGGAAGAGCGAAGATGTCAGAGTGGCAAGGAGTATAGCCAAAGCTCTCCAACAAAACTCCTCCACAAACATAAAGAAAACAAAACAGACCAATTCTTTATTGGGAAATCTCTAGGCTGTGTACTTAGAAAGGAATAGAGGCAAAAGTAAGTAACAAGAATCTGTCTTTGGCCCTAAGAATAGAGTGGGGTCTCAGATCCAGCCCTTGGCCCAATCTGAACCTGGTAATAGAATATCTAAGGCAGAAAGCCTAGGCCAAAGGGGAGCCCACAGTTCAGTCTCCAGCTCTGAACCTATTTAACTTTCCAACTGTCTGCCATCTTGATCTGAATCTAACAAGCTCTTGACCTGGGTTTGGATCTGAAGAATACAACTTACACAAACAAAGAGAGAGAAAAGAAGAATATGTTTTAAAAATTGGGTCCAACAAGAAATTATTTATAAGAAACATATTTTATTATATTATGCTTCAAGTGAAGTAAAAAAAGGGAGAGGGATTAGCAATAATGATCTCAGTGGAAGCGAAAACAACAAAAACAATAGACTTAATTAAAAGAGATGAACAGGACTGCTAAATTTGGCTGAAAAGGTACCATAGAAAACAAAGTAATACAAATACAAAACGTATGTGCCACCAAATGGCATAGCATTTAAATATTTAAAGGTTAGGTCAAATGAGTTAAAGGAGGACTACATCATTGGTTGGTTGTTGTCCTTCATCCTTGAAGAGGAGAAAAATGACATCATTATGTTGGGGTCAAGATACAGTGTGTCCGACTATGGCTGTTCAGACCAATGCAAGCTCAGAAGGCTTTACCACAGGTCAATCACAAATAGTCCAATCTATAGTAAATATAGTAAACCTATAAAAGTTGGGAGACCTCAACCTACCTACTCAAACCTAAATAAATCTAAACCAAAAATAAAAAAGGAAGCAAATGGCCTTAATAGAATATCAGAAAAGAAGTATACATATCTCCGCTAGACCACAACAAAATATAATCAATAAAGACTTCCTGAAGAACTTATTAAAAATTAATCAGAAAATAACAATTCTATACAGTTTAGAAACCTAAAAATTTTAAAGAAAAAAAGTCTTTATCTAAGACTAACTTAATTCAAAAAGCAATTATAGAAACAACAGATAATGTCATTAAAGTTAATGGCAAAAATGAGACATCATATCAGAATTTTGGGGATACAGCCAAAGCAGTCTTTATGGGAATAATTATAATTCTAAACACCTTCATTAATGTAAAACCAGAAGAGCAGATCAATAAATTGGGCATAAAACTTAAAAAAACGACAAATTAAAAGCTCAAATCCAAAATAGAAATCTTGAAAATCAAATAAGAGATTAACAAAATTGAATGCAAAAATTAGAATTAATAAATAGAAGTAGTTGCCATTGGGGGTGGGAGAGAAATAGATCATTAGCTCATTTGTCATTAAGAAGAGATAAGAAAATCAAATTAACAGTATTAATAAAAATGAAAAAGAGTGAATTTGCAACCAATGAAGAAAAAAATTTAAAAAAATTATTAGGAACAATTTTTGCCTAATTGTATGCTAATAAAACTGGCAGTCTAAACAAAGTGGATGAATATTTACACATAAATAAGATGTCCAGATTAATAGAACAATGGGAGATTTGAATAACTCTATCTCAGAAAAAGACATTGGAGGAAAAAAAGTGTAATGAACTTCCAAAGGAAAAAAAAATTCCAGGACAAGATGGATTTAGAAGCAAATTGTATCAATTATTTAAAGAACACCTCCAATATTACATAATTCCAATTCTATGTAATTCCCATATTATATAAGCTATTTGAAAAAAGTTGATAGGTTCTATAAAATTCCTTCTATGATACAGCTATGGTCTTGTTAGCAGTAGCTAGGTGACATAGTGGATAAAGTGCTAGACCTGGAGTCAGGAAAACCCGAGTTCAAATTCAGCCTCAGAAACTTACTAGCTGTATGACTCTGAGCAAGTCACTTAACCTTTGTCTGCCTCAATTTCCTCAACTGCAACATGGGGATCATAATAGTGCTAACCTGCCTGGTTGTTGTGAGGGTCAAATATGATATCTGCATAATGCCTATCACAGTACCTGGAACTCAATATGCCAATCTTTTTTTTTGTTTGTTTGTTTCCCTTTCCCTTAATACCTAAACAAGACAGAGACAAAACAGGTAAAGAAAACTATAGGCTTATATCCCTAATCCATGGGATGAAAAAAACAAAAACAACTAAATATTAACAAGAAGATTTTAGCAACATATCAAGTAGGTGGCACAGTGGATAGAGTACTGGGCCTGGAGTCAGAAAGACCTGAATTCATATATGGCCTCAGACATATTAGCACTGCCTGGGCAAGTCATTGAACTTCTGTTGGCCTCGGTTTCTCATCTGTAAAATGAGGATAATAATAGCATTTAACTCTCAGGATTGCTATGAGGACCAACTAACATGATAATTATAAAGCATTTAACATAGTATCTGGCCCAGAGTAAGTGCAATATAAATTTTAGTTGTTATTTCTGTTGTTGTAGTGGTATGATGATGATAATAGTGGTGTTGGTGGTGATGATGGTGGTGATGATGATGATGTTGTCACAGAGATTATATACTATAACCAGCTTGGATTTATACCAGAATTTGAGGGCCAGTTCAATACTAGGAAAAAATATAAATATAATTGGCCATATTAATAAAAAGAACAACAAAAATCACACAATTATATCAATAGAGGGAAAAAAGTCTTTGACAAGATACAACACTAATTCCTAATTTTTTTAAAAAAATAGAAAGCATAGGAATAAATTGATCACTCTTTAATATGATAAGTAGTACCTATCTAAAATCTAGAGTTAGCATTTTCTGTCATGGTGATAAAGAGAAAGTCTTATAGACAGGAATTAAGCAAGAAGGTCAATTATCACCAGCATTATTTAATATGATGCTAGAAATGCTAGGTATAGCAATTAAAAAAAAGAAAAAGAAATTGAGGGAATGAGCATAGGCAAGGAGGAAACAAAACTATTGGAAAATATGATAGTTTACAGAGAAAATCCTAGAGAATCAATTAAAACTAAAAAGGATGAAAAAAATGAAAAATTGACCAAGTAGCAGTTTAATCAAAGTCGAAAGATATAAAATAAGTTCATGTAAATCATGAGCATTCGTGCATACTACCAATGAAATCTAGCAGGAAGTGATAGAAAAAAATTCCATTTAAAATAACTACAGAAAGTATAAAACACCTGAGAATCTTTTACCAAGACAAACAGGAACTATGTGAGGACAGCAACAAAACACTCTACATGAATACAGATCTAAATAATAGGAAAAATACTAGTTGCTAGCAGGGGCCAATATAATAAATATGACAATATTCCCTAAATTAATTCATTTATTCAATACCAAACTAATCAAACTATCAAATGATTGCTTTATAGCACTAAAAATAAAAACCCAATAACAAATTCATTTAGAAAAACAAAACGTCAAAAGACACAAGGGAAATAATGGGAGGAAAAAGTCAAAAAGAATGGGGCCTAGCAATACCAGATCTCAATCAGTATTATGAAGAAAAACCAGCAAAATATATTGATAGTTCTTTTAAGAAATATAGAGTATGATCAGTGGAAAATAGTATGTATGTAATACACAGAAGCAACAAGGACAGTAGCCTAGTGTTTGTTAAACCAACTGTTGGGAAAATTAGGAGATAGTCTGGCAGATTTTAGTTATAGATGAACATTTTACACTGTATGCCAAGTTAAGCTCCAAGTGAACACAATTTTTTACATAAAAGGTGACATTGTAAATAAATTAGAAGAGCAAGGAAGAAATTACCTGTCAAATCAATGAGTGAGGAAGAATTCATGACCAAACAATAAATGTAAAAGATCATACAAAATGAAAGTGGCCATTTTGTATACACACATTTTTTTAAAGTTTCTGTGCAGATGAGATCGATGCAACTAAAATCAGAAGAGAAGCAGATAAATGGGAAAAAAAAATCTGATACAAGTTTCTCTGATAAAGTTCTCACTTCTAACATACCGAGAGAACTTAACAAAATTTATAAGAATCATTCCCCAGCTGATAAATGGTCAATAGATAGGAACAGGTAGTTTTCAGAGGAAGAAGCCAAACAATAGCCACATTTAAAAAAAAACTGCTCTCAATTGCTAATAATGCAAACAACTCTGAGGTCCACCTCACACATTGGATAGGCAAAGTTTATTAAATTGGAAGTTGGCAAATGCTAGGGGAGCTGTGGGCATGCAGATATTTAATTCATTGTCCATGGAACTGTTAACTGGTCCAGCAATTGTGGAAAGCAATTTAGAACTATTCTCTTCCCTTAGCCCTCCTCCTTAATCCACCCCCCCACCTCCAAAAGGAGCAAAAACAAAAACTTGTTGATGAAGCAAAAGGGGCAAAAAGAGCAACTGAGGTTTAAACTTCTGAGCACCTGAGGTTTGAACCTACATCTTCTACAATTCTTCTGTATATCATATTCAGTCTTTCTATCAAGAGTGCCTTCTGTATTCTGCTACTTACAAACAAGTTCAGGTAATACTATTCTATTCTCCCCCTGCTCCATCTCCTCACATCCCCCCCCCAATAAATAACCTTCCATATGACATGCTTTTCCCCTCAAACCACTAGTCCTGTCTCTATTGGCTGTGCTATTCAAAAGAGTAATCTACAGTTCTTCCCTCCACTTATTCATAAGCTCTTTACTTTTCAAACCATCAAATTATGACTACTGACACTACCGTTTGACTGAAACTCTTCTCTCCAAGTTTACAGTGAATGCTTAACTGCCAAATGCATTGACCTCTTCTCTTTCTTCATTCTATTTGACCACTCTGTAGCTTGTGACACTGTCGCTTGTATTCTTCTCTGGGATACTATTTTCCCTTGGCTTTCATGGCATCACTCTCTCCTGATTCTTTTATCTGACCATTCTCATTCTCCTGGATCATCATCTAACAGCCCCCCCCCCCAAATTTCCTGTATCCCATGTCTTCTTTTCTACTTAATCCTCTATCTACATTCTCTCCCTTAGATAATTCATTAGCCCTGATGTTTTCAATTACCATTTTTTTTGCATATGACTCCTAAATTTCTACATATGACCTTCATCTGTCTGCTGACTCCTACTCCCGTATTGCCAATCTTCATTAGTATTTCCAAATTAATGTAGTATTGGCAACTGAAACTTAACATGTCCCAAATAGAACTCTTTATAAATCCTCCTTAACCCAACACTCCTTCAAATTTTGTCCCTCTATGAGGATCTATGAGGATCCTCCAAATCACCTAGGTTCATAAACCTCTGAATCAATTTGTTTCCTTCTTTATAATGTCATCCTGAACATAGAGAACAATATCTTGCATTTAGAAGATGCTTAATAAATGTTCATTGATTAATTGATCATTGACTCTTGCCCCTCTCTCACCTCCTTATTCAATCCGCTTCTCAGTTCTGTTTATTCTATTATTACAATATCTCTTGCATCTGTCTCCTTTCAATCCATGTGGATGCCACTCTAGTTCAGGCCTTCATTACTTCCCTGCATTATTGTAATATTCATCCAATTATACTCCATACTTTCATTTTCCCATCTAATACATCCTTCATACAGCTGCCCAAATAATATCAAAAACATTTCTTATTGAAATTCTATTTTTTTAAAGTGAGGTTTGATTTTATTTAATATTTTTAGTTTTCAACATTGATTTCCACAAGATTTTGGGTTATAAATTTTCTCCCCATTTCTACCCTCCCCCCACCCCAAGATGGCATATATTCTGATTGCCCTTTTCCCCAGTCTGCCCTCCCTTCTGTCACCCCATTCCCTCCCCATCCCCTTTTCTCTTGCTTTCTTGTAGGGCTAGAAAGATCTCTATACCCCATTGATTGTATATCTTATTTCCCTGTTGCATGTAAAAAACAATTCTTTTGAGCATTTGCTTTTAGAACTTTGAGTTCCAGATTTCCTCCTTTCTTCCCTCCCCACTCACCCTCCTTGAGAAGGCAAGGACTTCAACATAGGCTGCACATGTGTCATTAATGCAAAACACTTCCACAACATTCATGTTGTGAAAGACTAACTATATTTCCCTCTATCCTATCCTGGCCCCCTTTATTCCATTTTTCCCCTTGACCCTGTCCCTTTTCAAAAGTGTTTGCTTTTGGTTACCTCCTCCCCCACTCTGCCCTCCCTTCTATCATCCCACCTCTTCTGCTTCCCCCCTACTTTCCTATAGGGTAAGATACCCAACTGAGTGTGTATGTTATTCCCTCCTTAAGTCAAATCTGATGAGAGCAAGATTCACTCATTCCCTTTCACCTGCCCCCTCTTCCCTATCAATAGAACTGCTTTTTCTTTTTTTATATTTTTTTAATTTATTTTTAATATGTTTAGTTTTCAGCATTGATTTTCACAGG
>CM053622.1:667540862-667568596 GCA_028646595.1 Phalanger gymnotis
ATCACTCTCATTTCTCTTCCCAATTTTTCCTTTATTTCTCTTACTTGCCTTTCCAAATCTTTTTTGAGCTCTTCCATGGCCAGAGACCAATTCATAGTTTTCTTGGAGGCTTTTGATGTGGACTCTTTGACTTTGTTGAGTTCTTCTGGTTGTATGTTTTGATCTTCTTTGTCACCCCAAAAAGATTCAATAGTCTGAGTCTTTCACTGCCTGGCCATGTTCCCCGCCAACTACTTGACCCTTGAGGTTTTTGTCAAGGTATGACTGGCTTCAGGATGGTATGTGCTTTATCCCAAGCTTTGGGGCATTGTGCTGCTGTTTTCAGAGCTACTTCTACACAGCATGCTCTGCCACATCAGTGCTCCTCCGTCCCCAATAACCACCAACCAGGACCACAACCCAGATCCAAGCAAAGCAAAGCAAGAGAACCCTGCCTCTGTACCAGCAAAGTGCTCCCTACACTCCCACTCTGATCAGTCTCTTGATTCCTCCCACCAGGCCTGGGGCTGGAAGCAACTGCACCTGGTGCTCTGAAAGCAGCCGCAGGAGTTTCCTGCCGCCGCAGCTGCCAGTGCTACACCACCTCCACCACCCATGGAAGATAGGGCCAACTGCGCACTCCTCTCACCCTGTTCTAGCAGTTTTCCCACTGTCCTGATAAGTTGTCTTTGGTGTTTGTGGGTTAAGAAGTCTGGTAGCTGCCACAGCTCAGTGATTTAGGGTGCTATAGCTTGCTCCACCTGATCTCCTCAGTGCCTGGTCCATCCTGGTGTGGCCCACGCTGGGCTGTGCTCCACTGTCAGCATGGTGCAATAGACCCTTCCCATGACCATCCAGGTGGTCTTGGGCTGGAGACTTGCTTCCCTCTGCCACTTTGTGGGTTCTGTAACTCTAGAATTTGTTCAGAGCCATTTTTACAGGTATTGGGAGGGATTTGGGGGAGAGCCTAAGCGAGTCCTTGCTTTCCTGCTGCCATCTTGGCTCTGCCCTGTCAAATGCTCTTAATGAAATTCTTAGCAAAGCAAAAGAGATACTATCCTATAGACAGTATAGGCAATAAATACTTCACGAATCATAACGTGCAATTTAAATTAATTGAAAACCCTTAAAATTAGTCTGTTAACACACTAAAGAAGCAATTATTAAGCACTTATGAGCAAAGGATTGGGATAAGTGCTGGAGCTGCAAAGAAAGGCAAGAGTATAATCCCTGCCCTCAAAGATCTCACATTCTGACGGAGGAGACAACATGCAAACAACTATGTACATTTAAAGAATATACAGTGAAATTGGAAGATCGGTTCAAAAGGAAAGTTCTGGCATTATGAGGTACTGGAAAGGGCCTTTTGCAGAAGGTGGAATTGGAACTTAGTCCGGAAGGAAGCTAGAGAATCCAAGAAGTGAAGAAGAGAAGAGACATGACTCCAGGCACAAGAGACAACCAGAGAAAATGCCCTGAGTCAGAAGATGGATGTTGTTTGCAACAGCAGGAAGAAGGTAAGTGTTACTGGATTGTAGAGTACATAAAGGAAAGTAAACTATATGAAAAATGGAAAAGTTATAAAGAGCTTCAAAAGCCAAACAAAACATTTAATACCTAATAGTGGAGGTAATAGGTAGCCGCAGGAGTTTGTTGTACAGAGGGGCATAAAACAGTCACACTTGGGCTCCAGGAAGATCATTTTGTTGGTGGAGTTGAGGAGAAGTTGAGGAGAAAGGTAGAGAGACCAAGAGACAGGCTATTGCAGTAGTTGAGGTGTGACATGAGAAGAGACTGCTCCAATGGAGAGGCATGCTACTGGAGTGACTGCCCAAAATTAAATAAATGAATAAAAATTTTTTTAAAAACTAAACAAAACAGGGTCTTCAGGACTGACTTTATGTATCCTTCTGGAAAGGAACTTTTGTTCCGCATTGGACAAAAAGAATGAAAAAGGAAGTTAATAGACATAAATACCAGTATACAAAATGTTTGGAATATATGGAGATACTGTAAATAGATGGTGAACTGAATTGAATAGAATCAGAACAATTTCATGTGGGAAATTGTGCAGAAGTTTCAATGATCTCAAAGTTTTTATAACAGCAGTTTATCCCATTAATAACTATGTTCTCCCAGTGGGGCTACATGGAGGAAAAAAACCACAGATAAACTATTTTCATATTCAAAAGTCTTAGAAATTTGGCCTGGATGATACCTAGACACAAACATTTTCAATGTTTATTACTGAATACAAAAAAAGTCTTCATCTCATTCACAAGTCCTATGTGTTGCTTTACAGGAGTGAATTTTAACTATCATTGGGATCTCTAGAAATAAAGATACATTGTTTGCAATGAATAATATGGCTGATTTCTCCCACAATCACACTTTAAATTAAAAAATTTTGTTCCCTTATAAAAAATGTATTTTCTGGAATTCACCTTTAGGAATTGCCTTCAGGATATCAAAATACCAATCATATGATAAAATATTTCGTTATTTTATAGTCACATGACATTTTCCCTTGGTTCACTACATTTTTCTCATCCTTCTCCTCCCTTTTTTTTCACTTGTCTCTGCTCAGTCCTACTTCTTCTCTCTTCTCTGATACTGCAACAGATTAAGTAGCCTAAGGACCACCATGGAGGGGCTTTGCTGGTGTGGAGCTGAAAACTGAAGCTAAGGCCTGAGGGAAGCCTTATGATGCAGAGCACAGTCAGGATAGAAACAAGATAGCAGAAGTTCATCTGTGTTAGCACAAACAGAAAGGCAGGGCAATTGGTCTATGGAACAGAAAGGCAACAGCTGTTACCAATTATGCTATCATGATCATGAGATCCATCTATATTCTAAGGTCATCTGGAGTCAGTAGATAAGAGAAGGGTGAACTTGTGCTTTTGGTTTATGGTCTAGATTTGACATGTGTATCATGGAAGTAGATTTGGGAAGTAGCTCTGAAAACAGCAACGCAATGCCCCAAAGTTTGGGATAAAGCACTTACCATCCTGAAGCCAGTCATACCTTGACAAAAACCTCAAGGGTCAAGTAGTTGGCGGGGAACATGGCCAGGCAGTGAAAGACTCAGACTATTGAATCTTTTTTGGGTGACGAAGAAGATCAAAACATACAACCAGAAGAACTCAACAAAGTCAAAGAGCCCACATCAAAAGCCTCCATTCTAGCCATGCATGAATCCTAGAAAAGGGCTTGTCAGTGATAAATCTGTGCACTAAGGTCTGCAATAATCCCATCCTTGGCTGTACTTTCTGAGCCCTTCCTTACTTTCTCATATGTGCCTGTATCAGCGGTAGTGAGATTCTGGTAATCAGGAATCAGAGGACCCTAATATTTGTGTGCTGCCTCTAGGTCTTCAATAGGCATAGCAGTCAGAGCAATGGAATTGGATTGGAGTTTAAGTCTCTAGCAGAGGCAAATCTAAGGCTTTTAAAGTAGCAGATACTCCAGGTATCTGGACCTAATGTAAAGAAAACCATATGGCACACAGATTGTAAATATTGGTTCTCCTTATGAGTGTCTATGTTGCTCCTGACAATTTTATAAATGCTTTTTAAAAATATTCCAATTATCATCTTATTCACTTGACTGAGGTAACAATACTCAGTTGTTGTTTAGACTGATGATGTGAAGGCCAGGAGCTGAACCTTTCCCCTTTTTGTAAAGGAAAGATATCTTAATAATAGTTAAAATGCCACAAGCTCATTTTGCTTGCCCACTGACCTGGATTTCATAACTAAATATATCTTAAACTTCTTGAAGAATTCACTCTGACTCCCCTCACCTTACTTCTGTCAGTCATCTCCTAGAACAGAGCTGCTACTGTGTGCTGGAGGATGTGGGGAGCTAGAGAATTTGTGCTTATCTGCCTCCAAATAGAATGTAGCATCAGAACACAGTCTAGGGCATGTACAGTGCTCTGTCCACTTTTTAATTAGTATGAAATAAAACCAGAAATATTTATGATTATGATTACATTAGTGGTACTCACCACAATGATGCTACACATTAGCAGGAAAACACAAAATGCCTTCTTGGCACATTCCATCTACAAAGTTCTTGTTAAAGTGGTCTTTGTTTCTGAGTCCCTGCTTTGGGGAGTTTTTGGTAGACAAAGTGATCACTGAAGCATACAATTTTCAGGCATGACCTTGCATCCTTGTTATTTCTAAATAATGATATCTCACATTTATCAGGGAGGAAGTGCAGCAGAATGAGTCAAGCAAAAAATTTGTAGGATGGAGATCTGGCATGGCCATTTCATTAGCTGTGTGACCTTAGGCAAATCACTTATTCTCTTCAGGCCCCAGTCTTCTCACACAAAATGAAGGGTTTGGACTAAATGATCTCTAAGGTCCTTTGTTGATCTAAATTGTAAGATTCTAATACAGCCGTTACAGCTTTCAAAGCATTTTTTGACACTGTAGAAAAGCAGGTTGAACAATGTAGGTGGCACAGTGAATAGAGGCCTGGAACTGGATTCAGGAAATCCTGAGTTAAAATGCAACTTCAAACACTTCCTAGCTTCGTAACCTTAGGTGAGTCATTTAACCTCTCACCTGCCACAGTTTCCTCATCTGTAAAATGTGAATGACAATAGTACCTACCTCATAGGTTTGTTGTGATGATAAAATAAAAGACCTTAAAGTGATAGATAAATCATAATTACTATTACTACAAATATTATTATCCCCATTTTATAGATGAGGAAACCAAAGCTCAAAGAGAATAAGGGACTGGTGTGTTGTTATATAACCAAAAAAGTTTATAACCTGGACTCACACTCCTGATGTCAGGATAATCCACATTTTGATGCAGCTTTGCTAAACTCAGAAAAACCTTCAGATTTTTTGCTGCTTTCTCTTGTATATTTTCTCTTCTTCTAATCAATGACTCCCTAAGAATCTCACTATTCTCAAATCCTGTCCTATACCTTTATTTCATTAGTATTTAGAATGCAATATACTCATTTTGTTTACTTGTTGATCTCAGTTTAACTTCTAAGGGGTTGGTCACAAGTGGCCAAGTCAAATCCCATTGAATCAAATTCCAAGGGACCAGCCACATTCGAGGGCTGTACTGGGATTGTAGTGAATTGCCTGTTTGCAAGCAACACCCCCAGACCATAAGGGGAAGCTTGAAAAGCCCTTGCTTATACCAAGTTCTACAGAAGGGCTTTTATTGTCACAGGTTTTGACCTATGGGCAGCTTTGTAAATGGAGTTTGAATCTCTTGTTCTCTTTTACGTCATCAAAAAAAAAAAAAGTCTACAGCTTAGAACAGGTTTTGGGAGGGGGTTCCCCCCTAAATTTGAGAGTGGTTAAAATTACTAATGAGAAGAAATTAGCAGCACTAGCCTTAATAATAATAATTCCTAGCACATTGTCTTATTCCTGCTTTAGAAATAGGCATGTTGGAACACTTATCATTATTTAGTACTTGATTTTACAAAGTGTTTTACTGTCATCCCTAATTAATTCTACCTTTCAACAAGAACCTTGAGATTGGCTGCTATTGTTATCCCCGTTTACATGTCCGGGAGCTGAGACAGAGAGGTTAATTAAGTGACTTGCCCTTGTTCCCGCAGGCTCTTTTGGCAAAGCCATGCCCTCCCTGACTGCTGGCACAGAAAGCCCAATAGGAGCAAGGGGTTCCAGCAGACCTAATCCAGCAGGGGGCACCAGCTCCATTGCAAATCTGGCCTCAGCATGAATTTGTTTTCTTCAGGTATAAAATCTCCCAAGATGGTGTGCCCAATAGGAACAACCACCAGATGTGGCACCTAGGCTAGACTCCTGGGTTCTGGGACCGAGCCGACTGACAAAGCTGCAGCCCTTAAAATCAGGGCTGACTTGATGAGTTTGAAGAGAAGGCAACCATCTGCTTAATGTGATTTCATGGGCTCTGAGAAGGGTCTACATACCCCAAATATCTTCTCAGCCACCAGCCCCACACAGTCTGTTAGGCCACCATTAATGATTTGCTCCTTTGGATAGGTCTGGAAAGCATTTTGATCTTCCAGAGTTCCCTAAATCAGGATGTAGCGGAAATTGCATTGTTGTTTGGAATCAGAGGCCCTGAGTTTAAGCCTTGCTTCAGTCACTTAGTAACTGTATGAATTTGAATGGCTAGCTTCTCCAAGATTGAATGTCCTCAACTGTAAAGTGGGGACCCTCGCTGTGCTGACCACTAAAATGTTACTGTGAAGATCAAGCAAGACAAGATGTGACAACATACTTGGGGATTTAAGGAACTATTATAAATATTATTGGAAAGGATGAAACCTTAAACACTCATCTTACCAACACAGCAGTGGGAGTCAGTTGACACATAGACCTTTGGGAAGATGTTTGAAGAAAGGAGAAAGAGGGTGCTACCAAGAACAGGAAGAGGGGCTCTGGAAAGTGGAGTGAGGAGTACTAATAAAAATTCCCTGCTTCACTATCCTGTCTAAGGCTAATGAAGGTCAAAATAATGAAAATTTTAAGACTAGCTTCTGCAGGCTCAATGGAGGTTAAAGGAAATGCACAAATCTCATTAGGTCAGAGATGGAATTCCCACTCACTATATCACATGCTAGCCCATTGTGGAATGGACTCAGAACTTCCCAAAAGACTCACTCCAAATCTTGGCATATTCCAGTAAATGCTGAAGGATGAAATATTTGGGCTTGAAAACAGAAGGCACAATCTAGTTTCTGAGTTTCATAAACTTAATTGACTTAAAAAAGGAATCGTAAGCAGACGTGTAGCCATTGTTTCTAACGCCCCTTTTTTATTGACACACAATTTCCAAACGGGGTCCTTGTGTTCCATGATCTGTCCTGCAGAATTAAGCTCTCTAAAATGCACAATGGAATGTGACATAAAGCTATGATATAGTAAAAGTTTTCTCCTGCTCCCTCATGGAACTAAAAGCAATTGTCCATCTGTGAGTTAAAAACAAGAATTTGCACACACATTTTAAAAAATCTCTTGTTTGCTCCTCAGGAAAGAAGAAGTAAAGTCTAGTTCTTTTTTTTTCATCCAGGAAAAATAAAAACAGCACATCAGAGATAGGACATTTATAGGAGATTTGTTCTAGAGGTTCTAAGAAAGGAAACCTGCACAAATACTCTAATGGTTTCTGCTAGCAACAGTAATGAAGAAGGAGTTAAATACCATTAGGGGAGAAAAGCAGGGTGATCTGGTAGAAAGAGTCCTGAATATGGAGATACAAGAGATATGAATTCAAATATCAACAGCTACACTTGACCCTGGGAAAGGTCCCTTAACTTCTGTAAGTATCGTATGTTTCTGCATTTGTAAAAAAGGGATGAGCAATATTTCCACTTTTAATTTCACGGAATTATTATGAAGAAGACATCTGTAACCCTTAAAGGACCCATGTATGTAAGCTTTTTTTTTTCCTGTGTATCCATTGATGGCATGGCTTTGCTAGAATCTGCTCTCAAATCAATAACTCAATCAAGAAGCATTTATTAAGTATACACTGTGTGCTAGGCACAGACAGGCTGAGTGACATAGTGTATAAAGAGCTAGCTTCAGATTCAGGAAAACCTGAGTTCTGTTCCTGCCTCTGCTGCATAGTTAATGTTTGATTCTAGGGCAAGTCACTCAACTTCTCAATGCCCAGCCTTATGCTCTACCAGCTTAAGGCAAAGAGAAGGTGCTGATCTGCATGGGTAATCAGTGTTTCCTCATCTGAGATACCAAGAGTTTTCCATATCAATGAAATCTCAGATTCAGTCTCTCTACTAGAGGCTGCGGATACAAAGCCAAAAGTCAGATAATGCCTACCCTCAATGAGCTTACCTTCAATGAGGGGAGACAATGTGTACATGTATAATGATATAGAAGCTAAGGAGAGAGAAGGCACTAGCCACTGGGAGGATCAAGAAAGGCTTCATTTAGAAGATGACATGTTCTGAGTTTGGAAGGAAGCCTGGGATTCTGAAATGCAGATGCCAAGAAGGAATGCTTTCCGAGCATAAGAATCAGACAATGAAGAGGCACAGATATGGGAGATGATACCTGATACAGGAGAAACAGTGAGGACAGTTTGGTTATACCTCTCCTCTCCGGGGTTTTTGACACTGCTCTCTCTTGATTCTACTCCTATCTATCTGTCCATTCCTCAGAATCCATTACCAATTTATTATTCATGCCATGCCAGCTAACAATAGGTATCTCCCAGTGCTCTGTCCTAGGCCCTCTTTTATTTTCTCTCTACATCCTCTCAATTGGATACCTTATTAGCTCTCAAGGGATCAATTGCTATCAATATTCAGATGACTCCCAGATCTATCTCTCTACCTATCTATCTATCTATTCATCCATCTATCCATCCATACACAGATATGCATCTACATATAGACATATCTGTGCATATATATGTGTGTGTGTATCCAGCCCTAGTCACTTTCCTGAGCTCCAATTCCACATCATAAAGTGTCCAATGGGCATATAAAACTGGATGTCCAGTGTGCATCTGAAATTCAGTGTGTCTAAAATAGAACTTATTATATTTTCCCCAAAACCGTTACTGCTTTTGAACTTCACTATTATTGGAGAGGAAAATGCCATCTTTCTGTTAAGCTAGGTGAGAACTTTAATGGCATACTTGTCTTCTCATTCTCATTCACCCCACATATCAAGTCAGCTGCAAAATCTTGTTTTTAATCTCCACATCTTCCTATAGCCCCCCTCTTCTCGAGTGATAAAGCCATCGCCCTATTTCAGGCTCTTATCATCTCTCAGCCAGACTATTACAGTAACCTCCTAATCATTCTCTTTACCTCAGGCCTCTCCCTATTCTCTGTCTAGCCACCAAAAGGATTTTTCTAACATATATGTTTGATCATGCCACCTCGTCCATCCCACAATCAATAGACTCCAGGGTTCCCTCTAAGATCAACATGAACTACTTTGTTATTGAAGCTTTGTGTATCCTGGACCATTCCTCCTTTTCCAAATGTCTTACACATTATTTCCCTTAATACACTTAGTGATTCAACCATACTGGCCTACACCATTCCTCACATACAGAGTTCCTTCTCCCATCTCTATACATTTTCATAGGTTTCCTCCCTCCCCCATGCCTGAAATGTACTCCCTCATTGCCTCAGTCTCTTTGAATGCCTGGTCTCTTTCAAAACTCAATTTAAGTACCACTTTCTATACAAGGTGTTTCCTGGTTCTCCCAGTTGCTTAGTGTACTCCCTCCCAAATTACCTCATACACATTTTGTATTTGTATTTGTGTGCATGTGAGTGGTGAGTGGTGAGGGTGTGTGTATTCTTTTATATGTGCATGTGTCTCTCTCATTAGAGTGTAAGGTACTTGTGAACATGAACTGTTTCCTTTTTGTCTTTGTGTCTCCAGTAATTAACATAGTGCCTGGTATGTGGTAAGTGCTTAATAAATGCTTATAAACTCATCAATTTTCTATAGAGTTCATGAAAGGATATGCTGTATAATTACATGAACATGGAGGTGAATGTATAGATTACATTATAATTACAACTCACAGTTTACTTCAGAACATTTTCCAGATGTCAAGCACATGTGACTTCCTCAGTGTAGGAAGTCTCTCCATCCATGCGCATGGTCTATAACATATGAGTGGAGAGTTGCCTGACACTCAGAGAGTTTAAGTGACTTGCCCATGTTGAAATAGGTAAGATCAGACTTAGGATATGAATCCAGGTATAGTTGAATTCAAATCCAGTACTTTCACCCCTAGGCCAGGTGCTATCTCTCATTTTTCTTTACTCACCAAATTTTATAAGGTTCTTTCAATTGTTCAGAACTTTTCAATACTTTGCAGTAATCATCATGGTTTAATGACCCCAGATTCAAGAATATGTCTGGGCTTTATGATTACTCTTCTGTGAGGCTTAAGAAAAGTCACTCATTCTCTCAAGTATCATTTTGATAAGTCGTATCATTTCCATTCTCTTTTCAGAGTGAATAATTGAATGAAAAAAAAACATTTCTTAAGCATTTACTATTCTAAGCACTGTGTGATACCTTGGAGATTTAAATAGGAAAAGCTATAATATTCCTGCTCTCAAGTATCTCTCACTTTAATTGAGTGAGGGATATAACAAATACAAGAGAATTCAGTTGCAGGACAGATGGAAAGGACTGAAAGTCATAAAGGTTAAGCAGAAGGGCACATGTTAAGGCTCAGGGGTCCTTGGGGTATACCCACAGGTCAGAGAACATTTTATAGGAGTCTGTAGGGCATAGTAGAAGAACAGATAGTAAGAGTCAGAGGACTTTGGAACACAGTGGCAAGGCAGATGCTAACAATAAGTGGTCCTACATGTCACCAGAAGGATAGTAGTTGATGACTTTCAGCCCATAAAATAATCTGGATGGTCATACCATTCTTCCCACTGAGGCACCCCAGATGAAGTGGGGGCGAAGTGGTAAGAAGAGAAGGTAGAGGAAAAGGATGCTTCATCTGGAGATTTTGAATCCTTCTATCACCAGTGTGATAGCACAGCTAGGTGGAGCAGTGGGTAGAGCGCTAGGCCTGGAGTCAGGAGGACTCATCTTCCTAAGTTCAAATCTGGCCTCAGACACTTACTAGCTGTGTGACCCTGGGCAAGTCATTTAAACCTGTTTGCCTCAATCCCTCATCTGTAAAATGAGCTAGAGAAGGATATGGTAAACCGCATCAGTATCTTTGACAAGAAAACCTCAAATGGGGTCATAAAGAGTCAGGCACAACTGAACAATGTCACTGGTGTAAAGAGTACACCCAACTTAAATGCCCAATTGTCTACCAAATCTCGGTAAGTATTCTGAACTTTTTCTCCATCTTCTACAAATACCTTTCTCCTTTTCCGCCTCTGAACCATGACATGCACCATGTCTCTATCTTTTAAATGACTTTCCCCCCACCATTTCACTATACTAGGAAATTTCCATCTTTCCAAATGCTTAAAACTCATTTCTTTCACAAAACCTCCCTTGATTGATTTCACCTCCCTCCAATAAATTCCTAGCAGCCTTCTAGTATTAATGTTCACATTTTTGAGAGCTTGAATTATTTCATTGATTTATACCATTTTTAGTCTCATATGAAGCGGAACTCTCTTGCAATACTTGGTCCAGCACTTCACACAGTGCCTGGTACTAGCTAGATGCTTAATAAATGCTAGTTAAGTAACTGACTACCTGTTTATTTAGGGAAAGAATAATGCCTGCTTCATAGATGGACAGTTTTAGCTCTTACTGGGCATAGACATGAATGGGAGAAATGGTCTGATCTGATATATCTATTTCAATGTAATAACATGTGGTGTTATTATAACAGGGTCCTACTGTATTTTTATGTTTGTCCTTTCTCCTCCAATAGAACATAAACTTGTCAAAGTGGAGTGGGTGTAGGATTAATTTCCTGGGAAATGTCCAGAAGCACACAGAGTAGCAATCTTTGCATGGAACTCTGACAAGTATTACTGATTTCTGTCCATGGACACCTACAGGTGAGCTTTTCTCTGTTACTATATTACTCTTTCCTCTGCCTCCACCAAAAAGCTATTTCAAATGATGTTTTCCCAGAGAGTCATTCAATCTTTTTCAAATTATATTCTAATGGATTTCTGTATATTTTCTACACATTTCAAGCCTTGCATTTTTATACTGGTCTACCTATTAACTCCTAATATAATTAGCTCAATTCATGAGGATAAGAAAGGGGGAGAGAGGATGGTCTGCTATTGTCTGAAGAAAGGATGATGTGAGACAAGGCCGACCAATGAATGCATCCAACCTCCAGCTAAAATTCAATTCAATGGTTGTTCATGGAATGCCTAATATCTATATGCAAACAGTTCCATCATAAATAACTAAGGGCAAAACTAGTAAGTTTGATTACCCTAGTGTTGAGTAGGAAAGCAAGAATATATGAACCTATACTTTCTCAAGGAGGGAGATGGCTTTTTCTGCTGCCTCTAAAATGTTTGAGTAGTACAGTGTTGTATACCTCTCTCTCTCTCTCTCTCTCTCTCTCTCTCTCTCTCTCTCTCTCTCTCTCTCTCTCTCCCCTCTCCCTGTCTCAGATTTATAACAGGAAGGTCCAAATGGGATCGGTGTAGGGGAATGGAAGTGCCCCTAGGAGAATATCACAAAAAGCATTTATTTTACTAGGCAGTGGCCCAGTATATGTTGGTGATCACTGCTTTCCCCCTGCCACCTCACATCCTAGTTCTGATATTTTCTTATTGTCAATGTAGAGCTATAGAAAAGGATTCTGTGCTGATATTCCCTCTGGTCATTGTCTCAAAGTAGCTTAGAAGGATGCTTTCCTTCTCTGGCTTGGGAAGGCCCTACTGCTTCTGGATTCAGGGCCCAAAAAAGAGAGCTAGACTCAGAATGTTCTCATATAAATGTGCCATTTTTTGATCATGCACAACAAACCAATGGGCTTAAACTCCAACACACGCTTTTGTTTAGTCAGTTATGTTGGTTCAAGTCCAATATTTTCCTTTGAATATATTTAATTAAAAAAGGAGCACAGAACATTTTCTTTGCCATTCTTCTCTGTGCCTCTGTTTCTCGATGCTAGAATGGGAACACCAAAAATATATCCTTGAATTTAAACATATACAACATATTTAAATAAGAAGCATGCATATAGACTCCAGTTGTTGGCCCTAGGAACAAGTTTTCCATGTGCAAAACAGGGTGTATCCTCTCTCTCAATTGGATCTTTAATCACCACCCTGTTTCTAATGTCCCATCCTTGCAAGGTGTAAAAATAACCTGGAGTATTTTTAAACTGAGCTTAATTTAGACCAGAAGACTGTCTTCTTCATATCACCAATGATCTGGTTTTTGTGGCTAGTGATGCCTCATTTTCCTTGCTCTGGAGGCCAGCTTCTGCATTTTGGAACAAATCTCTTCTTCTGGACAATAGCCACAGCTAAACAATGTGGCTACAGGCAATTCACTTTTTTGTTTTTCAATTGTAGTAATGGTTGACTGCTGAATGACTGACTGTACTTTTGCCCAGTCAATCAGATTCAGTTGTTCAGATGGCTAAAATAGCTAAACCTCAGCACAATTGATTCAGCTATTTGAGTTCTCTAAACACCCAAATCCAATCAACCATGCAGCAATCCAATAAATTTTCCAGCACTTGATCCTCCCTGTAGCCAAAAACACGCAATCAGCTGCAGAAGAGTCATGTTGTCGATCTTCTATGGACATAATCTCTGTCCAATAATTAAAACAGTCTTCAACTCAGTGTGTTGGGAAGAGGGTAAAGGAGGAGGAGACTCCTAATATTCCTAAACATTTGTCAGAGATCACATTCAGTAATGGGGTAGAACAGATGACCTCGGGTCCCTTCCAACTTTGAGATTCTATGATTCTCTATAAAGTACATTATGATGTAATAAAAATGACATCTATAAAAAGGAAGGAAAGGTGTGCTAGGGAGATAAATGGTATCCCAACAACCTTGGGGTGCCAGAAAATCAAAATCCAATGTAGAGATAAGGAAGAAAACTCCAAATAGTTTTTTTAAAAAAACAAGTTTATTACTAATCATTTATTATTCATTTATATCAATGATTAGGGGCCTAGGATATAGATCTATAGTCAAATGGGTACTTACATGTCAAGTCTAACCCCTTCATGTTTTAGATGAGGAAATTAAGGCTGGAGAGAAATGACTTACTTAGGGTCATAAGTATCTAACACAGGATTTTAACCTAGGTCTAGACTGCAACTCCACCATTCTTACAACTACTACCACTAAATCACACTAGCACTACTCCATGCTGCCTCTAAAGATTCTAAAATGTCCTAGGACTACAATTTTCCTCCTCTCTCCTCCCCCCATATTTTCACTATTGGAAATAAAGTCTCTCTTGAAATCTTCATTTCTTGTTCTCCCCTAGCTATCATCCTCCAGACTTTCTAACTTCTACCTACAGCATTCACTTTGGAAGTTATTCTAGAAACACTTTTGCCCTTATTACCATTTTACTTCTGCCTTATAGAGTACTTCTCTTCTTTAAGATACACTTCAAGTATGATGTTATACATGAAACCTTTCTTAGTTCCCTCCAGTGCTAGTCCTCTCCTTCACCCTCAAAAAAGTCGGATTTGACTATTTCATATTTCTTCTCCTTGTATTTATGCTGTGTGTAATTTATGCATGTAATTATTCTCTCTTCTATTCAATTATAAATATAGATTGACTCTTTCTTTGCACTTGTGTAGCCAATGCTTAGCATGGTGCCTGACCCACAACAGGTGCTTAATGAATGTTTTTGGTTGTCAGATATTCCTCTTCAAGAATACAACAAAATATTCAGTCTTTGATTAATGAAACTAGTCTATTTTTTCTTCAGGAGAAAAAAATGGGCGTGTGTGTGTGTCTTTTAATAAATGAGTCATCATTTTAAAAGGTCACAATCTTGAAATCCCACCATAGGACAAAGGAAGGAAGAAGTTCGTGATTCTTCTACTCTTACCAGTTGATAGCCTACAAGCAACAAAACGACCTTGGCCTCTCAGATGTACACTTCTGTTTTCTTCTTAGTTAAAAAGAAAGTCTTTGAATTTTCTAATTTACATTGAGCACCTCATCTGAGCATGTCATAGGGAAGGAACAACTGGCATCCACTGAGAAATCTGGGTTTCTCATAGAGTCTTTGGAAACTGGTTCCTCCCAAGATGTGTGTGCCCTGGCTTTTTGTTGGTAGTATGATCCACAACGTGATTTTCCACAATCCAAATATGCTTTTCCCAATGGAATATATGGAAAATGATAGGATCACTGGAAATTCTATAAAGATATTTGGGAATTAAATTCTAACTCAGGCTTTGACACTTACCACACAAGAGCTTCTAAAAAAGCTGCATTACATAATGTTACAATTAAAAGGAAAACATCAAAACATGTTGTCACATGCAAACATAAAACAATGGGCCATGTCTTATAGCATCTGCTTCAGGTTAACTGCAGATGTGAAATGTTGATAGAAATTATTATCATTGATGGGGGTTTTGTACTTCGCATTGTATCATAATTTACTTAATTGGTTCAGACGTATTTTAATAAAATTGATCTTAATCCCATCAGGCAGCAATGTTCTGAAAATTCTAGGTAATGGCTATTATAATACCTGAATACATTTAAATAAAATGCTTTCAACAATGTCTTCTCAAATTTAAAAACTTTTTGTTCTGGTTCAAAGGATATCTATGAAAATGCTCTAGAAATCATCTTAAATCCACTTCAGATCTTACTTTAGTTGAACAGAAAAAACAATTTCTTGAGTATGTGTGATTTTTGAAGAAAACTTTAGAAAAGAAAAAAAAAGAATTTGTCTTAATATTGTCAGCTGAACCCAAAAGACAAGTGGTTTTGATTATATACTTACAGATAACTAAAAACAAAGTTTTTTTTTTAATGTCCTTGTGTCAGAAAAATGGGATAAGGGTGGCATGGTGTAACAGCATTAAATATTACCTCTGTTGAAGGGTATTTACTTTATGTGTCCACTATTGTTTCATGTAGAAACAAGACCAGATTAATGCCATCTCAAGTGTACTCTGAGTTTAAATCACAGACGTGGATAAAGTAAGGGCCTGGGGGTCCTGAGACAACATGGGGCAAACATTGGCCTCCAATCAATCAACAAGGATTTACTAGATATCTAATATATTCTAGGCACTGTGCTAGGTCCTAGGAACATAAATATCTAAAGAAACAATTCTTGCTCTACAAAAGGAAAGTCCTTTTCCTTCTTCTCATAGCAGCTTCTCCTTCAGAGGGATTCCAGTTCCAAAATGTGTTGACACTTCAAGCTCATGTTCCTAGATGTTTTTGAATCATTCTCCTCTTTGGGTTTGTCCCATAACCCTTTATGGTGGGAGTCTCATTCTGTTCTCATCTTCTTCTAGCCTTACTTCCTGACTTCAGACTTTATGTGAGAGCTAAGTTCTGCACACTTCTGAAAGGAATGTCTGGGCCATGGTTGGCCCTGTTTTGTGTCCTTTTATGTTCTGCTGCTGCTTCGGGGGGATAGTAAATGTTATGTTATTCAAGGATCTCATGGACAACTCAGACATGGGACATGCAAGCATTTAGTGTGCTCAAAGTGGTCTGCCAGGATGAAGTCTGAGCATTGTCTACTGGGTCTGAGAAGATCAGCAAGCTCTTGACCTAGGTTTGTATCAAATACTCCCAAGCACCACATTGACCTGGATGTCCCCACCAACAATGCAGAAATGCAGATCAAAACTCATCTGGACCTGCTTGGCCTGTGCAGAAGGTGATATATATATATATAAGAGAGAGACTGATGAGATAGAATTGATTGGATTTGTTAACTAATTGGATTTCCCAGGTGAGAGAAAAATCCACTATAAAATGAAAGTTTCAAACACTAGAACTTGATGAATGATAATTACACTAAGAAAAACTATGAAATCAGAAAGAAGAGCAAATTTTAGAAAATAAGCTCAGTTTGAGCCTCAGTTTCCTCATCTGTAAAATGAAGAATTATACTCAATGTCCCTTAAGTCCTGTCTTAGACATTTAACTTTTAGCGTGTCCCTGGGCAAGTAACATAATACCTCTAAGCCTGAGTTTCCTCATCTGGAGTTAACAGAAGCATCTACACCATAGAATTGTAGATGAGAATACATTGAGATAATCTACGCATTTTTTAAAAAGTTAAAACTCTATAGACATGTAAGCTCTTTCTTGTTTTATCCCATTCTCCACAGCAGCTGTTCCAAACTGTCTGATCTCTCCTCAAGCTTCCCACAGCATGTGTTCCCTTTACCCTCTTGGCTGAGGACCTTACCTCATACTTCACTGAAAAAAATTGAGATCATTTGCTTAGAACTCCCTCAGCTTTCTTCTTTCTTATTTGACATCATTCAGACACATTCCCTACTATTTTCTCCTTTGCTTCACTCTTGATAGAAAACTGGCCTCTCTTACTAAGGCCAACCCCTCCACATGATTCCTTGATCCTGTCTTCTCCAGATAATTGTCCCCCATATCATGCCCACACTCTTATTGTCAATCTCTTTCTTTCTACTGTCTCCTTCCTTGCTTTTTGAGAGAGAGCTGTGTCTCTGCTTGTACTAAGTGGCTCTATTTCTCTTCTCACTCTCCTCTAAACCTTCATCATTCAACTGAAAATTCCCTCTCCAAAGCAATCAATAATTTTTAAATTTAATGGCTTTCCTCCAAACTCTCCATGCTTCTTGACCTCTTTGTAGCTGTTGAACATGTCATTTTATCTTCAAGTCAAGTCACCAAGCATTTAATAAGCAGATGAGGAAATTGAGGTGAACAGGCTTAAATGACTCTGCCTGGGGTCACACAGCTAGTAAGTGTCTCAGACTAGATTTGAACTCAGGAAGATGAGGCTTCCTGACTGCAGGCCCAGCACTCTATCCACTGTGCCACCTAACTGCCCTTCTTGGTCTTAGCTTGTTTCTATCTTGGTTCCAACTCATTCCTGTGCAAGAACTTCTCAGCTATGACCTTTCTATCCCAATCTCTTCTGAAATTTGGAAAGGTTCACGAAGAACCATGGATTCCAGCGAATTGTAGTCCTCTAAAAACTGTAGCCTTATTTCTTAGGGATGGAGGCTTGGAAAAATAATAGAACATGCAGTTAGAGTTATTTCATAGATATCTGGGGATTCATTCAAATCTAGAACATGGAGAAAAGATTAAAACTAGAAATATGGGTTTGAGACTCACCATTGCACAAACATCCTGGTTGAAGCCTTAGGAGTATTAGGCAGATAGAGAAAGAGAGAGGGAGTCAGAGACAGACAGACAGAGAGAGGCAGAGGTAAAGAAATGAATTATATAGCTATTGATGTAGCTAGAAATAGGAGCGGGGGGAGAGGGAGAGGTGACCAAGTAAGGAGCAAAAGACCTGGGAATATCCATACTTTCAGGTTTGAGTAGAGAGCAAAGAGCAGTAAATGAGCAAAATTAGAAATACAAATAAAAAGGGAAGAGAAAGAATTTCTAAGTATGGTGTCTCTGAAGTTAAGGATAGAAAGAATTTCCAGAAGAAAAGATGGTTGGCAATGTCAAATGATACAGAGAAGCCAAGGATTACAGGACCTGTAAAAAAAATCCCTTGGATTCAGGAATTAAGAGATTTTTGGTAAATTATGAACCTTAGTGGAATGTTCATTGTGGAAACCAGGTTTCAAGGGGAGTCTAAAGGTAAAGGAATCTGCATTTTGTTTCATAGACAATAAGGAGGCATTGAGCAGAAATGCTATGGCCAGGTTTATCTATCGGGTTATTTTAACAGGCCATTCATTTGGTAGTGATGACCTGTGGAAACAGAGAAGAACAAAAGGATATAAAATATAGCACAGAGGTAAAATCAACAGGACTTTGTAACTACTTGGATGTAGTAAAGTAGTGGGTGGAATCAAAGATAACCTAGAGAATGAAAATTCATTCTGTGAAAACAAAGTAGATGAAAATTTATTTTGGCCATATCACGGCACATAGCTAGATAGAAATTATGTGTTAGCAATTATAGCTTGGACAATCACTGCAGATAAATAGTGAGTTGGAGCCAGAGTTGAGTAGAAAGACATCAGGCTGAATTGCCATGTAGTAACTTAATGTAATTTCAATGATCATAAAATTTCACCTGTCATTCAAAAAGTGTTGCTCTTTGTCATAAACTAAAATATTTTCCAACTTCACACCAAAATCCTAAATGAATGGGGTGCAGTATTGGAAATTATCAAGAAGGAGGGGTGGGTGGAAGAGGTCCAGAGCAAGAGAAAAGGGTTATGTAGGACTTCATATAGGGATTCTATATGAGTCTGTTATTAGCATATACTGGATCCCTTAGGATAGGGACCATTTTTCCTTCTCGGAAAGAAGGATATGAAGGTGAGTTTTACCTCCATTATCATTTGCCCTTCACCAGTTCTTGGCCCCTCAAAATCACTTTAGCACCATTCTGGGAGTTTCCCACTCTACCTCCAACTTCTGAGTCTCCTAAATCGATCTCTATGTTATTACAATGACTCATGAGATGCACCAGGATTATACTTTACGGCCTTAATCTTAGGGACTTACCACTGTATTATTTATCTGAATATTCTTTCTTCTTTTTTTGATAGATGTTTTAAAGCCATGGGTGGGGAGTGGGTAAGAGGGTAGGAATACATTAGTTTTTTTTTTTCCCCATTTGGATTAACAAGAAAAAATTTATAACTACTGTTAATCAGAGTTAAATTTTATTCCCATTCTCCACATCCCAGAGTACAATAATCTTGTGTAATGTTTGATTTTCCTTTTGTCTAGACCAATGATTTCATTGACATGCAGAGTTTGTGGGAAGGAAACTCCCACTGCCAACACAGGAAACTCTTTGGCAAATTATAATAATAAAGAGATGCTTGATTATAGGCAAAAAAAAAAAAAGAAATAAAATGTATGCTGTAAGACATCATTTCTAATTTGATTCTTCACATTTTTATTTACCCAGAAGACAGCAAATCGTGTTCATCTCTGAGAGTTTCTTCAATTGACTTATGGCCACTACCCACTGTTGTGGTTCAATGCACTATTAGATTTTACCTCAGTTCTATTGCCTTCATTCAATGCAAATCTCTATTAAGTACCAGTCCATCTAATGCTGGGGATTTTTCAGGAGTAGTGATAACCATTTGCATCTCTGTGGAAAACATCATTTTTTTTCCACATATGAAAATGGTTAAACTAAAAATTTAATGACCGAATCCAGCAAAGCTCCTTTAGGCCATAGAAAATGAGTTTAATCTGTGAATGTGATTTATGCCTGTCTAAGCACCAAACTTCATCATGGAGCTCCAGCTCACAATAAAATGTGCTTTGGTACTTGCCCTTGTTAATGATGCCTATCTTTGTCCTATGGGAAGCATTTAGTCCCTTAGTAAATTTCTTTCCATGGGAGCAGCCATATCTACCCTGCTGTACAGGATAAATACAACTTCAACTATCAAAACTACTGGCCTGTGACTGAAAGGTTGTTCAGAAGTAATGTTGTTCTACCCTAGAAATTGTATTGTTCTATTCTACTCTAAGACTATAATTTAAAATACGGGGCAGAAAGGGTAGAGGTATCAGGATAATGAATTAGACAAGATAGACATATAAATTAAGTTGCAGACACATAAAAATAGTCAATGTAGTGTGAACTGCAGACATTTATAATACTACTGTTTTAAATCTTAATTTTCAAGGTTTTTTTTCAAATTGTAAATGTTATAATCATTGACAAAAGTGAATCATCCAATTACTATATTATCAAGTACATTTCATAAACATACAAGAATACGTTACATAATCAATCACCTATAATATACCTTTATTACATTAGGCCACATGTTAACAAAACTGAACCAAACAAGCAAAAAATGCATTTCTTCCATGTTCTAGTCTGTGTCTATCTGAAATGCCTTCCCTTTTGGTTTTCTTTTTTAATATGCAAAAGAGAGATATACCCAAATTCATGCAATAGGTTTGAGGGATGTGGGGCCCTTGAGCTACACAGTGGGAGAGGTGGTCATAAGGGGTTCGGGCCAAGAGTTGCCTCTCTAAAGAACAGCAATCATTAGGACTAGAGAAACATTGAGAGGAGATCCCTTTGAATGACCATTTCCAACTCCCCTGTCCTAGTAACTGATGGTTTTTACTAGATAGCAGTGAAGTGGGGCAGCAGATAGAGCACCAGGATTGGAGTCAGAAAAACCCGAGTCCCAATCTAGCCTCAGAAACTTCCTAGCTACGAACATCTGGGCAAGTCACTTGACTTCTATTTGCCTCGGCTTCCTTAGCTGTAAAATGAGGATAATAGTAACTTTGTCCTGGGATTGTTGTGACGGTCAAATGAATTAATATTTGTAAAGCACTTTAGAAACCTTATAGTGCTATATAAAGTCTAGTTATTATCATTTTAATGATAATAAATTTTCTACGCCATAGAAATAAATCTTCTACATCGTAATCATTTACAGTCATAACCAAAAATAAAAACAAAAGGCGGAGCCAGACCCTCGCACTGGTCGCCTGCCCAAGCTACTGACGGGACCCACGGCAGGAGCCTGGTCTGGCCTCATAGCCATGGGCAGAGGAGACTGAGTCTCCACCACGATCGAAGGGCTTTTCATCTGCAACTACAGCCGGGTGGTGCTCAGCTCCCAGGTCTACCGAGATGACATCGGTAGCAATGCCCACTCACGCTCCACAGCAGGTTCGCTCCCCCGTCATCAACATTGCCCGCACGAGTTTCTTTCACGTCAAACGCTCCAATATCTGGCTGGCAGCTATCACCAAGCAAAATGTCAACGCCACCAAGGTCTTTGAGCTCCTGGAAAAGATGTGTGACGTCATGGTCACCTACTTTGGCAAGAACAATTTTCTGCTGGATGAGATCCTGGACTTTGACTTCCCACAGAACTTGGAGACCCGAGTTCTGAAAAAGTTCATAGTTCAGCAGGGCATTAAGAGCCAGCATCAGAAAATGGAAGAACAGTCTCAGATCACCAGCCAGGAGACAGGACAGATTGGCTGGCGGCGTGAGAGCGTCAAATATCGTCGGAATGGGCTCTTCCTGGATGTTCTTGAGAGCGTCAACCTGTTCACGTATACTCAAGGACAGTTGCTCAGCACGGACATGTTTGACCGGGTTGTGAAGAAGCGCTATTTGCGTGGGATGCCCAAGTGCAAATTTGGGATGAACGATAATATTGTCATTGAGAAGAAGCAGGGCAAGGACACGTCAGATGAGACTGGCAAGAGAGGGAAGAAGCAGTCCATTGCCATTGATGACTGCACCTTCCACTAGTGTTTGGCGTTCAGCGAGTCTGACTCTGAACTGTCCCTGATGGAGAGTTTGAGCTTATGAGGTACGGGATCACCAAGGACATCATTCCTTCCCTTCCGGGTGATCCCCCCAGTGCAGGACGTGGGGGGACCAAACTGGAGGCCAAAGTTGTCATTGATTCCAATCTTCCTTGCTGACCCAGAAAACTGAGGTCTGTATCCTAACACAGCTGAACCCAAGTGGAAAGTGGGCCCGGCCTCCTGTCTCCATGAACTCGGAGGTACGCTTTGTACTCTGTGGACTGAAAGTGCGATACTTAAAGGTGTTTGAACCCAAGCTGAACTACATCGACCATGACGTCATCAAATGAATGTGTTACATCAGGGGCAGTAGTATCTATAAAACGCACTGCTAGCTGCCCGGCCATGGTCTCTTGAAATCTTTACCAACCTGGGTGCCCCCTGGGGAGGGCCCAGGTTGGGCTGTGTCTGCTCCAACTCCTCCTTCCTGCAATCGCTGCACACCCTCTGCACAAACCCCTAGACTAGGTCCGGACTGGACCTACCCTACCATGAAGGAGATGAACAGAGTAGCCCTTAGGACCCTGAAGTCCCCCAACCCTCATTTTGTCCGTCCCAGCCTAGCTCTGGGCTCTGTTTGAGTTTTGTGACCAAAGCCAGGCCAGGGTCTTTTGGGGGGAGGTGCCTCTGACCCTCTCCCAGAGCCCCTAGCCTCTGCACCTCCCTAAAAGACCAGTAACTGCCTCCTGTCCCCTCCTTCCCCCACCCCAGCCCTCTGCTTTGGGATAGTATGAACTCCATTTTGTACACGTGTGACTTGCCCAGTTATCAATGCAATAAATTCTGTAGAGGGGGAGGGGGAAAAAAAGGCCTAGAATGATTTGCTATTGTGAAATTCAGCAAATTATTTTTACATAACATATTTTGAAAGGTTTTTATTTTTATATATGGGAGAGAGGCATGTTTGAAGTAAGGAAGGAAGGAGCAAGTTGATAGGGAGAAGCTGAAGACTCAAAAGAGAGAAGGGAAGAAAAAGGGTGAAATCTGGTAGAAATGATGGAAGGGAGTGCTATCAAGTACACATTTTGGAAAGGTTGGCAAGGAGAAAAGGAACCCCTGTCAGAGGCTAAGGGACAACAGGAGAGAAGGGGAGATAATGTCAAAAGATGAAGAGAAGGGCAGAAACAAGAGCTCAAGCCAAATGTCCTCAATTGCTTCGGTAAATAAGAGGCAAAGTCCTTAAATGGGGGAGGGGATAGAAAATGAAAAGGAAAGAGATTTGAAATAACTTCTGTGGGGAGTACAGTTCAGAATTAATTAGGGAGGAATAAAAGGATTGTCTTGATGCAGTGAGGACACAGTTGAGGTTGAATAACATGAATGTGTAATTCTCCCATTTGTTATGGTTGTGAAACTCCTTCCAGGTGTTCATCCTCTCACAAGTAAGCATAGAGGTGGAGGATGGGGGATGCAACCCATGGCTAAGGTTTGGTAAGAGAAGAACAGCAATGGGGTATGGTGGGGTAAGGGTAAGTAAGGATTCCAAAACATGTGATGGTGTATAATTAAAATGCCTAACTTTGAATTTAAGGTTGGAGAAGAACAAAAGTGACGTCAGAAGAGTTTATGAAAGTACAGAGGGGTGACTAAATAACTTCATAATTCTGAATTTATTTCAAATCACATTTATTAAGCATTTATTATGTGACCATTTCTATAATTGTTTCTGGAAATTCAAAGACAAAAAAAAAACCTGAAACTGTCTTCAAGGAGTCTCAGGATGTTTACAACAAAGAGTACATAGGAAGAAGCAAGGACAAACCAGAAGCATCAATCCAATTCATCAAGCTACAATAAGTGGCCATTCAGTCTTTTCCTAGAAGACATTATAAAATGTGATCGAAGAACTAATATTTTCTCCTGGTAACCTAGTGGCCAAGAAATCCTTTCAGTGTGTATTCAATGCACAGTTTTACACCGTAATTCATTTCCCACCCTTATCTTTTGACAGCTGTTTTTTGAGAATTGACACATTTTTTTTGGTCTTTTGCAACCACAGTGCCATTTTCTCTTCATTACAACCTTCCATGTCACCAGCAGGGTAGAACATATTTTTCTTCTTCTTTCATCTCTACACCACCATTGCAAAGAAACTCTAAAGAAAAAAGAAACATTAAAAGCTCAACATTAAAGAAGATTTCCAATGAATAGCAGACCATTTTGATCACTATATATCTCTCCATGATTGAAAATGAGAAATTACTACCAAAATGTTACTAAATGATCTTTCACCATACTTGGTCTAACAAACAAACTAATTCAGTCATGCAGTGTCTTGCTAGAGGCTTAAGAGAGAATTAGCTATCTAGTTTCCAGTGAGAAGATTGATCTGTTTATATTTCACAAATACTCTGTCTCATGCTAGATGACACTCCCTCTGCCAGTAATGGTCTGACAAATTGGTCCCCTTTGAGTATGATATAGAAAACATATCAACAAGTAGGCCCTGTGAGAAATAGAATTCATTCACTTTGGTTTCATGGTTTCTTATTTTCCCTCTGACATTAATTGTACTGTCATTATTCAGGCTATACCCCAAGTTAGAGGAGATCATCACCTTCCCATTGGTAAGTCTCTGATTTCAAGTGTGACAAAAAATTAGGGAGGTGCGGAGACACCAATTGTTCACTGAGACACAGAAAAAGAACAGTGATGACTAAGCTCAGTTCAGGCATTTGGAAGCTGATATGGAGATTCAACCAATGGCAGTAAACAAAATTGTTTGATTAAAGCCAACAGAATGAATCCTTCATCAATTAATTTTCTTCAAATTCCTCAAACTTCAAAGAACTTTGATTTAGACGAGGGGTGGGGAACCTGCAGCCTAGAGGCCACAGGTGGCTCTCTAGGTCCCCAAGCGCAGTCCTTTGACTGAATTCAAACTTCACAGAACAAATACTCTCAAAAAAAGGATTTGTTCTGTAGAATTTGGACTCAGTCAAAAGGCCACATTTGAGGACCTAGAAGGCCACATGTGGCCTCTAGGCTGCAGGTTCCCCACCCCTGGTTTAGACCATGACTGAGACTTTACTTACTGCTCTAGTCCTCTGGAATCTTGCTGTCTCATCAACAACTTAGGTGCATCAATTAGGAAATCTATATGTTTAATAACAAGGGACGCAATGTCCCTTGCACAAGACAGTGCAAGCTATCTGCAGGAAAGGTGTCCTCCCTCCTATCTTCCACTGGAGTGGTGAGTCTTCTTTTTGTCGCTAAACCTAACATTATGGATCAAGTGAGCACCTTTGTTTGAAGTGAGTCCAATGTTCTGTTTATATTTGTAAGTCATTCCAGAAGGTCAGCAATAGCTTCCTCATGGCCAGCCCCAGACCCTTACAGTATAGAACAATCTTACGTGGACCCTCTAATAAAAAAGTAAGCCCAGGGCCACTTGTTGGGGAAAATTCCTATGTTAACGATATGAGAATAGGAGCTAATCCACTGTGCAACAGTAAATGCTTTGTTGAATATGACTTCAGTTCATCAACACATGGTCTTAAGTGTTACTGAGGCAGTTCACTTGCTTTCTTCATTCCCTCTTGGCATATTGCAGTCTGTGGTTGTAGGCTAATAAAGAATACAGAAAGAAAGACAAGCTGTGTCCAGCACTACTTTGAAGGGAAATAAGATGAAAATGTTTATGAATGTCTCTAGCAAATAAGACACCATGTACAGCAGGGTTTACTTGTGAATTTGAGGTTTTCCAGGTCAGTTCGCACCCATAATCCCACATGTGCCCACCATCTGACCCACATGTCAGCTCTGTCTGCTGAACATTATGGAAATAAAGGGAATATTGCCAGGCCAGGGCAAGTAGATTAAAATCAGTTTTCTCAACCAGAGTCATCCCCCTATGGGTGAAACATACTATGAGTAGGGAAATATCAGATACAGCATTAGATAGCCTTGGTTCATTTGATTTCTCTGTAAGCAAAGAGATTGAAAGGATTACTATTCACGAGTACTATAAAGTGTATCAGCAGGACTTCACCCATATGACTAATTAATTGCCATAATAAACTGTGCATACATTCAAGGGCTGCTTTATTTTTGAACTTTTAATGATCTGCAAATCTAGGAGCCATGTGTAACTTTGGATACACAGGAACATAAAATGGTAGAGCAGGAACGGATCTAGGTCTACTTCAATTCCTTTATTTTAAAGATAAATAAACAGACTGCAAAAAGTTATGATTTGCTCAGGATCACGTAGCTAACTATTGGCAGAATTGGGAGCACTATCTGGGCTTCCTGATTCTCAGGTCAATGTTCTCTCCATTTCACTGCATCTCCCATTGATTTAAGAATAGGAGTTTAATGCTCAGCAGCTCTTTATTTTTCTAAAATAAGAATTTCTTAAGTTGGATCTACCCATGAAAGGTGAAATGAGCCTTTGGGTAATTATGCAGATAATTCAAGCCCACCTCCAGCCTGCTCCAAAAAAAAATTAAAAATAACTAATTTTTAACCTATAACATAAAGAAAGAAACAGCGATTGGGGCTGGAATTAACCTGGCAAATGCTTCAATTCTCCACTACACTTAAACTGATTAAACACAGCCTGAATGGTGTGCTGAGAACAAAATGGTCATCATTTACTGTCGTTCATCTGAGGAAGGTCCTCAGTTAAACTAATCCATGGTAATAGAAAGAATATTCATTGAAGCATTTGTTTAACAAGCTAACCACTTGCTGAAAAGAAGTGATTGGCCTCTTGCAGTTACCACATGAGACACAACATCTCATACCACACTTGAGATGTGCATATCTGACCTAGACTCACTTTCTCACTGCTGTTCTATTTTATTTATATGCACGGCCAGGTCACACTCAATAACGATCTCATATACCCCAACTCTGATGATTCTACCTATTAAAGGCAGCTGGGTTTGAAATATAATCAGACCCCAACTGGAAGATAAGAAAACAATTTCAAGTGGTGGAAGGGACTTCTTATCCACCTTGCTAGGTCAACAGCTGTTCATTTGATGCTCTCTCAGATGAAAAGTATGACAATGCCATGGAACATCTGTTAACATATCTCTGTTCTTGTTTCTTTCCTGCCTCCTACCCTCTCCTCCAAACCTGCTCCTTAGAAGAAAAACAGTCAGCCTTTTTATTTTTATGTGAATATCTAGATCAGGTGCTGTTAAACTTTTTTGTGACATGGAGTCTTTTATCATTATGGTAAAGCCTATCGACCTCTTCTCAGAACAATTTTTTTAAATGTGTAATAGAGAACATAGGGTGATAAACCAATGGTTAGTATCAATCATAGGACAGTGCCTGGAAGCAGGTAGCTCTTAATAAATGTTTATTGAATTGAATATATATGCATGAGTAGATATATATATATATATGTAGGTACCTATATTTGTGTATGTACATTTTCCATCCAAGTTCATAGACCCCCTGAAATCTACCCACAGAACCCTAAAAGGTCTATAGAGTTTAGGCAGAGAGTGCTTAAACTGGACACTTATTATACTCACAGGAGATATTGTTATGATTTCATATTTCAGTAGAGACCAGAGTTATCTGTTGGAAAATCCCTTTTAAGTGTTTTAGGGACCACCTATTTTCACGAAGCCTCAATTAAAAAGCCTTTGTGCTATAATAAATTACCAGAGTTGAGATTATTCATAATCCCCAAATAATATCCTAGAGTGAGTGGTATTTCTTCACAGTTGTCTTTGAAGAAGACATTCACAGCCTACTACAAACAGCCACAATTAGGCAAGAAGGATGTTTTTATCCTCCACATCAAGGAAGTTCCAGTTTGGTTTAGTCATGATACTGTTTGGCAATAT
>CM053622.1:667575615-667593382 GCA_028646595.1 Phalanger gymnotis
TTCAGATATTTATATGATCCTTTTTGAGATCATAAATTCGGCCTTCCTACTACAAAATACTGCAGTGCTTTGCCATTTCCTTTTCCAGCTCATTTTTACAGATAAGGAACTGAGGCAAACAGCATTAAGTGACTTGCTCAGGGTCACACAATTCGGTCTGAAGTCGAATTTTAACTCATGAAGATGAGTTTTCCTGATTCCAAGCCCAGTGCTCTATCCTCTGTGCCACCTAACTGCACTGCTGTCATAGATAGAGATCTGGATAGGAACTGAACCTGAATTTCATTGGTAGAGGGAATTCTTGCTAAGGAAAATACTTCTACTTTGGCAGGTAGGCAAATTCTCTCCAACTTAGCATCTTGTGATTACCTAGAATACTGAAAAGTTAAGTGACTTGTCTAGGGTTACAAAGCCATGATGTTTCAGAGAGGTTTTCCTGGCCAGGCCTCTCCCCATTGTGATGCTGCCTCTAATATTATTGTATTACATACGAACAGCATCAAAGAAAAATGCATCTAAAACTTCCATTTAAAAAAATGATGTAAACTTCTTAACACCATCCAGAAAAGATTCCATACCTTAACTGGACTTGATCTGGTATCTTGGTACCTCATAGGACCCTTTCTATGGAGTGAGAGTCCTCATGCTTCAGGTTGTACCTGAGATTTCCTCATAGGACTCACTATTTCCTGTTGTATTTCTATTTGAACCAATCAACCCAAATGCAATGTCAAACTCAGCTAAAGCATCTATATGTGTGTGTATATATATATGTATGTGTGTGTGTGTATATATATATGTATATATATGTATAGATAGATTAGATAGATAGATAGATTAGATAGATATATGTATATATGTCTCCTGGGAATTCATTGCACAAATATAAATCTTCCCATTGGAATGCAAAATACAAAGGGAGTGCCTTGAAACATGCACTCATTTGGTTTCCCAATTCACAAAATAGAGATAATACATAAGTTCATATGAAATCAACATTTAGTCAAGTTCTTCCATTTTCCTGTTGTTTTATAGCTCTCCTACATAGCCTCATGGCCTGTTTGGGGTCTGGGGTATTTTGTGTACCAACGATAATTATAAATGCCATTCATCTCCAGCAATGCCTGAAGTTACAATGGATTGAAGAGAGTTCCTCCTGCCCAGCATAAAACTACCTGTCTAACATAAAACTATGAAGCCACTTCTCATGAAGAGATTCCTACAGAGCGCCCCCCTGCTGAGATCAATCTCACTGTGTCAGTCTGGGGGCAGAGGGAAGCTGTGTATACAAACATGGCTGTCTGTCAGACACAATTGAAGCAAACTCCCATCTGCTGAAGCAATGCAGCTTTCTCTGCAGGCCCACATCTCTGATTATTTATATGGTACTTCCTATTGGGATGCAGAGGCAGAAAAAATATGGGACGGATTACTAAAAGCCCAAAGGGTGTAATAAGATCACTCACAGGGAGTTTGTAAACAACTTGTATAAAAATATCCAGTTCAAGACAACTTTAATAGGCTATTGAGAAGAAAACATAAATGAGTACTGAACTGGTTATACTGCCTAGTGGGTATGAAGTGGAGAAGAATTGCAGAGGGTATTTGGAAGTGTGAAGCTTACAGATAAAATCCATGAAGACTCACACTCTTGTTGGAAAAAACCTGACAGGTCTTCTTAATTCATTCCTCCTCCAGATTCATGATCCCTCTCTACAATGCCATTTTCTGAAAAATGGAAGCAAGCAAGATGTTTATTTCACACATAAGCATCATTCTGTTTTGCTTTTTAGACATTCTGGAGAGAAGATGAATCTCCTCTTTTTAAATTGGTGGCACAGCACATAGAGTTCTGGACCTGAATTCAGGAAGACCCAGTCTCAGACACTTACTAGCTATGTGACCATGGCTAAGTCATTTAACTTGTCTGCTTCAGTTTATTCAGTTGTAAATTGGGGATAATGATAGCAATACTTTCTAGGGTTCTTATCAGGATCCAACAAGATAACACTTGTAAAGTGCTTAGCACAGTGCCTGGCACATAGTAGATATTTAATAAATACTTGTTTCCTGCCTTCTTTACTCTCCAAAGAGATGACTTTGAGATTTAAAGCTGACTTTAAGAAAACATAGTAACCTACTTTCTTGCTGCATTTATTGTTGGCAGTGGGCACATATTATTCCAGTTAATGTTTTGTTTTGGCTAAAATAGCCCTGAGGCTATTTTTAAAAGCTAAAATTTTAAATGTTGGAGAAATGAATAACCTAATTCAAGTCTACTTTCCCTCCATGCCACCTCCTCCCCACCTTATTTTATGGAATAACTATTTTAATAGCAATATTAATTAATATTAACATATTTGTTATTTGTTATATTAGTTAATAGGAATATCGATTAATAGTGATATTTTACAATTTTTAATAAAACTTTGATATCATCTTGAGAAGGCAGAGAGGTTATAGACAGATAAGTATGTCCTTGAGTAGAATGTAGGAGAGGGAAGTGCCCCCCTGTGCTCCCTTCCCAATGGAGTTCGTCTGAACCAAGAGTAGGAGGGACAAAGTATAGCAATAGCTACCAGCTTGGAGATCTACCAGAAGGTTTCTCAAAGGAGTTGTTTTATTTTACTGAATTTTATTCACAGCATAATAGATGTAGAGCTGGAAGAGATGTCAGAGGCCCTCTAGTCCAATGCCTATATTTTACAGATAAGGAAATGGAGGCCTAAGGAAGTTAAGTGGTTTATTCAAATTCATATAGGTAGAATCAGAGACAAGAACTAATCTCAGGTCTTCTGAAACTTGTACCCTCAGTTATCCTTCAATATCCCTGTATAAAAAATAATCCATTTTCTTTCCTAGCCATTTATCTCTTGGATAATATCTTTTGTACTATTTTTTGTCTATAATTATTTCTGGGTAGTACTAGATATGGAAGTCTATGCATGGCAAGCATGCATCTCTTCATTGTTCTTTTAGTGACCTGAAGTTTTAATACATTGAACTATATGGCTTTTCAAGATTTGAAAACATAGCCTCACTAGAAGAATGATGGCAACAAAGGTGGGGATTTATTTCAAAGGGAAGCTTGAGGGAACAATGGAAAGTTTTACAAATTTCTGGAATTTAGTCTAGCTTGCTTTCTTCTTCCTATTCAATTTTAGGCCCAGCTCATTGTCCATCACAGGTCAGTCTAAGAGATCTGTTACTCGTGGACCAGCTTTATGGGCTGTCGAATGAAATGAATTTCATCACCTAGATAATCATCAAATTAGCAATGAATTATGATTTTAGAAAACTGATGAAAGAAGCATGTACCTCCCATGCCTCTATCTAATCTTAGCTGGGAGGTGATAGAGTAGAGGTATAGAAAAAGACATCAGTTTTCAGACCTGGCCAATGTATTGATTTGTTTTGCTTGACTATCCTTTTTTTTAGGTTAATGTTATATGGGAGGGGGAGAAGAAATCTAATTATTGTGTATATACTTGTAATTTTTTTTAATTCACAGGAGAAAACAAAAAGAAATTCGCACAGGAACTATAAACAAGGGAATTTTGTTACTATAGTGTTAAATTTGATGAACTTAAAAAAATGACATAACAAGCTCAAGGTTTCATTACAATCCTTAATGGGTGCTTTGTTTATATGTTGAATTGGTAATAATCACCATTGTTGAGTGCCTTTTATGTGCCCAGCACTCTGCTAACTGCTTTATAAATATTATCTCATTTGATCCAACTAAGGTATTATGTGTTGATGATTAATCTCATAACTAAATATCAAAATTCCTGAAAATTGCAACTTAGTTTTATGTAATTAAACATATCATATTATATTTCTCTTGATGTAGTTAAACTTATTGAAGTTCATTCTTGATATTTGCCAAAGCCAAGATTTAAATCATTTATTAATAATACTTTAAGTTTTCAATTGGGCAAATTTGATTGAATTGTTTACTAAATATTTTAACTTCTACAGTAAAACTGAAAACATTTAAATATTACTTGCTCTTTTTCAACAGAATTGAAAAAATAACAATTGCTCTGGAAATTTAGAAGGATTTCATCATTATTTAACTGAAGAGTCAATTATCTACATCCTTGAAGTAAAATTCTCATTTTTTGGCCTTTCAAAGTATCACAGCTGAGGAATTTTTACATTATGCTGTACATTACTAACTAGAGGCATAAATTGTAACCACTTTCAGCACTTGACTTAGTCAATCGATGAAATTAAATGAATTCTGGGTCACCAGCCAGAGGCTCCCTTCCCTTGTCTTAGTATGATTTTATGGTACACTTTTATAGTTAATCACTTTTTAGAAAACAAATTCACTCCAAGGTAACAAGGTGCTTAGGAAATAGCTTCACTACCGTGTGTGTGTGTGTGTGTGTGTGTGTGTGTGTGTGTGTGTGTGTTTGTGTATGTACAAACACATATACATATATGTGTATATATACTATAGTAAGTTATTTCCTATCTATATATGTGCATAGATATCTGTCTAAATATATTCATACATGTATGCATGTGTACATATACTGAAATATACAAGAAAAGATTCTAACACAACATTCAGGAGACCAAAATTCTCCATTGATTGTCCCTTTTCTAGTACCAACTAGATCTTCAATTCAATCTTCTCAAAGCTGTTGCTAATCTCAGTGACAAAACCCAACAATTTAAATTTAAGTGTTGCCTTTAGGGACCTAAAAAAGGACCATCCCAAGATCATATCACTTACTACAAACTCAAATGTATAGTATTCTAAACAATTGTACTTCTTACCTCATGCCAGATTTAGATTTGAAAGGAACTTTAAAGATATCAAATCCAACTCCACTCATTTCATAGATAAGGAAACTGAGGCCCAAAAGTGAAAGATAACTTAGTCAAAGTCACACAGGTAGTGAGTAGAAGAGGTGAGATTCGAATGTAGACCTTCTGACTATAAAACCAGTGTTCTTTCCATTGCTCCTTCTTATACTTGGCACATAAAAGGTACTTACTAAATATTTGCTGATTGATTGCTCTGCCTCTAACTAGCTGGGTTATCTGCGGCAACACATTTCACTTCTCTGGGTATCTTAATTTCCTCATTAAAAATGAGTGGGGTTTGGACTGAATGGTCCTTTCTAGCTTTAACAAAGAGAGCGTATGAGGAGTATACCTGCTCAAAGTGGTTATGGCCGGGTTTGGTGTAAGGTCTGAAACTGGAAGGCATAGACATAGCCAGAAAATATCTGTCCATGAAAGAATTTTGGAAGATTAGGTTCAGTCAAGTCACATCAACTAGCATTTCTTAAGCACCTCCTCTGAGCCGGGCACTATGCTAAGTGCTAAGGATACAAAGAAAGGTAAAAAAAGAAAAAAAATCCTACTTTCAATGAGTTCAAAGTCTAACAGGTTAGACATGATGTAAACTACATACAAAGAAGAAATATATGTGTGTATGTGTATACATGAATATGCATATCTGTGTATATACACACATGTGTATATAAATACATATATACATACATGCACATGTGTGTATGTATAGTTAAGATAAAATGGGAATAGTCTCAAAGCATTATAGTTAAAATTGTCTTCTTCTCAAGACTACCGTAACTGTGGAGGAATCTATGGTATTTGGAATTTGGTTGTATGTGAACTGATGCCTATCAGTGAATGTATAAAGACATTGGCTATCATAAATCCTATTTTAACATGTGCCACACCCTGTGTTTGTCTGCAGATCATGAATCATATAACATCTTGAATACAATAGATAATGTTTTAATAGTGCAGGTCATATGATTCAACTATTGATTCAAAACTCTTGGTATGGTGCTGGGTTTGGAATATAAGACTTAGGTTCAAATTCTGCATCTGTCTTTAACTTTATATGACTTTAGGGAAATAGCCTGACCTCTTTAGGCCTCAGTTTCCTCCCCTGTAAAATGAGAAAGTTAAAGTCACTTGCCTCTGGGTCCCTTACAGCTCTAAACCAATGATATCCTGATTCTCACAATCTGAAATAATCCCTACACTCTGTGAATGGGACAGATGATACATTTTCAGCTCAAACACCCTCAAAGATGTCTGGGCTTTGCAGGGCTAAAAGGTGGATGTGCACCATTGATACAGCCCTGGCTGAGGGCAAAGCTGAAAGCTGAACTCAGTCGCCAATGAAAAGATCTGCTTAAGCCCATGAGTGAAATATTCTACAAGAACTCTAACTCTTGGATGTTTTTCAGGAGAAGGGAAAGTGGGTATCACAAAAAAATAGTGAAGGAGCCAACAACCTAGGAACCCAGCTTCTTTCATAACTGGTAACAGATTTATGCCTCCCAAGAAGAAGGTTGTTTCAGGTTGACTTCATTAGCCATGTTTTGTTTCATGGAAAAAACAATCAGGGAAGAAATCAGGGGCCACAAACAAGAAAGAGATAGTGAAGTAAATTTGTATCTATTACTTAATTTCTGCAAAATTCCCTTAAATAGGGCTCTTTATAAAACTAGAATTGATCTTCTCATTCACCTCCATCCCAACCCTGTCACTCCCAAATGACACGTACAAACCCAGAGTAAGACTGTAGCTGACACAGAGGGTGTACGCAAGAGGTGTATGCACTTCTATCCCTCTTCAAAGTAGATCACAATCTTTTTGCTTTCCTGCCTGGCCCCTTTGCCTCTGGGGTCACCAGAAGGCCACTTCTCTACTTCATCTTAAATAAGAATGTAGCGGCAGGCACTGAAAAACTTCAAATACCATGTCTGTTCTGGGTCTCCATGAAGACATTAATTAGAAAACAACTGGAATTGTGGCTTTGCTCCTCATGTCATTCCTTCAGTACTTTAAAGGATGGGGGAAAGAGTGACACCAAGACTCTAAGATGGAAGGCCTCTCAGCCAGGCTGGTAGTTCACTCACTGTGTTCAAATGGGGTTGGGGGGAGGTGAGAAGGGAAGGAGGGTGGAATGTCAAGTTGTTAAGATTTATATAAACGAGGGCATTGTGTGTTCAAAAGAAGATTGGTATGTTTGATCTTAGCTGTTATTGATTTACCTTTTCCACATGATAACATTCATTAAGTAGGATAAGTAAATGTTGATGTGTTCCTTTTCAGATGTCAACAGGTAAAAAACACAGTCAGACATCACACAGGGTGCAGCTTCAAACCATTATCAATGGGCTGAAACAGGAAGAATTTTCTTATGGCACCATTGCCTAATAGGGACTTCTGGCTTCACTAGCACAAAACATTTTCTCATTTTGTAACTCAATGTGCATTTTTTTAAGAGTTACTAGATATTTGCATCTCAGGTCAAGAGAGAAAAAGTCATATAGTCAGTGGAAGCCACTCTGTGTGAGTGAGCTTCCTCAAAGGTTGAGTGCCTTGAGTCTAGTACCTAATTAAAATCTGCACTTATCCACAGCTGGATTTCTTTTAGACCTCACCTAATTTCTTGCAGGCCTTAGGCCTGTGGGCCCATATTAATTTGTAGAATCAGTGCCTCCTTAAAAGAATCCACCTCTTAAAGTAATCTAATTTTGATTGAATAGTTGATGATTCAGCTCAGTTGAATTCCCATCTAGTGATTTTTTTTAATCAAGCTGAGATGTTTTAACGAGTCACTGCCATTTTCCATTAAGTACACAAGTAACGGAGGCCCTGCTGAGTTAAATTACTGCAGCTGCTTCCTTACAATAGAGCAGAGCTGTACCTGTAAATAATCAAGGATCGCTGTAATTCTGGGGCAAGCTCTCCTACCCACTGACTGTAGCGGTTAGGTATAGCCGCGGTTCGAAGCAGAGGGATGATGACAACTACTCCATTCATGTTTGAATCGCTATTTAGGCTTTTCAAAGTTCTTTCTCATCAATTTCAGTTGGACCTCACAACTATCTTGCAAGGATGAGATGGGATGAGGAGAAGGTTATTATCATCCTCATTCAAGAGATGGATGTGGAAAATGTAAGTATCTGAGTGACACTTCCAAAAGAGATCTAGGACTAAATATCATGTCTCATGAGTCCTAACTCAGATAAATGGCTCTTTCTACTTCAATATTACTGAAAGGGAAGTATCATTCCAAAAGAAGAGTGTCATTCCGAAGTGATAGATAGTCTCAATACTGGTGGTTCTCAGCCTTAAGAAGCTAGAGGGTTAATGAAGGATGGCCATTGTCAGTTATGTATTTTCTCAAGGAGATGAAACCAATAATATAATTACTTTTATGGAGTGAGAGGGAAGCAAACTGAAACATTTTTTGGTATTAAAATTTATAATTTATAATAAAATTTATTTATCTTCACCCTACTTATTGGGATTGACAGGGAACAAATGATTAAGAAGGAAAGGGACAGCGAAAGACATGAGAACAGATGTGGCTGAGCACAAATTGCTGAGCGCCAGCCAGTCCACTTGATGCTTATAGTTTCCACATGAAAATAACAGATGATCGTGGAACAATGAAATATCTCCATTCTCATCCTCAGTTCTTAGAATTAGAGGATGAGGTCAAAGAAATGAAATTCAATGCTGATTTTCAAAAGAATAAATAAACCCAAAACAACTATACTATGAATCAGAACATGTGGATTCTAATCCTGACAGTAGTAGTAGTAGTAGTGGTAGTGGTAGTGGTGGTTGTAGTGGTAGTAGTAATAGTGGTAGTAGAAGTGGTGATGGTGGTGGTGGTAGTAGTAACAATAATGATAAACATGCCATAGGACTTTAGGATTTATGGTGTACTTTGTTCACAATAATCCTGCAAGGTAGATGGTATAAACATTATAATCTTCATTTTACATACGAGAAAACTGAGACTTGTGATTTGCCCAAGGTCACACAAACAATAAGTCCAAAATTTGAATGCCTATCCTCTAACTTCATCTCCAAAGGTCTTTTCATAAAACTAAACTGGAATAGGACCATGGATCTTGAACCTGAAATGAGCTCAGGAGTCATCCATCCAAACCCCTCATTTTGCAGGTAAAGAAACTAAAATCAAAGGAAGTGAAATAATTCCCTAAGGTCCCACAGGTGACTAAGCATCAGAGGCAGGATTTGAACTCAAGTTCTCTGACCTCAGAACCAATTTTCTTTCCACTGTACCACATTCTGTGGGCCTAAAAAGGTCAGATCGTTTATCTGCTCTAGGACTCAGTGTCTTTGTTAGGAACAGAAAGAAAACTAGTATCCCTAGACACCAGTGTGGGAAGGGAAATACTGTCCAATGAAACTAAGAAAATCCGTTTGGCCCAGTAGGGACTTAGTGAAGTTAATGGAGAAGGGATGTTCTAAGATTAGCCTTTAAGGAAAATCATTGACAGTTACCTGGCAGTTGAACTAGAGTGGAAAAAGATTTGACAAAGGGAAAACAATTAGGGGAAGGTGCTGTAATTATCTAGGCAAATGTGAGGAGACTGAACAAATGTGATAGTCATGTTCGAGAAAAAAGGGGGCAGATATAAAAGAAGAGGGGGAAGGAGATGGGGAGGGAGAAAGACGAGGAGAGTGGGAGAGGGACAAGACAGGAGAGAGAGGGGGAAGAGAAAGGTCCCAAATGATACAGAGGTAATGAAACTGGAAGAACAAAAGTATAGTGGTGCCTTCAACCGAAACTGGGAAGTTTGGAAGTGGCACCAGTTTTTTGGGGGAAAATACTGAGATCAATTTTGAGATGTCTCTAAGAATCCAGTTTGAAATGTCCAATAGAACTTTGGTGATGTGGGAATGAAGGTCTCAGAGAAGAGACTAAGGCTAGATATGTAAATCTAAGAGTCATTTGCATAGAAATGATAGTTAAACCCATAGGAGCTGAAGATGTTATCTAGACAGTCTAGAGGGAAAAGAGAAGAGAACATAGAACAGAACTGTGGGGAACACACTGTTAAAGAGCATAATATGGATTTTCAGCAGCAAAAGAGATGGAGAAGGAGCAGTCAGGTAGGTATAAGGAAAAACAAAACAAAACAACAACACTAAAAAAGACAGAGAAGAGAGTACGTTCAGGAGAGAGGGGCCAATAGTGCAAATCCAGCAGATAGGAGAAGATAAGATTCTCACATCTACTTATCTGGCCCCAATCTCTCTCCTAATATCTCAAATTAAATGAGTAAACTCAGTGCATCAAAAACTAAACTTATCTTTTCCCTCAAGCCCTCCTCTCCTTGCAACCACCATCCTCTCAGTCACTTTGGTTTACAGCAGGGTTGGGGAACCTGTGGACTTGAGGCTACACGTGGCCTTCTCAGTCCTTAGGTGCAGCCTGTCAACTGAGTGAAAGTTTTATGGAACAAATCCTATTATTAAGGCGATTTGTTCTATGAAGTTCAGCTTCAGCCAAAGGATGATACTTGTGGACTTAGAGGGCCTTGAGGCCATAGGTTCCTCACCCCTGGTCTACAGCCTAGACAGCATCCTCAAATCTTCACTTTGTCTCATGTAATTTTCATTTATGATTTCTTGAAATACGTTCTGAAAAAAAAACAGGCCTTGTAAAGTCCGTTGTGATTCAAATGGAGCTACTTGACTATGTATGTCTTTATGCCCATAGTGGCTCTGGTTTTCACTGATTGGCCAGTAATAGGTCCTAGCCCAAGCCTCTCTTTATTGTTGTTTGGCTCTAAGTGAGTGTAAATAGCAATTATCTTCTCTAGAGGGTCTTTCCCTTTCACTTTTGTGATGACAAACTAGGTCATCTTTTGTCTCAATTCTTACCTAGCTCTTAATTACTGAATGGGTGTTGCCTTAGACAGACTGAGATCTGGGAAAGACCTTAGCTTAAAAAGGTCAAGGTCTTCAACTGCATCTTGGGCCAGTTTTTTTGACTGATACAAAATAAAGTAAGCAGAGCCAATGACTCTATACAATGACTTTAAAAATGCAAATGGAAAAAACAACCACCACAAAATGGATAGAAAAGAATGTTGTAAAATTACGAAAAACAAGCTCAGTCCACAAAAGAGATATGAGAAAGATACTTTCCCCACTTTTTCATAGAGGTGGGTTAGAGAGTAGGAAGAGGACTGGTGCACAGGTCTGCAACATTGAAAATAATGTCACGTTTTGTTCATTTGCTTGATATAGTGTTCAGTTCCGAATCTCTTCCTCTCTAAAAAAAAAAAATATGTTTGCTATAAAGTATAGTTCTTGCACGGGATATATTGTGAAAAATAGGTGATATAAAAACAAAATAATTAAAATCTGTTTTTTAAAAAGAAACTATATAAAAGTAGACACAAGATCTTTAAAAATTCATAGCAATCTGGAATCATGTGATGTAAGGATAAATAATAATAATTAACATTCAAAATGATGCCTGAGTCGTTGTGGTTTAGTTGTTTCAGTTGTGTCCAACTCCTTGTGACTTCATTTGGGGTTTTCTTTGCAAAGATAATGGAGTGATTTGCCATTTCCTTCTCCAACTCATTTTTGCAGATGAGGAGCTGAGGCAAATAGCAATAAGTGACTTGCCCAGGGTCACACAACTAGTAAATGTCTGAAACCAGATTTGAATTTGGGTCTTCTTGACCCTAGGCCCAAGGCTCTATCTACTGTGTCACCTAGCATTAAGAAAAGGTAATTTTTTGCCTCCTGTGCTCTTATAAGAAGATAAGGAAAACTATTATAGAGTTTCTTTAGTCCTGTCTATTCACCTGGTGGCTATGATGATTACTTATTTTCTGCCTGTGATGCTGGGATAACGGTGTGATCTATGGGACTGTATTTTATATGTTGGATTCAAGGCAATGCTGCATATTAGGCTATAGCTACACATAGTGACAAGTAGATATCTTTGATATTTATTTCTGCTTGTGAAAGGACTGTAACTGATTAGTCTGACTAAAAGTTATATTGATAAATTTTTTTTTCTAATGATAGTGCTGACAACCATTTAATCTTGTATTAACCAGGATTATTCAAGTTGTCAAAGATAAAACACTGTGTTGATAATTACCCATGGTGGGGGGGTAGGGGGGGTGGAAGGTAGGGAGGTTGACATTTTAGAAAGGTTGCTATGTAAAATGGAAAATGCCTAAGATTTCTAGTAAATTTTAATGGACCACCCTCCCCCTTCCTTTTTAGCCTGAGCTAAAACGTATAAGCTTCGCTATTCAGGAGATTTACTTTTATAGAATATCTAATTCCTTTCCAATGATTCATCACCAATATAGTGTTTATACTATTAACTTCAACTAGGATGTACCTAATATGACTGAAGGTGAAATTCATAGCTTATTGAATAAAGGTTAGTTGTTCTGGGACTCTGGTCTTCCTCTGAAAAATAATATGAAAGTCTTTTTTTTTTTCCTTCTTCTGTTTAGATACATACCTGCCATGAACTGAAGTAGCCTGCAAAGGTGGCATGACGTGATGAAAAGAGCAATGGAGCTGGAGACAGATGGCCTTGGTTCAGCTCCCAGCTCTCATACTCAGAACCATGTGATTTTGAGCAAGCTCTTTGACCACTCTAAATCTATTTCCTCTTCTAGAAAATGAGGAAAATAAATGCTGCACCACTCACCTAACAGTACTGTTGTGAAGAAATAAAAATAATAACTGATTTTATATAATTCTTTAGATTTTACAAAAAGATTTATATACATTATCTTATCTGAGCTTCATAACAATATTGTAAGGTGAGCACTGTGGATATTATTGTATCTCTTTATACGTAAGGTAACTGATGCTGAGGGAGGCTAATTAATGTATACCACCATACTGCCTAACAAGTATTTTGTAAACTTCACAGTCCTATATAATAATTATTATTACTGATGTTATTCTTATTTACTTTTGTGGGAGTTGAGATAGAAATGGTTCTGGGATAAGTTGCTATCCTATTATTCTTTAATATTTAATGTTCTAAAGACTATTATGAGGTGGCTATAACAACTGCTCTTTGTATTTGAATACAACTATTGGGATTTAAGCTCATTTTCTTTAGGCTCAAGGCAGCTAGGTAGCTCAGTAGATAGAGCATTAAGCCCCAAGTCAGGAAGACCTAAATTCAAATCTGGCCTCTGACACGTGCTAGGTGTATAACCCTGGGCAATTCACTTAATTTCTGTTTGTCTTAATCCACTGGAGAAAGAAATGACAAACCACTCTAGTATCTTTGGCAAGAAAATCTTATATGGAGTCATGAAGAGCCAAATGTGACTGAATAACAAATGTTTAGGTTGACTGACTGTTTCCTCAGTACAACTCTCCTAACAAATAGAGCAAGTAAGAAGGTATACATCCCATCTTATTCCCACATGATGTTCTCTAGTTAGGTCTCTATATTTTGAAAGTTTTTTTTCCACGTAGTTTGTAAAATATGAATACTTGGTATGGTGACATCTATTAAAAACATTCTTAAGTTTTTAGGATTAATGTTATTTTGGGAGCAACAGTTTGGTCTGTGATAATGTTTCAATTCTGGTATAGTTTATTGGTTGAGTTGTCCTGGATATTTTGAGGTTTGTACTTCTAGTGTAGGGATTTTTTTTTATCAGTCCATAAAAGATAATGAGCTTCTCATGAATAATTCTAACCACCAAATCATATCTTTCTAAGTTTTTGGTAGGTGCTAAATTTTTGCAGTTTGTGGTGATATGTCACAGTTTCTACTATGTCCTTGTATGTTACATTCCTCACTTAGTCGGTGCTGTTCAGGTGGCAATAATCTTTAGGTAGCAATCTGATATTTAACTGTCACATGAACCCCATGTTTTCCACAAACAAATCCACGTGACTCAGCCATTTTTTGGATGTTTCTTTGTCAGCATATTGATGGCTGAGTTCATGAAGATACTGCCCATGGAAGGCCTTTTTATTTCACTCATGGATGTTACCTGTTTCACAGGCTCCATTTAGAGGTTAACCACTTTCAATTACATTCTACATATCTGATGGCATGCATCTGTTATTGTATTGCTCAATGAAATGAAGTTTGATCATTTCAAATGTATTTCTGTAGGCTTTTAATGTGTTCATCAGATGTTCTAAGAATGTTTTGTCAATCTCTTCCCCTTTTCCAGCAAGAGAACGTTTATCTTTCTATTATTGCCTTAGGATGTTGAGATAATTATTTCATTATCTCATTTTATAGCTGAAAAAACTGGGGGATTTGCACACAACTAGTGAGTGTTTAGGTCAGAATCACTTTTTTTAGGAGATATACCCTTGGCGAAATCCATTGGCGTAGGCGTAGTTGGCACAATTTCTGGTTGTATAAATTTTAAATTTAGCAATGCCAGTCCATCATATTGTGAAATATTATGTTTCTCCTTGGTTCATGACTTCAAGTCATGAAATGCCAATGTCTCAAAAGAATCAATGGGCTATATGCTTCATTTTTGTCCTGTATAGAGTTTATAGGATCCTAGATTTACATTTGGAAGAAACCTTAAAAAGCATTTAGCCCAAGTGAGGAAATTGAGGCCCAGAAACATTAAGTGACTCACTTAAGGCTATACAGATGATATGTAAGAGGAACAGAATGCCAACTTAGGTCTTGCAACTCCAGACCCTGTACTTTTTCCACTCTACCACATTTTGATCAGCAATAACTTGATTTAAACAAGATTCATTAATTCCACGTCCACGATTTCTGTCATGACAATTTGATCACATTTCTAACATCTATCTCATTTGCTGTATTGACATGACTATCACTCTAGTTCTGGTCTTATTCTGTTTTCTGTGCTTTCAGTCTTGCTGCTTTCCAATCCTGCCCATAGCTGTCAAAATAATATTCCTAGAGCATGCCTGACTATATTCCATTCAAAATTCTTCAGTAGATCCCTATTGCCTATAGAATAAAATACAAAATCCTCCTCATGACATTCAAAATCCCCTTTCTAGGCTGGCTGCAGGCTGCCTTTTCAAGTTTACTTCACCTAATTCTCTTTCACACACTCTAATTCTAGCCAAAACTGGATCTTCTCAAATTCAACATTTAACCTCCTGACTCTGTGCCTTTTTCCTACTGCCCCCTGCCTAGAAGGTTCTCCCTCTTCATCTTGATCTCTGAGAATCCTTATCTTCTTCCAAGGCCAAAATTGTGTTTTACCTCCAACTTGAATCAACTTTTAGATTTTATATTCATGCTTTCTTGCGCTAATTAACTAAATAACTACAAATTATTTTATATGCATCTATTTACATGTTGTCTCCTGGTAGAAAGTAAGCTCCTTAAGAGCAGAAACTTTTTTTTTAGTATCCTCAGCACCTACAAATTGGTCTTGAATCTATTAGGCACTTAATAAATGGTTAATTAAATTTAAGTGAATTTGACAGAAGAAGCATAAAAGAATGTATGAATAAAAATAAAGGCTGGTTTTTAACAAGAGTAAGAGTTAGGTGACCCAAGCCCTGAATACCTCTATGAAAGAGCTAAAAAAAAAAAAGGAGGAAGGACTATCAAGAATTTTAGTTAGATCCTTTATAGGGGATTTGTGGGAATACATAGCCAGATATTATAGAGGAAGAGATTGCCTGGAGGAGATGTTCGGTCTTTACTTTTAGAGACAGTACCCACATGGTCTCAGACTTGTTGAATAATTTGGTCTTAGACTGGGGTAAGTAAGGCAGACGTTATGAGACCCTAAATTAGAGTAGTATCAATGTGAATGGTAAGAAGGGAGCTGATGCAAAAAATGATATAGAGATAAAATTGACAGAATGATAGTTTTGGGTGCAGAATCATCAAGTCATGTTTAAGGCAAGTCACTGTGGCTCATACGTGACACAGTGAACAGAGTGCTGGATTGGAGTCTTGACATGGGGGCCAGACCACCTATGAAACTAAAATTATATTCAGGTCTGAATGATGTATTTTAGGATACACATAAGATGGCAAGCATTTAGAGAAGGACAAAATGTGATGGTGAAGGATTGATTAAAGGTATCAGGGATGTTTAGCCTGGAGAAATGAAGACTTAAGCCGTCTTCAAGAATTTGCAGGGCTGTCTTGGGAAAGAGGTGTGACTCCTTCTGCTTGTCCCCAGAGGGTAAAATTAGAAACAATGGATTAAAATTGTAGAGAGTCATATTTCAACTTGATGTAAGGGGGGGAAATTGCTAATAAATTAGAAAGAGACTCCTTGGAAGATAGGGGTTTTCTCCTGACTTGAGGTCTTGGACCAAAAGTTGGATGATCACCTGCAGCATTTTCTGTAAAGGGACTTCTGACCTAGGCATGTGTTAGAACTGACAGCTTCTGAGCTCCTACCTAACTGGAATTCTGTGAAGTCTTTTCTTCTCCCATCAAAACTTTCATTTCTTTATTTAAATATTCTCGGTTTGCTTTGACAGAAAACTTCTGGCTAAAGTAATTGACATTAGGGTTGGTTTCCACTTCTGGGAATTCCTATGACATAAACATGACCAGCAAAAGGTATGTCCCATAATACTTGCCCAAATGTTCATTCCCAGTTGCATGGGAGTTATTCTAATCCAAAAGATCAGGGGGCAAGTGAGGAAAGGGTGGAGGAGGGGAAGTCCTCTGATCACCCTAGTTCCATTTAGGATTTTTAAAAAAGGTTTTTGTGAAATTAGTGTAATGAATTTCTTATGGTAGAATTTTGGATTGGGAGACAAAATAAAATGAAGAATTTCAGGTATTATATGGGCCTCAGATTATAAGAGAAGATACAAAGATAGAAGGGATCTCTGAGGCCATCTAGTACAATGCCTTCAGTTATTTTAGAGATCAGGAAAATAAGGCCGAGGAAGGTCAAATGATTTGCCCAAGGTTTCACAGGTAGTAAGCATCAGAGGTAAAACTGGAACTTGGATTATCTCACTCAAACCAGGGAGTGCTTTTTTCTCCATACATTTATTTTTTTTTTTCTATTAGGCTTTTTTAGCCATTCCTTAAATCATACCATATAAAACATTGCCTACTTCTATGGCCCCTGTAGTTGGCCTAGTCATGTAACAATCTCTTCACCACTGCTCTCCCACCACCAATGCCACCACCACAAATCCTACCAAACAAGGAAGTGGATAGAATTAGAGAAGACTCTGGGAGCGTCATCTGGAAGCCTATACAAATGTGAATTGTCATTAGTGGTGCTTGGCAGATGCACCTAGCAAGGATAAAAGTTTTCTTTTACTGGGCTGTTATTTGGACTTTGCTTCTTAAAGGGGCAAAATACCATGTCTTCTGCTGCCACCCAACCCCCAAAGAAAAATCTGAGTCAGGTTTTCAATTCAGTGTGTGGCAATCTAATACTGAAAGCAGAGAAATAGGTTAACAACTGTTCTCTGCCCTTCCTTCCCTGTACTGGTGGGCCCAGAAGTGACTGAAGTTTTGCTCCAACTGCTGGCACAATTTTTTTTGTCTTCTCTTAAGATCAAAAATAATAGGATTAGTCCTGAAAAAAATAACACTCTGGTGTTTGAGGTATTTTGGCAGAAGTATCCTTCCCCTGGCCCACTTTTGAGCCAAGCCTCCAGTCTAACTGCATTGCTTCTGTTGATCTCTGTGCTGATGCTCTAGCATAGGTCTTTCTCTGCCCCAGCTAGGAATGCTTGGGGAGGGGTTCGGGGGGGGGGGGGAAGTGAAGGGAGCCTGTGTCCTTAGTATAACCTGGCCTGGTGTTAATCACACTAAAGTGACATCCTTTCTGCATACTTACTGTGGACATCGTCTATCTCTGCCGCCACCCTGCACACATCCCGTTCTATCTGAGTCTTTGGCATCACCAATAGCCCTAACAATGTCTCCCAGTGTTAGGGCCTCTGGGCCTCTCTGGCAAAATGAGTATCCTGGCCCCTT
>CM053622.1:667593882-667624086 GCA_028646595.1 Phalanger gymnotis
CTCCTGGTCTGGTAAGTCCGCGTCTGGTCTGTTTGCGCCGTGCGCGCTGGGCTCAGCTCCTCTCCCCTCAGTTGGGGCCTGGGAGGTCCGTGTGGGACAGACCTTACCCAGAGACCATCCAAGCTGTCCTGGTGTGGGGCCCTGCTTCCCTCTGCCACTTTGTGGGTTCTGCAGCTCTAGAATTGGTTCAGAGCCATTGTTTTATAGGTTTTTGGAGGAACTTGGTGGGGAGCTCACGCCAGTCACTGCTTCCCAGCCGCCATCTTGGTTCCACCCCCCTATGCCATCCTTTTCATATGTTATTAACTAAAAGCCCTTCCCCATACTGTTTGTCCTCCTCTTAACCTTCTACAACTTAGCAAAGTCCTTCCTAAAATGTGACGCTAAGAATTAAACACCATATTCCAGATGAGGCCTGTTGCTAGAGAAATGAGGAAACATCGCATCCTCTTTCCTAGAGACTAGAAGTTCCTAACCTGGGGTGGGTGCATGGATAGATTTCTGAGGGTCTGTGAACTTTGATGGGGAAAATATATGTTTATACTACATATTTTATTTGACATATTTGAAAACATTGTGCTGAGAGTGGGTACAAAGGCTTCACCAGATTGTCAAAGGGATCCATTACTCATGAATGATTAAGAACTCCTGCTAGACTCTTTGCCCACTTTAATGCAGCCTCAGTTTACATGAGCTTTTTTGGAGGGACGGGAGGCATGTAACACTAATGACTCCAGTTTGCAATCCACTAAAATCCTGAAGTATCTCTCAGAATACCTGCTGTGTCTAGCCATACCTACACTATCTTATACTTATGAAGTTGATTTTTGAATCAAAATAAAATATGCTGCATATTTTTTCTATTAAAATTTTATCTTACTCAATTTAGCCCAAGGTTCTTGCCTGTTGACATCTTTTTAAAATTGTGACTGCCATCATCTGTTAGAGAACCTTCCCAGCTTTGTGCCATCTACAAAAGGGAGAAGTATGCCATCTTTGCATTAATTCAATTCGCTAATAAAAAATATTAAATGCTACAAAGCCAAGCACATTTCCCTGGGGCACACACTCCTACTAAGTTGACACCAACTCATTAAATGACTATTCCTTGGGTCTAACCATTCATCCAGTTCTGAATCACATTAATGGTGCTATTTTGCAGTAACCATCTAGCCAAATTTTCCATAAGCCTAACATGAGAAACTAGCACTTACATCTATAGCACTTACCTGACACAGCAGGGAATTGTGTCAGGTAACAATAAAAGAAATAAAGCTTTTCGTGTATGTCCTGTTCTGAGTGAAGACATGATGATTCTTTGTGATTGTTGCTAACTTTTTGAGAGGATTGCTAATCATCTCTTTAATAGTAACTCTCCTTGTTTTCTGGGTTTTTTTTTTCCAGGAAAGGAAATCCAGCTCATTGGTTTATCACTTGGAAATGCATTTTCTTTCCTTTTTTGAAATTGGGAATCTGCCCATCTCCATTCTTATAGTACCTCTCCCATTTTCCATGATCTTTAGATGATTACTAGAGGTGCCTCAGTAATCACATCTGCCATTTCTTTCCATACCCTAGGATTCACTTCATCAGGTCCAAATGACTCAAACTCATTAAGGGCAGTTAGGTGTTCTTGGTATAGAACTTAATGTCCATATCAATCATTTTGGCACTTAACCGTATGATGTTTTGTAGGAAGCATGGAGCAAAGAAAAGAGCCCTGAGTCAAGAGACCTGAATTTAAATCAAGGTACCACCCCCACTTGGCCATATGAAGGAAACCTAACCTCTCAAAGCCTAGGCTCTTGATGTAAAAAAAAATGCTGCTGAATATATTTGTACAAGCTACCTCACCACATTTTTGTTAGTTTATATACTTTAAAGTACTATGTGGTTGTTGAACTGGATAGCATCAGGATAGGAATAGAGAATTGGATATAAATTAATTATTGCTTTTAAAGAGATGATATGGTAATAATTCACATTTATATATCACTTTCAGGTTAATAACGCGCTGACCTCAAAGCAATACTAAGAAATTGAGAGATAGATGGAGTTGTAGTATTTGCCTATTTTATACATGGAGAAAATGAGGTTTGGAGATTTTGAGAGACTTGCCCTTGGTCATGCAATTAGTTAGTGTCTCCTGACCACGACAAGATTATTGGAGTTACTAGAGGGTAGGGAAGACAACATGTAGTATTTATTTTTTTATTTATATCACTATCAGAAGTGCAATAGTCTTCAATAAGGGTGGAAGGGGTGGGAAGAAATGGAAGATTTAAAGAGCCATTATAATTCACCTTCTTTGCCTGCCTCTCTTCCATTCCATGTAAATGTTTGATGGTAGTTTGGTTGTTGAACCAAAGCAAATAAGGAAGCCAATAAGTGTTTAAGGCTGGATTTGAACTAAGGTCTTCCTGAATCTAAGCCTAGTGTTCTACCTAGGTCTTTTCCTATTCCTCCCTGCTAGTTGCCTTTTCACCCTGGAGAAATTTCTTTCCTGATGCCCTACTTTCTTAATTGGTGACTACCTTCCCAGACTAGTAATTCCATATTTCTTACTTCCCTTCATTCCTAATTTGGATCTCTGGCCTTCTTCCCCTCCTCCTCCTGCTCCTCCTCTCCCTTTTCCTCCTACCACATTTCCTCTTCTACTTTTCCCACCTCTTTCCCTCCTTTATCTTTCCTTCCTTCTTTCTCCAGTCCTTTCACATTTCCCCTACTTCTCTCCTCTTTTTTTCCAACAACCTTGCCAAGTTCACCACCCAATTTCAAGCTCCTCTTTATGTACTATCTTCCCTCATTAGAATGCAAGCTTTTTGAGGACAAAAACTGTCTTGCTTGCCAGTGCTTGTATTCTTCATATTTAGCCTAGTGGCTGGCACATAATAAACAATGAATAAATGGATGATTTACCTCCTACTCTCTATCTGTCATCTCTCTATCGATCGTCTGTAGGAGAGGCTTCAAAACTCATCTAGTCCAAAGTTTTCATTTTATATATATACAAAGATGAGGAAATTGAGGATGAGATAAGGGAGCAGACTTTCCCAGGTTCCCTCAACCACACAGATGAGATTGCACCTCAGGTCATCGGACCCCAGTTCTACTCTCTTTCCGTTATCCTTGCTGATACAGAGATAGATTCTGCAAAAAACAGGGCCCATGTGTAATGGTGAAGAGGACATTTGATTTTTCACACTGGGCTGAGAAAAAAACTCAGAATTATCGTTGTAGGTATACCAACAGGCAAACTGACAAAAAGCAGAAATATCTAATGGAAAGAAATAGGAAGGAAAAAAGCTCCACCCCCACTCCCACCCCCTACCTCCCATCCATGCATATGCCCAAAGCATAGTGACAAGACCTTCCCTCCATGTTCCTTCAAACAACCCCTCTTGAAATGAGACCATATAAAACAAGAAACTCAGAAGAACCAAAATAATAACAGATGTACTCTAAGTGTTCCCAGACCTAAACACCTTGGAAAGTGGAGGTCGCATTCATTAAAATTGATCCCTATCTTAAATAGTTTTGACACATAGTCTCAGCCTTCATGGTAAGCAATGGAGTTCTTTGAAGAAATCCATACCAGCCCAGCTAAGCTCTGTCATACAGGGTTTTCCTGACCTTCTATTTTCACATCAGTTGTTCCAAGTTTGTTAAAATCATGGAGGTTTTTCAAGTGATGGTTCATTATGATGACATTTTAACAAAAAAGTAAGCCTGTATGCGCACATGTACAATGTCGTGCATTTAAGTAAGGCCTGACCGTTTTACCTGAGATCAAGCTGGGTGGGGGCAGTATTTTAGAATAACTTTGTATTCATTTATAAGTAAATTGAACTAAAGAACTCCTCCATCTCCTCCCAAGTGGCACTTGTATTTCATTAAATTTATCATTTATCAGAAGATATAAGTATTGGAAGATGCCCTTCTATTGTATGAACTGTCTAGGACTGTTCTGTGGATGAAATAGTTTCTCATACCTTTGTACCTTTAAGAACCACAATGGGGTGTGACTGGCACATACTATGCAAGGATGCAACTTTTGTGAATGTCAGACATTCCAGGTAAAGTCTGCTCCTGGTTTGACAAAGGTTTTCTCTTTTGTTTGTTCTGATGTTTAACCCTGGTCCGATTTCTGTCCCCAATTTCATACCCTACTGAGCCTATACTCATTCTCTGGTTTCCACAATTACCACCTGACTCTATATCCATTATTTTCTGATTTAGATCTTTGATTTTATAATTGTCCACTGCTTTGGGTCGCTCTTTCCCCCGGTAAACTTGCCCCCTTTCTCAAGGCCAAAAAAAAAAAAAAAAGACCAGTGGCCTTAACTCCCTGACTTTTGCATGATCAACACTAACTTGAGTTGATATAAAGAATAAGCTCTGTGAGGACAAGTTCTATATTTTTGTCTTTGTAGCACCATGCCTAACAGTTTCTGGCATATGGTAGGCACTTAAAATATACTTTTTGAATGAATGAATTCTCTACACATAGTGGATATTTCCTGAAAGTTATTGACTACTGCCCATTTTAGGTTTTTATTCAGTTTCTTATCCATCACATTAATATGTAGTCAACTAGTTGACCAAAAGATACTCGCACTAAAATCACACCTTGGAAGACTGGCAAGTTGCTTGAAATAAGCGTAGGTGGCTGCTTCACCCATGATGAGAACTTCAGGAATTTCACCTCATTTATGGGTAGATAGACTTCCAAGGGCATTTTCTGGACACATATTTTTCACCTTAAGGGACAAGAGTGACTGTATAATGTTACTTTAGATAGAGGAGTCCAGCTCAGGTAGTGGGGGCAGGATAACCCCCAAATCGAATTGGAGCTCTTTGTTGCTGTTATTGTTTTGTCAATTTAATTGTGCATAACACTTCATGACCCGAGTTAAGGTTTTCCTGGCACAGATACTTCAGTGGTTTGTCATTTCCTTCTCCAGCTCATTTTATAGATGAACAATTGAGGTAAACAGGGTCAAGCAACTTGCCCAGAGTCACACAGCTAGTAAGTATTTGATGCCAGATTTGAACTAACTCCATGCTCTAAAACTGATCAAATTGTTCGTTCTTTAAGGGACGGGGACCATGGCGAATTCTTTTTCTCCTTATATGACCTAGCACTCAGCATGGTCCTCTACTCGAAGTAGACATTTAATAAATAGTGAATAAATGGATTATTGTCATGTGTGTCGTCTTGTATGAAATAGATTCATTCCTTTAAAAAGCTATTTGTCAGTAGAGCCAAGGTGGCAGAGTAAAAGCAGGGATTTGCTTGAGCTCCCCCACCAAAGTCTTCCAAATACCAGTAAAAATGACTCTAAACAAATTCTAGAGCTACAGAACACCCAAAATGACAGAGTGAAACAAATCTCCAGCCCAAGACAAACTGGAAGGCCAACAGGAAAGGTCTATTGCCTTGGCTGGGAGTGGAATGCAGTCCAGCATAGGTTGCACTGGCACAGACTAGGCCAGAGCAGGCCCCAGGAGATTGAATCACTGACAGCTGTGGTGGTTTCCAGACTTCTCAGCCCACAAATGCCAAAGACAAATAGGTCAGTGGGAAAACTCTGTTGTTCCTGGGTGAGAGAAGAGCATGATCCGACCCCAGCCCTGGGGTGGTGGAGGTGATGGTGGCAACAGCTACAGCGGCCACAGAAGAAGCAGCAGCAGCTACTTCTGGAACTCCAGACCCATACATGGTGGGGGGCTCAAGTGGCTGATCAGAGGGAGATTGCAGGGATTTCTTTGTGGGCACTGAGGCAGAATTCTCTTGCTTTGTCCTGCTTAGATCTAGCTTGCAATCCTGGGTGGTGGTTCTGGGGTGAGGAGTGCTGGTGTTGCAAAGCTTATGGCGGCTGTGGAGAGGGAATCCTCCTCACAGTTCCAAGGCAGAAAAGAGTGCTTGTGGTCACTCACAGACCAGCACACAGGCCAGGAGAGGAGTAAACACCTCTCCTTTGATCATACCATCATAGAAGAACTGAAAATTTACAGGTGCCTAGAAGTATCTCTGACAACAGCTGAGCAAAACCCCTGAAACTTGGGACAGAGCAGTCTCCATTCTGGAAATAGAGTCCTACCTTGACAAAGAGCTCAAAGGTCAAGTAATTGGTTGGGAAAATGAGCAAACGGCAAAAAAAAATCAGACTATAGAATCTTACTTTGGTGCCAAAGAAGATCAAAACATACAATCAGAAGACAACAAAATTAAAGCTCCTACATCCAAAGCCTCCAAGAAAATATGAATTGGTCACAGGCCATGGAAGAGCTGAAAAAGGAGTATGAAAATCAAGTAAGAGAAGTCGAGGAAAAAATGGGAAGAGAAACGAGAATGATACAAGAAAATCATGAAAAATGAATCAACAGCTTGCTAAAGGAGACCTAAAAAAAAAAACACTGAAGAAAATAACACCTTAAAAAATAGACTAACCCAAATGGCAAAAGAGGTCCAAAGAGAAGAATGCCTTAAAAAGCAGAATTGGCCAAATGGAAAAGGAGGTCCCAAAGATCACCGAAGAAAATAATTCCTTAAAAATTAGAATGGAGCAAATAGAAGCTAATGACTTTATGAGAAATCAAGAAATTATAAAACAGAACCAAAAGAATGAAAAAATAGAAGACAATGTGAGATATCTCATTAGAAAGTTGTTTGTAAATTAAAGATTTCGTAAACTGGATCACAGTTTAAAGACCTATTTAAATATATGGTATTGCTAATTTGCAAATCTTTTTGCAAAGCCAAGAATCCCTCGATAAATTCTTTTTTTTTTTTTTGGAGGGTAGCAGGGTTGGCATGGATCTGGATTTTTAGATAAGGAAATTGCTGAAGCCTAGGTATACTTCAAGAAAGTAGAATATTCCAGATGTGGTGGCATCATCTCAGCAAAGGAGTTCAGTTCAAAGAAAAGCAGGAAGAGAACCAAAGGACTCACCAACACAATTATCTTCATCTGTTGGCCTCATATAAAACCATAGCCCTAAATATCCTTAGGATTTTTTCCCTGCTACTTTCCTGTAAGGAAAAAAAGTGTGTGGGTATGTTTGTATGTCTATATAAGTATGCAGGAAATTGTAGATGGGTAAAGAGAGATTGACAGACAATAACTTGCAAATTTTCATAACGGTGCTCCCCTCTCCCCAGGAGGTGGGAGGGGGAGGGGTTATTAAAATATGTCAGATAGAAAATTGGGAAAATGCCAGGCTCGCTCTCTATCTAGAGAATTGAAAACCAAAGCCAGGTGGAAGGGTGATCCAGCTTAGCCCTTGCTAGCTGCAGGAATACATTGGACCACTTTTGGGATATGGATGAGAACTAGATGGGAGGAAAAAGAAAGAATTCTGCAACCTAGCTGTCACCATTCTTTCCAGGTCAGCCCCAGAGACCTGAAGGTGCCTAGGAGGACTGGCCACTTCCCAAAGGGTTCTGGTGAATTAAAGACTACGTGATATGCCCCCAAGACTCTGTCTTAATGCTGCTAATCACCTGAGGGATCTCACATGCCCATCTAGGTGTTCACTGAGCTGAACTGCTGCCTTGAATTTAAAGTCGGCTCTCCAGGGTGCCAGGAGTGGTTTCTTTACAGCTATATTTGTCCCCAATTGGGTTCACTCTGGTTTTCATGTACACTGATAGGTCACTCCCAAGGTCCTGGGGGCTTAAGAGCTGCTCCCAGATACTGGAATTTCCATTGCCCTGCTTTTAAAGAGGAAAGCTGAGGAGAAAGGGGGCTGGAAAGAATAAAGGGGGAAAATTTCAGCACAGACCCTTGGTATCATGCCCCAAACTGTGAGGAAGTCTGCAATTCTTAAGTGTTCTTTCATTGTTGAAAGTTACAAAAAATAATAGTCACATCATCTTCTTTTCTATTCAGTGCCCCTGTACAATTTCTTATCACATTAATAACCAGATTGTATGTTGCAGCAGCTGGCAGAAGGAGAAGACATTCAAATGGAAAGAATTGGGCCAGATTTTGAAGCGAAGAAAGAAGGCAACCAGAAATGTTTCTACACTACAAGTCGATCATTTTACTTAATCTTTGCCCCATACAACCAATTTTGTACCCTAATCCCAATCATCATCATTTTATACTAGAGGGGAAAAGAAGAGAAGGGAAGAGAAAAGATGAAAAGAGAGGGAAGGGAAAAGAAAAGACATGGAAAAGTAAGGGAATTATCCTGAAGTACTAAGTACCACTGAAGTGGGGTGACCGAATTGGAGTTGCCCAGGCTAGGAAAAAGGATATATGTCTCATATTTCCTTTCTTTTCTTTTTAAAAATTTATTATTTATTTTGACATCATTTTATTTTAAATTTTTAGCCCTAAATGCTCTCCCTCCTCTCACCCGTCTCCTCCTGACTAAGAAAGCAAGCAATATGATATCAACTAAGCATGTGAAATCGTGCAAAACATATTTCCATATTGGCCATATCTCAAAAAAGAAGCAAGAAAAATAAAAAAATAATAATACCTCAACTTGCACTCATAGTTCATCAGTTCTCCTTCTGGTGGTAGAGAGCATTTTTTTAACACGAGTCCTTTGGAATTTTCTTGGATCATTCCACAGTCAATCTTTTCCACAGATCTTTCACAGCTGATCGGCATTACATTGTCGTTACTGTGTACAATGATGTTCCAGTTCTCCCTTCACTTAGCATCAGTTTATATGGGTCTTGCCATGTTTTATTTTTCTGAAACTACCCTATTCATCATTTTTATTGAACAATAGTACTCCTTTGCAACCATCTGCCACAACTTGTGCAGCCAGTCCTCAAATGATGAGCATTGCCTCAATTTCTAATTCTTTGGCATCACAAAAAGAACTTTTATAATGTATAGGTCATTTCCCTTTTTCTCTGATCTCTGTGGAGTACAGACACAATAATGCTATTGCTGGGTCAAAGGGTATGCATAGTTTTATAGCTCTTTGGTAATAGTTCCAAATTCTTCTCCAGAAAGGTTAGACCAGTTCACAACTCCAACAACAGTTTATTTGTGTACCTATTTTTTCTCACCCTTTCCATCATCTATCATTTCTGATAGGTGTGAGGTAGTACTAGAGAGATGTTTGAATTTGATTTTCTCTAATTAATAGTAATTTAGAGGAGGCAGAGCCAAGATGGCAGAGTGAAAGTAGAGACTCAACTGACAAACCCCTTCAAATACCTTTAGAAAGTGACTCTGAACAAATGCTAGAGTGTTAAAACCCACAAAGAGACAGAGTGAGACAAATTTCCAACCCAAGACAACCTGGAAAATCAACTGGAAGGGTCTGTTGCACTGGGCTGAACACACCTCAGAGGAATGAATCACTGATAGCAGTGGCAGTTTCCAGAATTCTCAGCCCACAGACACCAGAGACAACTTCAAATGTTAGTAGGAGGGGTCTGTTGGAACTGGGTGAGAGAAAAGTGCAGTTCAGCACAGGATGTGCCATATATAGCCCCAGCCCCAGCCCCAGCAAACCAGGATCATGCCTTGGGGGTGAGTGAATCAGCAGCAACAGTGGCGCAGCTACTCCTGGAGCTATCAGCTCAAGAAGTATTTTAAAATTCAAATAAGAGAGGTAGAAGAAAAATTGGACAATGCCCTTAAAAATACAACTGACAAAATGGAAAAAAATATACTGAAGAAAACAACTCCTTAAAAAGTAGAATTGGCCAAATGGAAAAGGAGGTAAAAAAAACTAACTGAGGAAAACAATTTACTAAAAATTAGAGTTGGGCAAGCCGAAGTTGGACTCTACGGGACATGAAGAATCAGTCAAGCAAAATCAAAAGAATAAAAAATAGAAGAAAATGTAAAATACCTCATTGGAAAAACAACTGACCTGGAAAATCGATCCAAGAGAGATAATTTAAGAATTATTAATCTACCTGAAAACCATGATCAAAAAAAAAAAAGAGCCTGGACAGCGTCTTTCAAGAAATCATCATTGAAAACTTCTCTGAGGTGCTAGAACCAGAGGGAAAAATAGTCATCAAAAGAATTCACTGATCACCTCCTGAAAGAGATCCAAAATTGAGAACACCAAGGAATATTGTGGCCAAATTCCAGAATTATCACATTAAGGAGAAAATACTGTAAAGCAGCCAGAAAAAAATTAAATATTGTGGAACCACAGTCAAGATTATGCAGGACTTTTCAGCTTCTACATTAAAAGATTGGAGAGCTTAGAATATGATATTCCATAAGGCAAAGGAGCTTGGATTACAACCAAGGATCAATTACCCTGTGAAATTGAGCATAATCTTTCAGGGGAAGAGGTGGATATTCAATGAAGTAGAGGAGTTCTAGATTTTCCTGATGAAAAGACCAGAGTTCAACAGAAAATTTGATCTTTAAGTACAAGACTGAAGAGAGGCATAACAAGGTAAGCAGGCAAGAAAAACAACAACAGCAACAACATGTTATTCAGCAAGGGCAAATTGTTTACATCCCTATGTGGGATGCTACTTATATAACTCTCGAGAACTGTATCTTTATTATATGACGTTTAGAAGGGATATACATAGACCAAGGAGGTGAGTGCAAGGTTACTTTGATGTGATGATAAAAAACCTAATTAAGTAGTGAAAAGGGATTATAATGGGAGAAGAGGAAAGAAGGAGGCAGAAAAGGGTAAATTACATCACAGGAAGAAGCACAAATACACATTACAGTAAAGGGAAAGAAGGGAGGGAGATGAGCATTGTCTGAAGTTTACTCTCATCACATCTATATCTAACTGAGTATGTTATTAAATAACATACTCAGTTAGATATAGAAAACTAACTTGTCTGTTAGGCAGTAAGAGAGGAAAGGGGAAAGAAAAAGGAGAGGGAGATAGAAGGGAGGGCAGAAAGGACCACAGGTCTTGGAACATATTATATCAAAGACCAAAAGACCTGGGGCTCTGGCAGAAAATATCATACCCTTCAAATTTAAGTATTATCTTGAATGAAAAAAATGGTCATTTGACCAACACTCAGACTTTCAAGACTTTATTAAAAAAAAAATCCTCACCTTAATAGAAGATTCAACATACAAGAACCAAGAGAAACACAAGGTATGTACCAAAGACTGACTATAAGGGATTCATAAAGACAGACTATGTACCTTTTATATGACATAAAATGCAAAATTATGTTTAAGATTCTTATTAATAATTGTCGAGCACATAAGAAAGAGGGGGATAAATCTCACTATGATATGAATTTTAAAAGTAAAACCATTTGGAAATAGCTAAAAAGAGTAACTGTTTTATACAAAAGTGGTGCAAGAGGAAGAAAGGATACAAAAGATTTAGATGGGGGAGGAAGGCTGGTAGTTCTGGTAACCTACTTTCATCAGGAATGGGTTTAAAAGGGAACAATACATATATATTAGAAGAGTATAAAAGTCTCCTAAATTTAGAAGAAATAAAATGACAGGGGTAAAAGACAAGGGAGGGATTTTTAGAGGGGAGAATGAGGGAATAGGTAAAGGGAGTTTAGATTAATGGGAATGGGAGGACAGGGGAGGGATCCTTGGAGGGGGGAAGGCAAGTAATAGGAGGGCAGGGTAGTTGGAGGAGGAGGGGGCTCAGCAAGTAATAGGAGGGCAATGTAGTGGTTAGAAGCAAAGTAGAGAAGGCAGGAGGGATAGGAAACAAGAGATACATACAAACATAAAAACAAAGATCAGGAGTAGAGCATGTTTGGGAAAATATATGCCTATATATGGATGTATATATGTACAAGTGTATGTATATATCTGTATGTGTGCGTGTGTATATATATATATATATGTGTATATATATATATATATCTGTATGTGTATGTATATATCAAGAAACATAGCTAAACTATATTGTAGCCTTCTGGGGGGTGGGGGGAGGGGACAAAAGAATAAAGTTAAAAACTAAACAGCAGAGAACAAAAGAAAAAACAAGGAAGCAAAGAAAAGATGGACAATTCTCAACACAAGGTGTATTATTTATCATACAGGCTTTCTTGAAATGAAAATTTATTGTTACATATTTTGAATCCTCTCTTATGTCTGCTATGCACATGACATGCTTTTTTTTCTTTTTTACTTTGTATTTAAGTTTCTGTATTTAAGTTTATGATATGTTTTTGGTTCTTTTCTCTATTCTGTATTTGTATTCCAGTAAAATAAAAAAAATAATAAAAAAATTTTTAAAGATAAGAAAAAAAGACAGGGGAAAAAAAAACTATAATGACAAATCCAAAATAAGAAATTGGAATTCAAAATAAAGAGAAAATAAAGAAAATTATCATAAACTAAAAAAAATGAAGGGAGGGCAGATCGAAGGAGGTGGTGCTCAAAAACAAAACTCTTGTGAGGAGGGAAAAGGAGAAGGGAGGAAAAAAAGCATAAATGAGGAGGGGGGAATAGGATGAAAAAAAGACACAGATAGCAATCATAACTGTGAATGTGAATGGAATTAACTCTCCTATAAAATAGAAGCAGATAGCAGAATGGATTAAAAACTGTAATCCTACAATATATTGTTCACAAGAAATACCTTTGAAACAAAGGGATATACACAGGGTTAAGGTAAAAGGCTGGAGTAGAATATATTATGCTTCAGATGAAGTAAAAAAAAAAAAAGCAGGGATAGCAATCCTAATCTCAGACAAAGCAAAAGCAAAAACATACCCAATTAAAAGAGATAAGGAAGGAAACTATATCCTGCTAAAAGGCACCATGGAAAATGAAGTAATATCATTACTAAACATATATGCACCAAGCGGTATAACATCGAAATACTTAGAGGAGAAATTAAGGGAGTTACAGGAAGACACAGACAGTAAAACTATACTAGCAGGGGCCTTCAATGTCCCCCTCTCTGAACTTAATAAATCTAATCTCAAAATGATCAAGAAAGAAGTGAAGGAGGTGAATAAAATTTTAGAAAAGGTAGATATGGTAGACCTCTGGAGAAAACTGAATGGATATAGAAAGGAATATACTTTCCCTCAGTGGTACATGGCACATACACAAAAATTGACCAGGTACTAGGGCTTAAAAAATTGACGTGCCAGTTCAGAAAGGCAGAAATATTAAATGCATCCTTTTTAGATCATGATTATAGGTAATAAAGAGCCATGGAAAGATAGACTAAAAATTAATTGGAAACTAAATAATCTAATCATAAAGAATGAGTGGGTCAAACAACAAGTCATAGAAACCATCAATAATTTCAAACAAGAGAATAACAATCATGAGACAATATACCAAAACTTATGGGATGCAGCAAAGCAGTTCTTAGTGGAAGTTTTATATCTCTAAATGCTTACATGAATAAAATAGAGAAAGAGAAGATCAATGAATTGGGCATACAACTGAAAAAGCTGGAAAGATGACAAATTTAAAATCCCCAATTAAATACCAAATTAGACATATTGAAAACCAAAGGAAAGGGTAATAAAATTGAAATAAAGAAAACTGTTGAACTAATAAATAAAAGTATGAGCTGATTTTATGGAAAAACGAATAGAATAGATAAACCTTTGGTTAATTTGATTTAAAAAAAGAAAGAAGAAAACCAAATTACCCATATCAAAAAAATGAAAAGGGTGAATTCACCACCAATGGAGAGGAAATTAAAACAATAATTAGAAACTATTTTGCCTAACTGCATGCCAATAAACTTGACAATCTTAGTGAAATGGATGAATATTTACACAAAATATAAATTGCCCAGATTATCAGAAGAGGAAATAAAATACTTAACCCTATTTCAGAAAAAAACAAAAAAATGAACAAGCCATCAATGAACTCCCTAGGAAAAAATCTCCAGGGCCAGATGGATTTGCAAGGGAATTCGATCAAACATTTAAAGAACAATGAATTCCAATACTATATAGACTATTTGGGAAAATAGGTGAAGAAGGAGTTTTACCAAATTCTTTTTATGATACAAATACAGCACTGATACATAAACTGGGAAGACTCAAAACAGAGAAAGAAAATTATAGACCAATTTCCCTAATGAATATAGATGCAAAAAATTTAAATAAAATATTAGCAAAAAGATTACAGCAACTTATCACAAGAATAATACTCTATGACCAGGTAGGATTTGTACCAGGAATGCAGGGTTGGTTCAATATTAGGAAAATTATCAGCATAATTGACCATACCAACAACAAAACTAACAAAAACCATATGATTATCTCAATAGGTACAGAAAAAGCTCTTGACAAAATACAACACCCATTCCTATTAAAAACACTAGAGGGGGGCAGCTAGGTGGCACAGTGAGTAGAGCACTGGCCCTGGAGTCAGGAGGACCTGAGTTTAAATCCGGCTTCAGACATGTGACACATATGCTAGCTGTGTGACCTTGGGCAAGTCACTTAACCCCAATTGCCCTGTCCCCCCTCCCAAAAAAAACACAAGGGAGCATAGGAATAAATGGAGTATTCCTTAAAATGATAAGTAGCATCTACCTAAAACCATCAACATGCATTATATGAAATGGGGGTAAGCTAGAAACATTTCCAATAAGATCTGGGGTGAAACAAGGATGTCCATTATCACCACCGTTATTCAATATGGTACTAGACATGTTAGCTTTAGCAACATAAGAAGAAAAAGAAATTGAAGGTACCAGAACAAGCAAAGAAGAAACAAAGCTATCAGTCTTTGTAGATGATATAATGATATACTTAGAGAATCAAAAACAAAAACATTCTAGAGAATCCTAGAGCAATAAGAAATAGAAATAGAAATAGAAAACTACTAGAAATAATTAACAACTTTAGCAAAGTTTCAGGATATAAAATAAGCCTACCTGGATCCTTGGCATTTCTACATATTACTAACAAGGCCCAACAGCAAAAGATAGAAAGACAAATTCCATTTAAAGTTACTGTAGACATTATAAAATATTTGGGAGTCTACTTGCCAAAACAAACCCGGGAAATATATGAACACAATTACAAAACACTTTTCACACAAATAAAGTCAGATCTAAATAATTAGAAAACTTCAGTTGCTCATGGGCAGGCTGAGCTAATATAATAAAAATGACAATTCTACCTAAATTAATTTACTTATTCAGTGTCATACCAACAAAACTATCAAAAATTATTTTATACAGCTAGAAAAAAATAATAACAAAAATCATCTGGAAGAAAGAAAGTTCTAGAACATCAAGAGAATTAGTGAAAAGAAATGCAAGGGAAAGTGGCCTAACCATACCAAATCTTAAATTGTATTATAAAGCAGCAATCATCAAAACTGCTTGGTACTGGCTAAGAAATGGAGTGGTGGATCAATGGAATAGGTTAGGTACATAAGATACAGTAGTCATTGACTATAGTAATCTACTGTTTGATAAAACCTAAAGACTCCAGCTTCTGGGATAAGAACTAGCTATTTGACAAAAAATGCTGGAAAAACTTGAAAAGTTTTAGTATGGCACAAACTAGGCACAAACCAATATCTTACACCATATACCAAAATAAAGTCAAAATGTGTACATGATCTAGATATGAGGATTGATACTATAAGCAAATTGGGAGTGCAAGGAGTAGTTTACCTGTTAGATTTATGGAGAACTGAAGACTTTATGACCATACAAGAGATAGAGAACATTATGGAATGAAAAATGGATAATTTTGATTACATTAAATTGAAAAATTCTTGCACAAGCAAAGCCAATGCAACCAAGATTAGAAGGGAAGCAGAAAACTGGGAAAAAAATTTTACAACCAAGGTCTGATAAAGTCCTCATTTCTAACATACATAGAGAACTGAGTCAAAATTATAAGAATACAAGTCATTCCCCAATTGATAAATGATCAAAGGATATGAACAGGCCGTTTTCAGAGGAAGAAATTAAAGCTATCTATAGTCATATGAAAAAATGCTCTAAATCACTATTGATCAGAGAAATGCAAATCAAAACAACTCTGAGGTACCACGTCACACCTATCAGATTGGCTAACTTGACAAAACAGGAAAATGATAAATGCTGGAGAAGATGTGGGAAAATTGGAACACTAATGTATTGTTAGTGGCATTGTGAACTGATCCAACCATTCTGGAGAGAAATTTGGAACTACTGGCAAAGGGCTATAAAAATATGCATACTCTTTGACCCAGCAATACTGCTTTTAGGTCTGTGTCGCAAAAAGATCATACAAATGGGAAAGGGACCCATATGTACAAAAATATTTATAGCAGTTCTTTTTGTGGTGGCAAAGAAGTGCAAAATGAGAGGTTGCCTATCGGTTGGGGAATGGCTGAACAAGTTGTGCTATATGAATGTAACGGAATACTATTGTGCTCTAAGAAATGATGAGCAGGCAGATTTCAGAAAAACCTGGAAAGCTTTGAATGAACTCATGCTGAGTGAAGTAAGCAGAACCAGGAGAATATTGTACATAGTAACTGAAACATTGTGCAATGACTAACTTTGAGGGACTTATCTCTTCTTAGCAATGCAAGGATCCAAGACAACTCTAAAGGACTCATGATGGAAAATGTTGTCCACATCCAGAAAAAACTATGGAGTCTGAATGCAGATTGAAGCATATTATTTTTGCTCTTTTTTTTTTTTATTGTTTCTTCTTTCTCATGGTTTCTCCCTTTGGTTCTAATTCTTCTTCACAACAACACTAATGTCAAAGTAGGTTCAACATGAATGTATATGTTGAGCCTATATCAAATTACATTCCACCTTGGAGTTGAGGAAGGGGAGGGATGAAAAGAAAGTTTAGAACTCAAAATCTTACAGAAGTGAACGTGGAAAACTAAAAATTAATTAATTAAAATAGTAATTGAGAGCATTTTTTTTTTCATATGACTAGAGAGGGTTTTGATTTCTTCTTCTGAAAACTTCCTGTTCATGTCATTTTGCCATTTTTCAGTTGGAGGATGACTCTTGTTTTTATAAATTTGATGCAATTCCCTATATATTTAAGGAATTAATCTTTTATCAGAGATACTTGCTATAAAATTTTTGGATATTGTTGCATTGTCTATGGTAACTTTTAAGAAAATATAGTTACCCCGATTATCTCTTTTAATTAGGTTATTTTTGTTTTTGCATTGTCTGAAATCATGATTATTATCCCTGACTTTTTTACTTCGACTAAAGGATAATATATTCTACTCTAGTCCTTTGTTTTAACTCTGTGTGTCTCCTCCTCTCAAGTGTCTCTTGTAAACAATACATTATTTGATTCTGGTTTCTAATCTTTTCTGCTATCTACTTGTTTTACGAGAGAGCTCATCCCATTCACATTCCCTCCATCCTACTTCTTCAATTTATCTCTCTCCAGTCCCTCCTCAAAAGTTGTTTTTCTTCTAAACAATGCCTCTTTTAATCTTCCTTCCCTTTAATCCTTCCCGCATCCCTTATCTTCTTCCCCTCCTATTTCTCCACTGAGTAAGATAGATTTCCTAGATCTCTGCTTTGTTTTGTGGAGGTAATACAATTCCAGCTGATGCACTTAAAACCCTAAAAGATGATTTTGTCAAAGTGCTGCATTCAATATGCCAGCAAATTTGGAAAACACAACAGTGGTCACTGGATTAGAAAAGATCTTTTTAGGTTCCATTCCTCCAGAAGGGTAATGCCAATGAATTTTCAAATTACCAGACAATTACACTCATTTCACATGCCAGCAAGGATACGTTTCAAGCTATATATGCTAGCTTCAAGCAATATATGAACCAAGAATTACCAAAAGAGCATGCTAGTTTTCAAAGACACTGAAGAACTAGAGACCAAATTGCCAACATTCACTGGATTATGAAGAAAGCAAAAGAATTCCAGAAAAACACCTACTTAGGCTTCGTTAATTACACTAAAGCCTTTGATTGTGTGGGTCACAACAAAATGTGGCCAAGTCTCAAAGGTATGGGAATACCAGATCATCTTACTTCCTGAGGAATCTATATGCTGTCCAAGAAGTAACAGAGAACCAAACATGAAACAACTTATTGATTTAAGATTAGAAAAAAAAAGTATGACAAGGTTATATATAGTCACCTAATTTATTTAACTCATATGTAGAGTACATGCAGAATGCCAGGCTAGCTGAATCAAAAGCTGGTATCAGCAATGTCAGATATGTAGATGATACCACTCTGATGGCAGAAAGCAAAGAGAAATTAAGAACCTTCTTGATGAAGGTGAAATAGGAGGGAATAAAAGAAGGCTTGAAGTTTAACATCAAAAAAACTAAGCCCCTGGCAACTGGTCCCATCACTTCCTAACAAATAGAGAGAAAAAAATGGAAGCAGTGTCAGATTTTATGTATTCTTGGGCTCAAAGATCACTGCAGACAGTGATTGTTGCCATGAAATTAAAAGCTGTTTATTCCCTGGATAGAAAGCTATGGCGAATCTAGACAGCATACTGAGAAGCAGAGTTATCACCTTGCAGCAAAAGTCCATATTGTCAAAGCTATGGTTGTTCCAGTAGCAATACATGGCTGTGAGGGCTGGACTATAAGGAAACCTGAGCACTGCATAATCAATGCTTTTGAATTGTGATGCTGGAGAAGACTAGAGTCCCTTGGACATCAAGGAGATAAAATCAGTGAGTACTTAAAGGAATTAATTCAGACTATTCACTGGAAGGTCAAATACTAAAGCTAAAGTTTAAGTACTTTGTCCACATAATGAAAAGATAGGAAAAGATTTAATGTTGGAAAAGATTGAAGGCAAAAGGAAAAGGGAATAGCAGAGGATGTGAGCTTAATTATCAATTTTCTTTGAGGCTTTGCTTGTACCTATTTTTGTTACTTTCTGAGTTTCTATCTTGGTCTTCCCTATCACCATAGTATCTTTTTATAGTCAAGCTTTGTTATTGTTGTTTCTTCATTTTTCCAGTCTATTTCCTGACTTTGAACTTTATGTTCAAGTTGGGCACTGCCAATCTAGGAGTGGGGAGGCACTGGCCCAAGCTTCAGGTTTTTTCATGCTGCTTTTCTCAGAGCCAGTTCTGGGGGTCTACAAGTTTTTGGTGTTCCAAAGTGCTGTGATCTTGGAAGAAGTGTGGTCTCTTGCTCTGGTCTTAACCAGGAAGGGCCCTTGCTCCTCTTCGGTCACAAGTACTAGCACTCCTACTGACCCTGAAACTGTGATTGGGTCCCCTGCTCTCCTGCAGCCACAAGTCCTAATGCTCTTCTCTTCCTTGGAACTATGACAAGACCTTTGCCTTCTTGTGATCCACCACTGGCACTTCTTTTCTTCCTAGAAATGCAATCCAGAACTGCGTTTGGGCAATAGTGTTGCTAGTCATGGCCTGCACTACCTACTGCTAGTAAAGGGTCCCCTGTGATCTCTTTCTGACCAGTGGTCTGACCCCCTTATGGTCTCACTTGAGAGCTCCCTAAGCTGTTGCTACTGTCACCACTGTCAAGGTTGCCTCTGTTAGAAACATACTTACATTGTCTAGGAATAAGCAAGACTCATTGGGAAACGTTTTTTAATTATACTTATACATTTAATTATAATTTACATTTATTCCCCCTGAATAAATGGGTACCTCCCCTGAACAGAGTACAGGAGAAAGTACAAAGGACTCAGACAGACGCCAGTCCTTTAATAGACCCTCGCCTCAAATCTCCAACCAGGCTCTTCATTGGCCAGATATAAACCCCTGACTGCCTACATCATGCCCTCCTCAAATGGCTCATTTAAGCATGCATAAGAGCCTCCGACCTTTCACCCAACCAACCCGAGGCCTGGTTTCTGCTAAAATTGAGGTGGTGGAGGGGGAAAGGTACACCTGGAAACAAAATTCCTCCTCCCATTTCTTACACCTCCAATGACCATTGCTGGTGCTATTGCCCTGTTCTTGGCTGGCCCCTACCCTGGGGTCACAGACCTCTCTTAAGTTGTCTTAGGCTGGAAAAATCTCTCTCTCTCTCTCTCTCTCTCTCTCTCTCTCTCTCTCTCTCTCCCTCCCTCCCTCCCTCTCCCTCTCTCCCTCTCTTCCTCCCTCTCTCCCACCGTTTGTTGGCTCTGTCACTTTAAAATTTGATTTTAGCCATTGTTTTAAAGTTGTTTGGAGGGGAATATTGGAAAAGCTTGGTTGGGTTGCTGTCTATACTCTGTCATCTTGGCTCCCTCTCCTATTTCTTTGCAATATATTTTTTAAAGTTCCTACACAGATAAGGAACTCTGATAGACGCTGGGGGTACACAGATGAAAGACAATAAGGTTCCTGCTTTTACAGATTTTAAAAGTGAGAATTACGACATTTATGCAAATACTTACTTGTATACAAATGTTATAATGTGAGGTAAGAGTGTGAGAGAGGCCAAGAAATTCAGGTAAAGTTCTATAAAACCATTTAAGAAGGAGAAGATCATGGCAGAACACCTGAATTAAGCCCTAAAGCCCAAAGATTTCAGAGGTTTGAGTCGGGCATTCCTAACAGGGGGAGTGTCCTGCACAAATGCACAGATGTGGGAGATGGCTTCACAAGATCAGAGAATCATGTTAGACTTCTTACTGCTAAGAAAAAGGATATCGTGTGATTCACTTGAAGACGTTCACTAAAATGTCAAAAGAGAAGGATACTACGTGTGTAAACAAATATCATGTACCTCTACATCCTCTGGGTGTAACTAACATAAACAGAAGGGAATAAACTGAATGGAGAAAAGCCAGTCCTCAGAGCAAATTCTACCCCCATCCCTTCCCCAATTCTCCTCCTGCTTTGGCAGAATAATGTATGAACAGGGACTTAGCTGAAAATGCTTGGCTGAAGAATAAATCCTTGGCTGTCACTAAAGGGGAATTCCCAACATTCAAGTGATTTCACTCTGCTAATAACCAATACCTAATAGTTGTTAAGTTGGTTTTGAAGCAAAAGTGAATTATGAAAAAAAATTAAAAAAAAAAAAACAGAACTCCCATTTTAGAACATTATATTCAACAGGAAGTAGAGTGGCCTACTGTGGATAGAGACTTGACCTGGGTTCAGATCTCAGGTCTGGCACATTGTGTTTTGTGCCTCTGAATAAAACATTTCATCCCTTCCAGTCTACCTTCCTAACTAGAAAAACAAGGGTGGTGAGGTTAATTGAACTTCCTACCTTACCCTCATTGGTTATTGGGAGGTTCAAATGAGATAAGGTAAATTAAGCACTTTGCAAACCTTAAGGCACTCTACACCTGCCTTCTATTATCCTGGTAATTAGGGTAATTGGTAACTTCCTACTGAGCTGTGATTTTCCCAGGTTTCTGGGTGGAGATTTCTGTGAAAATGACTGTGACACCCCACCAAGGCAACCCATTCCTTCACATCCAGGAAGTTTCTGACGAAATTCTATAACACTGAGATTTTCTGCCAGATCAGAATCCCTCCCCCCACCACAACAAAACAAAACAACTGGTTGCTTTGCTTCGCTCCAGGAAATTCAAGTGATAAGATTGTTGTCCACCACTCTTTGAGTGAAATGAGTTTCTCACTCACAGCCTAAGCTATGCAGACTCCAAGGGCCTGTTCACTGCACTCTCTGCCAGCTTTCCCTAGGGGAAAAAAATGCCCTTGCTTTGGGGCATTGGCTGTGAAGGAGTTAAAGTCCTTCTTTGCGTTAATCCCACTCTTGAATGGGAGAAGGCTGACAATCCATTCTCTTGCCAGTTGCTATTTTATCCATTTTTTTCCCTTCTCCTTAATCCTTCCTTTGCTTCAGTTTATTAACAAACAGATTTGTGTGACAAACAGCAGTTTATGTCCATTCATCACGTCCCATTGCTCTGCCATGTGCCAGGGCTGCTTCTAAGTAGGCACCTGTAAGAGCCCCATTTCTGCTTGCCAGTCTTCTGCTGTTCATTATTTTCTAGTCAAGGGAATTAATGTACTTTACATGGCAAGAAAAAATCTCTGGCACACTTTCTCTTTATTAGAAATGAGTTATTTTTAGGACTTAATCCCAGGCACCTTCAGCCCACTTAGCAATTGGGCAAGACAATAATGGGTGCGCATGTGCACACTTAAGATAAGAGCTCAAACCTCCTGGCTTTTTGACTTGTGCATCATTTTAGAGGCTTCTTCTCCCTTCAGTGATTCCGTGTAATTGCATTTAATATTAATGGAAGTGATTTGCCAGACAACCCACTGTTAGCAAGAAATACAGCCTCGTTATTTATGGGTTGGCACTTCACAATGTGGGTCCTCTTTCTCTAACCTACTCCCAATGGTGCACACTGAGAAATGGCTGGCAGGGGCTCAAAGGCAGCATTGATTAAAAAAGGGAGTATTGATTTGTCTGTTAGAGGGAGGAAGAAAAGGCATAACTGTACATAGCACCTACTATGTGCCAAATACTAAGCTAACCACTTTTCTTTTTCTTTTACAAATTTCTCATTTGATCCTCACAACAACCCTGAGAGGCAAGTGCTCTTATTATCTCCATTTACAGTTGAGGAAACTAAGGCCAACAGAGGTTAGGTGACTTGCCCAGGGTCACATAGCTAGAAAGTATCTGAAGTCAACCTCTAGACTCCCTGTCTCAGGTGCAGTGTTCTATCCACTGGACCATCTGCCTCTTATAGGCAGTTCTCATAGATACTGCAAGGGTCACGGTCACCATTGACAATAGGATTCTTTTTTTTTCCTGGACTGTCATATACATACTTTTTGCAATTAAATTTCAAATTTCACATTGCTTTATCATAGGATCATAAATTTAGAAACCAAGAAGTCCAGCCCCAATCATTTTACAGATGAGGAAACTGAGGCACAGAAAGATTAAGTGACTTGCTCAGGGTTAGAACTATCAAATTTCTAAGGCTATATTTGAATGTAGGTCTTCCTGACTCCAGGTCTTTCCCTGACCCTTCCTACACCAGCAGATAATCTCTGTATACATTAGGCATATGTACATCCTTCCCTTTTAAATGGAAAGCTAAAAGCTCCCAGTGAATGACTAGAAAAGTAATTTTTCCTTCCATTAAACTCTTTCCTGCTAAGAACATTTGCTTTTTACTCTGAAAATTATGGCTGTATTTCTTATGGTGGTCACCATACATTCAATTAATTTAACAAAAACCACTCATTACCCTCTGGGTCTTTGTAGTTACCTTCATTTGCATGAGAGGGGCATCATGGGGCAAAAGCAGCATCAGCTTTTCCAAAATGATGACATATGTAAAAATGTGGCTAAATATATGTCCTCATTACCTAATGTTTATGTGTATGTGTGTGCATATTTTTTAATGTCTCTATTATCAATATAAAGCAGTTTGGAGGGAAGATGAGTCCTGAGAATAATTAAGAAGAATTGCCTATTAAAAAAAAGTAAAATAAATATGTCCAAACTTGGCCAAACATTAGGATGAGGTTAGGGAGAAGGGTAAGCCAAGGGTGGAAAGGTTATATGCTATCTGCTAAAAGTATTTAAAGGGTGTAAATACCATTGGAAAAAAAGAAGATATTGTTTAGCGTGGTACCAGGAGGGTATAACTAGGAGTGAAGAGGTGGGATTATATGTTTAAAGAAAGGTAAACCCTTGGAGCAGCTGAGAAAGTTTCTTTAAAAAACATCCCTTGAAGAATGGGAGTGGGGGAGAAGTTTTTAAAGGAAACGTATTGGCTACCTGTGAACAGGAATGATATAGGGAATATGCTTATATTTTTCTTCATAAATGGAGTGGCTTAGCAAATTGTCCCATTAAATGTTTCCCTTCTTTTTTGACTGTGAGGACTTGAAAATGAGCCTTCTTGTAGAGAAATAGGAAGGTCTCTTTTTTTTTCCTCTTTCCTGAATTTTGGAACAATTGAGCTTTTTTCATATGATGTTAAAAGAGTTAACCAACTCCTAAAACCAATTTCAGCCCCATTTGTAGGGATATATTGTGATATAGGTCAGGACATAGCATAGAGACCTGGAGCTGGGCCTGTGTTCGAATCTTCCTTCAAGCTATGTGAACCTAATCAGGTAACAGCCTCTCTAAGCCTTAGTTTAATCTACTATGAGGTGGATGACAGTTGTATTAGAAATTACTTTCTAATTTTTTTTCATCTACCTATATGTCTGGACAGTATTTCTTCTGCTAGAATATAAGCTCCTTGTGTTTAGAGATTTTTTCAAATGAAACTGAGCACACCAAGCGCAATGCCCAATGCATAATAGGTGTTGATTGACAGGCAGGTAGGTATTGGATAAAGCACTGGACCTGGAGACAGGAAAACCTGAGTTCAAATCCTATCTCAAGCACCTACTAGCTGTGTGACTCTGGGCAAGTCATTTAACCTCTGTTTGCCTCAGTTTCCTCGACTGTAGAATGGGGATAATAATAGCACTTCCTTCCCAGGATTGTTGTGAGGATCCAATAAGATGATTTCCATAAAGTGTTTAGCACATAGTGGGCACTTAATGAATGTTAGCTATTATTATCCAGCACAGTGCCTGGCATATAAGAAGTACTTCATAAATGTTTATTGACTCAGTGATTGATTGCTCACCACCTTCCATTGATCTTTAGTCACTGGATAATCCAGTGAACAAATCCAGAACTGACAGTCCAGAACTCCCTGCTTGAAGCTGTGCCCCATATTGTAAAAGTATCTTTCCTTGCTCTAGCAATCCCATGGAGTCCAACATACCTTCCAAGCCTGATCTCAGAGGGTTACGAGGGGGAAACTAACCAAGGAATCCAATGCCGCTAAAGTGTAGCAAACATAATGTGCAACAACCAAAGGTGCAACTTCACCTTTGAAGTGGCTCCTGTTAAAGAGAGTGAATTTCATTAATTTATTCATTCAACAAATATTTATTAAGTATTTGACTCTACCAGCAATCAAAAGTGATTCAGAGAAGAGTTTAAAAAAAGATGCATCTTCCCTCTCAGAGCTCACAATCTGAAGTGCTTGAATTTCAGCAGATATATTGGGCCAACTTTACCTTAGCACACATTTTCAAAATACTTTGCGGTTTACAAAGTAATGTTACTTTCAATGATTCTCTTGAGGCAAATGATGCAAAAATGATTATCCCCATTTTATATATAAGCAAACTGAAAATCAGAGAGATAAAAATTACTTGCCTAGAGTCACATGGTTGGTAAAACAAGGCACTTTGAGGGAGACACAAACAAATGAAACCTCCAATACCACTTGACTATAATCTCCCCTGAGAAGTTCTTGGAGAGAGCCCAGGACCCCGAATGCAAGAGCCTTGGGAATTATCAATGTTCTCCAAACCACCAGACCTATTTCTAGCTCAGCTCCCTCCACCATAATTGAGGGGAGAAATAATTGTGGAGAAAGAACCCACTTTCGTCGTCAACAGTAACAAATGTCAACCAACTGCCACTAATAGCCTAATAAGCACAGGATCCCCTGCGGTGGCAGCAGCTACCCACACTCCAACTTACGCACACACACCAGGTCTACTTTCAGTCCAACCTTTCCGGCCACCATCCAGGGAGACAAGTCCTGTGGAGAAAGGGCCAGCCATCCCCAGCAACTGTCAACCAAATACCACTCACACGGCAGGGAAGACAACCTAGCTCAAGCAGGAAGGGATCTGGACGGAAATATAGGAGGCATCATACTTCCATCTGAATAAGTTTAAGGCATGTTCTTCTTTGATCTTGTCACACCTCTACTTAAAATGCTTCGTTAGCTCCCCATCGTGTTTTACATAACATCTGAATTATTTTGGCATTGAAGACTCTTTATTATCTGGCTGGGTGGTACAGTTGATAGAGCTCTAGGCCAGGAGTCAGGAAGACTTCAGTTCAAATATAGTTTCAGATACTTACTAGCTAGGCGACCCTGAACAAGTCAATTAACTTCTGTTTGCCTCAGTTTCCTCATCCATAAAATGGGGATAATAATAGTACCTACCTTTGAGGGTTCTTGTGAGAATCAAATGAAATAATAATTGTAAAACTCCTGGCACAGAGTAAGAGCTATATACATGTTTATTGTTATTATCATTATTATTTCACATGCCTCCCCTTCATGAATTCCCCATTTATTTAAACTAGAAAGTCTCCTCTCTAGTGCACATTCTTGTTTCATAATCTCCTATAATGGACTCTCCAACTCCTCTCCCTACCTCTCTGCCCATCGAAGCCCCTCTCTTCCTTCATACCTCAAACTAGATGTTACCTCCTCCATGAAGCCTTCTCTCATCCCTATCCTTCCAGCTGCAAAGGAACTTTTCGTGGTGCCTGCACTTCTTTTTGCTTATCATATCTTCTCTTCCATCACAGTTACTTGCCCTTGACCTTTCTACTGTATTGTGAGCTTCTTGAGAATTAGATCTGTATCCTATCTATCTCTATCTTCGCTGGCCAGCAGCGTGCCTTACACACAGAGGGTGTGTGATAAACAGTTGTTTCTTTTGTTATCTTTGCTTTATTATTTATCAGAAGGGTTGGCAAGCTGAGCAAGATGTGGGGTGAAGAGGGAAAGGAATATATTCAGAAGTGAAGTTGATGAAAAGAACTAAAGAGGTCAATAAATAGGCTTTTTTTTTCATAAAAGGAAACAAAAAGGGGCATCTAGGTGGTGCAATGGGTAGAGCACCAACCCTGGAGTCAGGAGGACCTGAGTTCAAATCCTGCCTCAGACACTTGACTGTGTGACCTTGGGCAAGTCACTTAACCCCAATTGCCCTGCTTTCTTCCCTCCAAAACAATTAAAAAAGTAAAAGGAAACAAAAAAAAAGAATAACATTGAATTGAACTAGAAAACCACGTGGTTCCTGGCTGTAACATGGCTCCCACTGAGATACTTAGTAATAATTTTAGTCCCTTATAATCAAAGGTAGGTCAAAAAAAGTTAATGTATACATAGAATTATGGTTGTATACAGGACTCAGGGGTTGAAGAAGATTCCTATTATAAGAAGCCACGATTCTAAACGCCACTTGGAAGACATTGTTCCTTGTATTGCTTGGTTAGCAAATTCATAGTAGTCATTACTACAAATAGTTGGGAACCCTTATGTAATCTTGGTTCCATTTAGAAGAAGCATCCTCAGCATTACAACTGTTTCTTCCCAGGAGCATCAGCAAATGACAGTAAATAAATGCAGATGCACCTAAAACACAGTGATGTCTGGGCTTAACATACCCTTACTTTTCCTGAGCTATTGTCACTGCTTCCATCAACAAGCAGATACCAGAGATGAGAGGGGCCGTTCCCCTACCCGCACTAATCAGGAATAGAGAAGGGGAAGAAGATAATAAAGCATAAAGTCAACATGATATCCTGGAAGGAGCATCAGATCTAACTGGAGGATCTGGGTTCAAATCTCAGTTTTTATTTAGTTGTATGACCTTAAGGAAGTTACTTCATTTCTATGGGCCTCAAATTCCTCTTCTGTAAAATTCTGTAAAATTCTGCAAATGGGTTAGACCAATGGTGTCAAACCCAAATAGAAACTAGACCACTAAATCGTATACAAGGATCCCTGCATATTGACATTCTTGTATAATGCTGCACATTGACTTAGAAAGCCACACACTAACATTATATTCCATTTTATTTTTATTTTGTCAAGTATTACCAAATTACATTTTAATCTGACTCTAGTCTCATGGGGGAGTGTTATGGGCCATATATGGCCTGTGGGCTGGGTATTTGCTACCTCTGAATTAGATAACATCTGTGTTCCCTTCTAGGACAAGAGCCTGTACAAGTAAATATAACACACTTCTAGATAGAAGACTGACATCTTCAAAAAGAGTTTGGAGTACTGTACTTGGTTGGGTTGTTTACTCACAGGCAAATTATGGAATCTCTAGGAACCTTGGATCCCTCACCTTTAAAACAGGAATAATGATAGTACAAAACATCCTTAAGAACACAGTTCCTATTCACAGACATCCCTCAAATAGCCATGAAACAAGAATTCACAAAAACTCACTCAAAGAAATTTTAGTTCTTTTATTTTTAATGATAATTTTTATTTGTTTAACTTGGTAACTGTAGAATGAAATAGTTTCAAAGTAAGTTCCGGATTACTTCAAACACAATCAAAGAGTTAACATCATTCTGAAGAAATTAATTTCTTGTCTTCAATATCTACCCACTCTCACACAAACACACAAATCCATAGAAATCCCTGTACATATATTATTTTCAATAACTTATTACCACTGGGTAACCTAGGGTTTTTTGCTCTGAAACATTGCAAACTTATCCATTTGATGTAGGATATAAGGATACAACCTCCATGTATAAGGCACTCTGCTGGACAGTGTGGGTATAGAGATGGATAGAATACAGATCTAAGTCTCAAGAAGTTCACAATCCAGTAGCAAGGTCAACAACAAGTAACCATCATATCAGAGAAGATATGATAAGCAAAAATAAGAGGTCCAGGTGCCATGAAAACTTTGTGGAGGGAAAGTTCATTTTCAGCTGAAAGGATAGAGATCAGAGAGGGCTTCATGGACAAGGTAGCATCTAGTTTGAGCCTTGAATCAAACATGACAAAAAGTCATGCAATGATACTGAGGAAAGTTTTGTTGAAACAAAGAAAAAGATAAATCAATCTTTGATGATTCAATACTATCAATCAGGTCATTGAATTCTTTAAATAAAACAAATGCCAGTTTTTATCATAAGTCAAAAACATTTATTATCTTGAAACCAAACTGGCTCCAGTTGCTTTTTGTCTTTTTGAGTCAGATCTTTTTAAAAATTTAGTTTCCTATTCAATAGAAACTAAGATATTTCTTATATTCTTTAGCCATTTAAATGAGATGGCAGCAGATGGCTCAAAGATGACTCTAAGTCAGAAAATGCATCTTTTTGGACAGAAAGTTCATAATCCCTGACATTTTCAGGCAATTCACATTACTTTCTGCATTATAATCAACTTTGTCAAGGAAATGAGGTTCATTTTTTTCCAAAATATAAATGGTAGGGCTTGTTACTTTAAAGCTAGATTCTATCAAATCATTTTCAAGCTCAAGAAAGCTGTTAGGCAGATTATATTATAATGATGATGTCAGTCTTTTCAAATGGAATAAACCAACACAAACCTTTTCTCCCATCTCTTCCAATTCTCGTGTCCCAATCTGTAAACCCTTGTATCTTCCTTGATTACAGGTGCATAATGTGCTCTCCAAGGTGCAGCTTCTCTGTACTCCTATTTCCCTCAATATAACATGGGCTGTAGATTGTTTGGATTTTTTCACTACAAAGCTGCAGCTGCTCATGCAGATTGCTGGGGCTGTATGGGTCAATATCTCAGGCAAAGTCCTGTACCCCATATCTTCAACCATGTCACAAGAGGCAGCATTATCACAGTCTCCTTGCAGCCATATACAAATACATTTTTCTTTTGAGAGTGACCACGATAATCACAGTAAACCAGAGGTAATTGTTTGATTGCAGCCATATACTATAGCAGACCTTTAGCCTGGTAAATTGTAGGATGCAAATCTGGGTTTGGATTTTGCCACTGCCAGTGCAAATCTTCTCCACTTAAAGAACAATGGCAATTTCCATTAATGACACCATCTGGTTTTAGCATAGGGACAATTTTAAAAACATAGGATTCACACAAGGTCTGAGCAGTAGGGTTATTACTCATGAGATATTCCAAAATTCCTTTCATAATCCATCTTGAATTAGTTTCTCTAGGATGTACTCAAGCAGATAAGAAAATATAAGGGCAGTTTCTAAATTGACAGATATTTTCATAATAATTGGACTCTGGCATAGCAGTTATAGTCAATAAGGACAGCTGTTTCCTGACAGAGTTTCACATCACACATCTTGTCGAAAATAGATTTGCTGAGGTTTTTGAAGATGCATCTATAAAGTTGAGTATGTATATAGATAATGATAAGTAAAATAGCAAACATCATCCATGTGTGAGAAACTGACTGTGAATGTAATCGTATAATAGGATTTTCCTTTTTTGCCCACCAGCAGCAACTAAACTTTTAGAGAAATGATTTTATAGTACAAATGGCAGTACCTCCGTGAATCTGCCATGGTCTAGCATGTAATGCTTCCTGGTCTGAACACATAAGGGCTACATACCATAATTAAACTGACTGTTGGATTTTTTACAGTTGATGATATTAAATTGCTATCCAACACCTGTCTACATTCCACTGACTTCAAAGTAAAACCACTGATGATAATGATTGCTATTAGTATTGGAGTTCAAAATAAGACCATAATGGGGGCGGAGCCAAGATGGCGGCTGGGAAGCAGTGACTGGCGTGAGCTCCCCACCAAGT
>CM053622.1:667624586-667641030 GCA_028646595.1 Phalanger gymnotis
GGGGGGGGAGGAAATGGGGAGAAAATTTGTAATTCAAATGCCTGTGAAAATCAATGCTGAAAACCAAACATGTCAAAAATAAATTAAAAAAAAAATAAGACCATACTCATTTTTTTCCCAACTTGAAAATCTTTCTGTATATTTCCAGATTAAAATGTGGAATTAAATTTCGAACTTTCTCCTTCCGGTACAGTGTAATTTGGGTTATCTAGGTCATACATAATTTTGTCCATGATATTACTTTGATGAATGAGTCTCTCAACATCTTGGGCAATTTTTTTTTTCCTTTGCACACTATAGGGTCTTAAATGGAGGTGGAACGTGACCAAAATAATCAAGATAAGGCACCTCTGAATATTCAGGAACAAATTTAGCATTTTTCACTATCTCAACACACAGATAAGAATCATGGAGTGGTGACATGTTGGGTACTTCAACTGATATTTGCTCCACTGATGAATTAGATGCAGAACCATCATCTTCTTCAGTTTCAACTCCAGCAAAGCATACCTTTCCTAGTTGAACAGCTTGTCCCTCAAAGAGCATTTTCTTAAGTAGAAATATGTGGATATGTTTTAGTGCATGTAACGGAAATAAGGTGAGGACTGGAATCTTTCTTTACTCTGGCAGCAAAGCTCTGGGAAGTTTGGGGAGCCTTCTGTGGCATTATTCGGTCCAAAGCCTTCACTAGATCACTAATGAGATACTGGCTCGATGAAACTATCCTATTTTGATCACCTTCTTTCAACAGACTATCACTATTTTTAAAATCTCCTTTTGCCAGGTCTAAAAAAGCAGGTTGTTTATCATTTTCCTCTCCTTGGGAAATGACATTCTTTTTCACTGAATTTATTAGAATGTTTGGTTCCACAGATGGCTTTTCTCCTGCTATAGGAACAACAATAAGTCCACCTAGATTCCCTTCCTTTGACAAGGGCTTTGGCTCTTTGGCAATTAAATCACATTCCTGAAAGTCCTTAGAAAGTTTGTGGGAAAAGTGTTCATACATTTTTAGTTGTTCTATTGGTCATCCTAGTTCTTGCTTGGGTCTCAATATGATCATTCTTAAAATCTTGGTCTATATCATCATCATTCTCAATTTCATTTTCAGCTTCTAATTCAAAGTCTTCATTATCATCACTTTCATCTACTACATCATCCGCTTTAAGCAATCAGTTATAGAGCTGAGCTACAGGTCCTATCACGGGAATAACTGGTAACTGGAAATGAAAAGCACTTTTAATAGTTAGTAATGGAAGGTGATTTTAAGGAAAACATTTCCTCGTAATCAGACTGGGTATGTTGCCTAGAGGATCAAGAGTCCTGACTGCCAAGCAATCTTGTGAGGTGTTGTATAGAATTTTCATCCCATTGGCATCAGTAAATGCCTTTCTTCCCAACTTGAGAAGGCTCATAACACTTTTTAAACTCTGTAAAACTCCCTCCTGGATGAGCATGTTTCTGTGCCAATTATCATGCCAGTGCCAATCTACATAAATTGTTAAAAGCACATGGACACATCCTCTGTCTACAGCTCTCCTAGCATTTGTTTTGGATTTTAGCATAGCATCAAGTGTGTCTAAAGCAACCTTCGTAAGGTCAGTGTTCTCTTTACTAAAAGAGCCAATGATTTTAAACATCAGTTCCACAACTCCATTTTTCCGTAAGGACACTACATTCACAGGACTGGTAGAATACACTCATAAAAGTTGAAGACAAGGCAGCACTAAACTTTGATTCTGCAAATTCTGTTCTACCAAATTCAGAGTTATTATTAAGTCCCCATTAATTCTAGACTTCACTCCAGATTTTTTGTCTTTTGGTCCAGTTTTTGAAAGAAGGATGTGAACTTGGGAAACTAAAGTACTTGCTCTCCTACTACCACCAACTGATACCAATTCAACAAGAATGTTTAAGATATTAAGGGTGGTCTGAAGATGTTTTGTATTCTCTAACCTTGAGAGTAGAACATCGATTCCTGCAGAACCTTTAGCTCTCATTTCTTTCCTGATTTTCTCTTGACTTTGGGTCAGGTGAAGAATCTTTGATGTAACATATCTGGCAGCTTCTGCTCCTGGACATTCATAGCTGATCTTCTCCAGCTGAGCCAGGAGTGTCACAATCTAAGAATCGCTAGTAAGGCTTTTTTTTTTTTCTGATAGCACTTTTAATCTGTTCATCTTGACAGCTCCTTCTTCATTTCAATAATTCTTTGTTTCAATAGTAAGCTCTGGTAGGGGTAAGGGACCAGTCTAGAAGGAAGGGTGGCCTCCAGCTTCAGCTCTGGCTCCAGCTCAGGTGGCAGCGGTGGCAGCAGCAGGCGCTACTTCTCTCAGAATGCCCTCATGGGCCACTCGTCTCCAGTTGCTTGGTGTTTTCATACAAACTCTGGCAGGGCAATATCACCGTACTGCCCTGCCTGAAATTTTGCTTTTGAAAGTATTGAGGATGAATGACTACAAAAGTTTCAGAAATATGATCTCTTAAAAAAATCCAGTTGATCAAGACACACACGCACACACACACACACACAAAAGATTACATCTTCGTCTATGCAATGATTTACAGGTGAACTTGGAATCTTACCTGTAAGATTTGATACTTTCCCACCTGTAAAATAAAAATCCTCAGTCCTTCTTACTTTACTAAATTCTCAGGAAAATAATAGGATATTGCATATGAAGCTCTTTGATCCTTGAAAAGGCCCTGAAAAAAAAAACAACCCTAAAGCATTCTGTTAAATTATCTTGCTAATAGACATGATGTACTCTTTTAATTCCAACAGAATTAGAAAACTTTGCATTTTGTGTTCTGATAAGGCCAAATTTCAACATAAGATGAATTGTTGTCCGTTAGTCATAACCTACTGAATTTTTTTTAATGGAAACGTTGACACAATCTTGATCCCCTCGGTCCAGACAGCATTGCTCTAATTCTTATAAACTCCTCATTGACATGCAGTGATGACAAGAGTTTATTTTTCATGAGCTTTATAAAGCATAGTTCAAACAACTAGTGATATCAGATGATTCAAGAGATGGAATGCAAGAGAGATGTTTTTGTGCCCCGGCCCATTTTTAATACGTCTTCTTCATTTTTGAAGTGGTTGCATGGTTCATCAGCCCACTCAGTAGTTCCCCCTTACTAGTTCTCTTTTTAATTAATAGACTTGTGAATAACCACAACTGCCTTGTGGGACGCACAAAACACCAAACAGATGACTAACTTGCAGTAAGCAATCTGCTCAATGCAGTGTGCCTTAATTTAAGCCATACGAGGGCCCCCCAAAAAACAAAGGCATGGCAAGTATGCGGCCCTAATGTTTAGTTTTTCATCTGTTTCAAGTTAAAATAAGTCCCTGGTGTGTAGAAAGTAACATTCGTAAAAGTGAAAGCAATGACTCTGATTTATTGCCACCTGTTAGCATAAGTCTGACCTGCCTAAGCTTAGGGTCCACATAATCCTCAGGAGCCCTTGCATAGAGTTGGGTACAAGTTGGAAGTCACTATGAAGCATCAAAGTGAGAGCTAATGTCAAGGGGCAACTAATTCTTGGCTGCTCACTCCAGGTAATTGAGGCTATTCCCCATCTTGAGTGTGGGCAACACTGTACCCTTGTTGCCATGGTCATCTGGCCCAGTTTATGGACAAGAGCATTCTCCTGGGGGTTGGGGAGGGGAAGACCTGGGAGGTGGGTGGTTCATTAGAAACTGGCTGGAGGGCAGTTCAGATCTGTAAACGACAGCTGTCTAATTGGTTTTGCTTGTGTGTACTGTCTTTGCTTTTACAATGGGAATGGGCTACCCAGCCTTTCTAATTAGATTGTTAAACATAATAGCTGAATGGCACAGCAGTAAAGAATTTGCCCTTTTCTTTGTAAGCTGGAGAATAGGGCTCAGAAAAGATTCAGGATTTTTTTCCAGCCCATTTCCCCCATCATCTTATCTGATGGTAATGAGACTAAGTTTATTTCTTTTTAAATGCTTGCAAAAGAGCACAGGCCATGTTGAAGTTCAAACTAGATGTCAAAACACACACACACACACACACACACACACACACACACATACACACACAAGCAATACAGTAGCAAATTTCTATTTTCCTTCAGTCTCTTGTTTCCCCTAATTGGTGCCTTGTTGGCAACTTCCACAGAGAAACCAAGAATGGTGGTCTCCAGACCTTGGTTGAGAAAACTTGGTAAAACAATGTTGAAAAACCTGTCCTGAACTCTCGTTGTCTTAGGCAATGGGTGGGAGCTAGGAGGAAGTGGGAAGGGGGAAAGAAGAAAGGGAGGAAAAATTAGAAAAGAGAGGAAAGAAGAGTAGACAGAGATGAAATCATTTTCTAGGCTGGTTGATGTGCGTGCAGCTTTCAACAGTACTAGCTGCACTGAAAGAAATGACTTCTTTTCTTAGAGCATCTAAAGATGTCATTCTTTTATCTACTTTTCCATCTTACATAAATCATACAGGCACCATTTACCTAATAGTTAGCCCCACTAATTTTTATTAGTTTATATAAGACCTGATCAGAGGTTTCTTATTTACCTTTAATTATAAAAATCTTCCTTTTCTCTGTGTATACTTATTCATTTTCCATAGGCTATTAGACTTCTAAAGTGCCAACATATTGCTTATATTATCTTCTGTAGCTTAAACATGGCCTTAGAGTATCTGAATCCTAAGACAGCTGAAAATGGCATTGATTTTCAGGAACTCCCTGGTGGCTTTAGGCCTAAATAAAGAAAGTTGCTTTTCTCTCTGTAAGTGCAGAATAGTGTTTACAATTGTAGTCTTGTGTCCAGAGGCAACAGTGCCAATGACTTCCCTCCCTAGTATTCTGTATGAATGGTCGATTCTCAGTAATGAGAGAAATAAATGACAATTTTTACATCATACTCCTCTCTTTCAAACTCAGACTTACTGCTTAGAACTATTAAATGATGTAAGCAAAGCCTTTGTGACCTTGGAAAAATTACTTAACCTCTCTGGGCCTGGTCTAACTGACCTTTGAGAACCCCTCACATTTGAAATTATGGTCTTATGAAACTAGTATCCAAATGCTGTTGCTGGGGATTATTACTTAAAATGAAAATTTACATCTCTTCTCGTATCATCCTATAATGCAGGTTCACACATATTTGGTGATATAAATGAGAGATTCAACTATGTATTACTTAAACCCAACCTCACCTTAATCAAATACAATTGAAACCTTGAATTTGTAACTAGTGTTTTCTCCTCCTTTGCCTTGTCCAGCTTGACCTCTCCATTTCTTCCTCTGCTATTTTACTCAAAATGCCATTGCCAAATAATTAACTTGAAATTTGGACTGACCCCAGCATCTACCTCCTTAATTACAGCCATCAGTTATGACATACTTACTGTACTAAATTCAAACTTCTTGTGCTTCCATCTACCACTAATCCTATCCACCGCTCCATTCCTTTAATTGTCTCTTATTCCTTATCTAGTGTTCTTTACTCTTTTTAAGCATAGCCTGGGTCTCTCTGTTCCCTTCCCCCAACTTGTCTTTGGGCATTGTTCCCCTGTGTTCCCTGAAACTCAATCACTCCCTTCTCTCAGAGTTATCCACCAACTGAATGTTATTCTTCTTTCAGACGCCTCCTCAAAAACGCTCACTTCTTTGAAATTTTCCATCGACTTCGGTCTCCAAAGATTTGTTTTGGACAATAAAAGCTGAGGCAGAAATTTGAAAGAAGCCATAAATTGAAATAGAAATAGAAACCAAAAAATATCATATCAGAGTGAGGCATTCATTTTTTCCATATATTTTTATGGCATTTATTTTCTTAGTCTCATTTCAATTAGAAGTGTTTAGAGCAGGACTTAACCCAGTAACAACTCTCTGCCATAGACACCTATGGCAGGACTGACATGCCTTTATGGTTAATAATGTGAATTGCAGGATGAGAAATGCATGATTGTAAAATTATGGGAACAAATAAAAGAGCATGAAAGTTGCTTCAAGGACTTGAAAAGAAAACTTTCTTAATGCTTATACATTTCCAAAGATAGCCGGATAAAGTTGGTGTAGACCTTGCCCCCTATTTTTAACCACTGAATAAATATAATCATATGCCTACAAGAGACAATCATGGAAAAATACAGTTGAATATGGAAGATAAACGCAAATATTGGTTTTGTTTTGAAATGAGAGACAATCTGAAACCATGTGCTATTTCCCACTCCATGCTTCATTCTACATACTTGGGTAACTTAAAATCTAAATAGATGAAAATGACTAATAGAGATGTGAAACTGAGAAGTGGATTATGTTTAGGACTAAAATTACTAAGGACATTTTGATCAGAGGGAACATGGAATATGATCAATTTGAAGCTTGTGCCCATAATGTCATGAATGTGTGCATGCTGTATTTACGTGATGATAGCACATGAGACTTTAACTGAATAAAGATAATTTTATCCTAATATACCAGTTACATAATGCTTTATCAAACTTTGCACAGGTGCTGTGACTAATGTATCATATATTACTTAAAATGTTTTATCATAATCACATTTCTTAAAATCCTTCAGATACTCTATTGACAGTTGATTCATTGCTCCTTGGATTTCTAAGAAAATAACCTCCTGCCTATTTCTGTGTGTATCATTTTTTATTTTTCAAGTATAAATATCTGACCCACTGTCTTGGTTGGGTGACAGATGGAAGTAGGAGTCTAGGTCTTATCAAAATGCATAATAAATCTTTCTTCCATTTTGCACCCTCTATTTGTACACTGTTGAAATGAGTTCCAGGAGCTGTCTCTTCTATACTCTAGGCTCCACTGAATTAAAATAAAAACAAAACTATATGAGGTTCATCTCTAATGAAATTTCTGTATGTAGGTTTTAATGACATAAAGATTTTATATGTATATACATATATATGTATATGTAAGTGTGTGTATGTATATGTATATATATACCTCTTCCTGTTATGAAAGAAAACAATTTTAAAAATGAATACTGTGCAATTATAATAATAAAGTTTGTCCCCTAAGAAAAAATGGAAAAATGGACCATCATTCCTTCATTCAAAAGGTCATAGACAATGGTGTCAGGATATTGCTTATACTGTCAGACTCAATTGATGTGTTATTTAGTTTTGCTGAATTGCTTTCCCCCACGCCTTGTTCTCTCTTTTAAAAAATGTATTCCAAAAGATGTCTCTTTAGAGGCTACATAGAGAAATGGTTATGCAAAAAGAAGGATATCAATAAAAATTTTAAAACAAGACAATTTTTCTGCCTCTAGCATAATAATATAGTATATTGTTGATATAGCTGGATTCATGTACAAGCATAATAAAAACGGCCTATGATGTTCACTAACAAGTTGTGACTTTTTGGTAGTGGTGACAGACTGCCACTGTTCTATTCTTGGCTTTTTCTTGAGTATCCCTTCTTTTGGGCAAAACATGTTTTTCAGGTATATGTCACCTAACAGCTGGCTAGAGGTAAAGACAGAGTCTAAGATCAAAGAATAAAGTTGGGTCACAAGGACCCAAATCTTGAGCCCTAATGCCATTAGCACCATGCTTTAATGGACTAAGACAGTCAGGTAGTCACGACAAGTAAATTGTTACTCTCAAAAACATGATTTTTTCTGAAAGCAGAGATGGAGCATCAAGAAGAGTTTAGACAAATTCATGGCTGGTAAATACATAATGGGATAAATGAAGAAGGGTAGCTAGGGAAGTTTGCATATATTCACATGTACTCTGTTGCTATACCCTTAGGACAACAGAGCCTTTCTGTATACCCTGCAGCTAAACTTTATTTTAGGTATTGCCTCCCTCAATTAGAATTTTAGCTCATTGAAAGCAGCATCTGCCTCACTTTTTATTTTATATAACAAGTAGTTATCACAGTTTTTGGTATATGTTAAGTATTTAATGCTTTTTTCTTCCTTTCTTCTTTCCTTCCCTCCTTCCTTCCTTCTCTCATTCATTCATTCAAGTTTAGTAGAAAGTCATGTATGCCACAAAACATCTTCTAGACTAAGTATCTAAATATAAACACAGTATAACACAAGTTTGTGGCAGTTATGTGTTTTTATTTGTTTGCTTTATCTAGATTATGGTTTCATCTGTTTATGCAATATTGGTAAGGAAATTCTCCAGTGCAGATTGGCAACTTACAGTCCTAGAGAATTTCCCAGGGTATTAAGCAGTTAAGTGACTTGCCCAAGGTCACACAGCTTGTATGTCAGACTTGCAACTTGAATCCAGGTCTTTCTGACTCTGACGTTGGCTCTCTATACACTGCAATATGATGCTTCTCTAAACATAAATGTAAAATCAAAAGTGAATCAATGCCTTCTTTGTTCTACTTAGCTACATATGACCACCATTATTACTCTTCAAAGAAAAAAAGAATTCTACTAGTTAGTGCTGTCAAAAATTTGCCACTTTCAATTTGAGGAGATAGTAGAATAATATATAATGTTTTAAAAACAAGAAGAAATTTAGTATCAGAGATTTATTTATTTGATATGGCAAAAGAGAGTATAAATATTACTTTATTTCTTCCTATCCCTTTTACAAAATATTCAATAGATACCAGGACTTAGGAGAAAAATCATACACTATTTTTCCCCGTAGTGTTTTCATTAAGACGTTAATGATGTTAAAAATTTTTTCCATTAAGGATTATTGCTGTTGTTCAGTTGTTTCACTCTTATCTGACTCTGTGACCCCATTTGGGGTTTTCTTGGTAAAGATATTGGAGTGGTTTGTCATTTCCTTTTCTAGATCATTTTACAGATGAGGAAACTGAGGTAAATGGGATTAAGTGACTTCCCCAGGGTCACACAGCTAGTGTCTGAGGCTGGATTTGAGCTCAGGTCTTCCTGACTTCAAATTAATATAAACATTGCTACTAGAAATTGCATGAATAATCAATTATACTATGGCTCCCCTCATAATTTCTGATTCCTCAGACTATATATTCCCATCTCTGGCTACCATTCCTGTCTATGGATTGCATCCCACAATTAGAATGTAAGCTGCTTGAAGAGACTATCTCATTTTTTGCCTTTGTATTTCAAGAGCCTAGCACACAATAGGGATTTAAAATGCTTTTAAATTTATCTAGTCATCCATCATTTTTTTTTGACTCCAATATATACATACCTTAAAGGATGGGATGTAGAAATTAAATTGGAATATCATTTTTAAAAATAATTTTCAGTGACTATGCTTATTGTGATACTCCATAGATTAAAAAGTCCAGGAAAGGTTGAAAATGTTTTCCTAAAAGACCATCCTAAAACCATAAAATTATCACAAAATTAAATCCAGAATCAACAAAGCCAGAGCCAAAATGCAGAAAGCAATTCATTCTGCATGGTCAAGGAGTTCCATCCTCTAAACCAAGAGTCAGTCTGAAAACTCTAAAAGAAAAAATGATTTCTAGCAGCCTGATCTGGCTGCTAAAAATCTATTAAGACCCCATTTTTATGCTAGTTCTGGAGTCCTTCTGTAGTTCAATTAGTATCATTCAGCCTGAGGTTCTTTTAATCCCACAAAATAGTATGCTAAGACACACACACACACACACACACACACACACACACACACACACACACACCCCTACAGAAATGATCCAACATCCCCAGTGTCCTCCAGAACCTTAATCTTTTCATAGTGAAGCTCTCAGGAAAGGTCTAGGGCAGTCCAGCACCAACCAGAAGCCATAGAATTTGGCCGGAACCAAACCAGCCTCAGGAATGAAAATTGGCAAATAGGTTTTCCAGTCTGTTTACTGTTCACCATAACTCTTACATTAAAACAAATTCCCTCTCTGACCTATCCCAAATCCATTGTAAAGACAGTTCTCTACAACTACATGCAAAAATTCAATGATAGAGTAAATATAATAGTACTTTCTCAAGAAGTTTTAAAAGAATGCTCAAAACCCCATAAAAACACCCACCCGAACCACCATGAAATAAACAATGTTTATTTAACAGATGTAGAGAGCAAAGAATAAAAAACTGCCCTCCATCATACAAAAGAATCATCTGCTAAAATCAGATTCCCCAATGATAGCTTCAAGCCACCAGAAATATATAAAGGAGGAAAATAAATCAAAGTTCTTGTATAAGTTTGTAACTAAAAGCACAATGTAAAAAGATTCACCCCTTTGTGTGGAGTTGTTGTCCTATTATACAGTAAACTGAATTTCCCAACTTGATCTGTGTTACAACATGGTTGAAAAATATTTGAAATATTGTCATACTATAATCCATCAATTAACCAATTAATAGCTACTGGGAACAGAAAACGTAAATTCCCTGAAGGCAAGGATTTGGTTTTGGGCTGTTTGGGGAGGGGCACCAAGGATCAGTTGTCTCCATGTCTTAAACAGTCCACTTCATGGTGTAGGTGCTTAATACATGCTTATTGAATGAATTCAATTCACAATGTTACAAACTATGAGTGATCCAAAGAGCAAACTCGTTCTGTTGTTCCAAAAGACCAAACAAGAAATAATGGACAGGAATCACAAGAAGGCAGATTTTGACTCCATATGATAGAGCTTTAAAGAAAACAACAAACTCCGTCTAACAATGAAATGGGTTGCTTTATGATTTGTGAAATAGTGAGCTCTTGTTAGTCTTACTAGAAGGGTTCCAGTAGAAGTTAGATTACCATCTGTTAGGGATGTTATGGAGGTCATTCTTATACTGAGTGAGAGTTTGGACTCAATGACCTCCATTGTTCTTTCCACTTTGACACTAACATTCTATGATTTTAAAACAGAGCTGTCCAACAGTGAAATAGAATGCCTCAGGAGAGGTATTTCACTAGAGGTATTTAAGAAATAGCAGGATGGCTAATTTTTTAGGGATGCTACAAAAGGGATTTCTCATTGAGTGGGATGTTGAAGTAAATAAATACCAAGACTCTTTTCAACTCTAAAATTCTATACTATGTTCTAAAACAATACTAAAAAGTATAGATGACATCATATTCTATTTGAATAAACATTTGTTAAATGACTACTATTTTAAGGGACTGTCTGGTTTCATCCAGTACACTTCAACTAAGAGGTTAGTATAGAGAAGGCTTTAGAAGAATACATCTGTTCTGTCAAAATCAAATTGGCTTTTCATGTGATGGAGATCCTGGAACAATTGCAATAGCTTGGATTAGTCTTGGTGGATGTTGTGAAAAATCCAAACACAGGGGAAGATGAGAGAGGGCAAAAGAAAAACTGACTAGGTACAGAAAATTGTGAGTGCAGTGGGGTAAGCACATCATCTGGTAAGTGTAGATCCAGCAAGGTGGAACTTCGGAGTGCTTTCCCTCAGGAGACTCATTCAATATTCAAAAATATTGTAGCAGTATTCTGGACACCTCTGCCAATCTCTGCTCCTCAAATTCAGTTTCTTTTGTGATGAGAATAGGTAAGGAATAAGCTTATTGTTGTATGTGGCATCTGTAACTACAGAGGAGGGTGCCTTTTACACAGACCCATCCCATTTCTTCATCTTCTCCTTTTGCCCCCTCAAGTCTTTTCAGTTGACACTGATATCAAAGGAATGTACCTTAAGGTATAAAAGAATAGAGAATATGTTTGTCAACATTGGATTTTCAGGGTCTCTCTGCTACCCTTCCTAAGTTATTATAGGCCAAATGAGATAACGCATACGAAGCACTTTGTAAACCTTAAAAGGACACATAAATGTCAACTCTTCTGTTTTTATTATTATTAGTCATTCAATATATTTTCTTTTGAAATGGCTCTTGCCTTTCAATATATTTCTACAATTAAACTCAAGGGACCAAATGTACAATTCAATTTAAAGAAGATGTGTGTTTATGAACCTGTCCTTACGCCTTTGGTAAATTATTCTGAGTCTCTTCTGTTTTGTGATCATAAGAAGAAAAGTAAAGGAAAAGACCTCTCCTGCAGTCACCTTCCTCAAACAAACAAACAAACCAAAAATCACCAAAGAATCAATGGCCCCTTCCTGGGTTTCTCTTTCACACAGGTAGACAGGCGTGTATGTCTCTGAGCCCCTCCCTTGTCCCTGAGGAATGTCGACTGCCTTTCTGAAGTCTTGGGCGCTGGCTTTCAACTGTTGCTCTGCTTCTGAAGTTAGTCTGAACAATGGAAACAATTCCTTTCCATGATTAAAATCTTCTACCCTCTAAAATTAGTCCCAGGAAATTAGAACACCAGTAATTGTAGGAGGCTAAACAATCCTAGCAATTTAAAGGCCAAGTCATTTACGGAAATCACCAGGGCAAAGACCTTAAAAGACATTTCCTCAGTAGTTTTTGTCCTGTGACTTGGGGCCATTAAAGGGGTCATCAAGTCTCAATGGCTCTCAGTCTTCCAGTTATTAAATCCATTCCAGTTAAAAGATAACCGGAAATTGTTTGCGAAGGAAAGTTGTGACATACACTGGCAGGTCTCCACATAAAAAGAAATGAATTCATGTGTGTGTATCTTGATTTTTTTTTTTAAATGTAAATTCAATCATCCTAGATTGATTCTATTCTTCAACTCTTCTTTGTTAGTACAATAAAAGGAGGGAATGCAAATAGGAAAGTAAGGACAGTATGTACCTTATCAGCACTCCCTGCTGCTTAGATCCTAAACACAAGAAATGCTTGATATAGCTCCAAACAAAGTAATGCTTTGCAGCTAAGCAATTCTACTGGAGAAAATTAGTAGGCCAATCTTGAAACTGGCTCCTCACCCCAAGTGTGTGACAATTTATATCTACAGAAGAAAAGACACTTCATTTTCTTATCCATGTCAGTATGGGGATGGGTAGGCCGATTTGAATTTTCTGGGAGCTAGGAAAAGGATAAATGTTCTCTCCTGGAGATTCCACCCACGTATTAGAAGACCTAGAAATTTTTTTGTGACTTTTGCAAAGTCAGACAAGTAGATTGTGAGATAGGAAGAAGTGGGTATGAAAAGCCACATTTTTTAGACAACTTTGATTTCCTTCTATAGTATTTTCTCCAACAGTTTTAAAACTGCCCCTGATATTTTATATGGGTTTTTAGCCCTTAGTCCGATTTGTCTCCTTTTTCCCTTTCTAGTCTCCTTTTCTTTAAAGTAATTATGTCTTAAAGAAGCCATTGGAAAACACTTCAGGATCTGCTTGTTTAGGTTTTTCCCAAACAATGTTGGTGTTCTCCATTCTTAGAACAGAGAAGATTCTTCCTAGAGGACTTAGGACTTTAGCAGAACTTTATCTAGGGTTACCACTTGGTCAGGATTTGAGCAATTTGACAAGTATTTTGTCACAGATGACTAAAGTATTCTTACTGAATCTTATTATGGTCATTTTTTTTAGTTCTTATTTTGTTAACTTTACATTTGACATTATGCTTTTAATACAGCCCTCTAGTTTCATTTACTGCTAAATAGCAAGTATACCGGATTTAGTCCTCCCCTGATGAAGAAATCGAAATGTTACTTCTAGGCTGTAATGGAGTTCATCAAAGCCTGAATAATATTTGATTCAATTCAGCAAACATTAATTATCTATTTTGTTCAAGGAAATGCACCAAGTGATATTGAGATAGCAGTGAAAATTTGTTATTTCTGCTCCCAAAGAGTATGCAATCTGATTGGGAGTATGATAGAATATATAATTATTTTTCTAGCTCTGGGGTTCTTAATTTGATGTTCACAGATCCCACCCAAGGCGGTAAAAAACAAACAAAAAAAACCCTTATGTCTTTATTTCAATATAATTGATTTCTTTGGTAATCCTATTTATTTTATGAATCTTAAAATGTTATCCAGAGAAAGATTCGCCAAACAATAAAAAAGGTCTGTGACACAAAAAACGGTTAAGAATCTATGTTCTAAGCACCAGTCCTGGAGTCAGGAGGATCTGAGTTCAAAACCAGCCTCAGACACTTGCTACACTTACTGGTGGTGTGACCTTGGGCAAATCACTTAACCCCAATTGCCTTGTCTTCCCCCCTCCAAACCCCTCCCCCTAAAAATCTATGTTCTAGATGAAGTATTTGAACATTACAGATGTGCCCAGGATACCTCATGGTGGAAGATGTGTAATCCTAAGCCAGAACTGTTCCCTCTTTCCTCTTAAACTTTATCCTAGTATCTCAGGAGAAAGGTGGAAGGGTAAAGGAGGACAGCAGGACAAGGATCCATTATATTTGGTATCTGGCTGCATGAAAGGAGAAAAAAAAAGGAAGAAAAAAACCTATTCAATGTAAGGCTTTCCCTATCCTCATCCCTAGACCCAATAATAACCAAGAACTATGCATTACTCAATCAATAGGTCTTCATTGAGCATTAAATGTACCCAGTCCTGCTCTTGAAGCTGTGAAGAGTCAAAAAGGGTATATAAGTTAATGATTTCAGTCCTCAATGAACTGATAGACTAGTTGAGTAATAAAGATTAACTTTCATAAAATTAGAGGACAGTGAGGGCTATACTGAGTGGTGTTACCCAATGTATGACAGAAGTTTGTTTAGTTGTTTGTTTTTTTAGAAAATAATATAGGTTAAGATAGTTGGGGAAACTTTGATAAAGCAAGTGGAAATTGATCTGAGTCTTGGAGGTTGAGTATGGTTTGAATAAATAGAGAGAAAAGGAAAGATAAAATGTATTCATATATTTAATTATCTATCTCTATGTATCATTCCAATATAAATGCACCTATATCCACATTATAAATGTGTGTATTTTATAAACATGTATACATATGTACATACATGTGTATACATATACACAGTGAATGTACATTTATGTACAATACATATAAACATAGATTTATGTACAGCTATGCATATGTAAATATATGTGCATATACAGTGTATATGCATGTACATGTTCATGTACAGATATGTCTGCTATCCGAATTTACCTCTACAACATCTCTCACCTCTGTCCTTTCGTCAGTACTCACATGGAAACCATCCTAGCTCAGGGTACATGTCACTTCTTACTTGAATTATTTTAATACTCCTTTAATGGGTCTCCCATCCCCCAATCAAACCACTTTCCAATTCATCCTCCATGTGGCTATATAATCGATATTCCTACTACAGGATTGTGAACATTTCACCCACTGTTCAAGAAGTACCTTTCTCTCTCCATTGCTATAAGAATTGAATACAAACTCTTGTTTTTTTTTTTTTTTTTAACATTTAAAGCCTTTTCTCGTCTGGCCGTAATTTGTATTTCCAGAATTATTTCACATTACTCCCCCTCCATACTCTATTACAGCCTAATTCACCTACTTACTCTTCCCTGTACATGATACTTAATTTTTATTTTCCATGCCTTTGCATAGGCTATACTGTTTCTGTTTTGGCCAGAAACCCTGAGGGTCTTCTCTTCCCAGATGATTATTTTAGACTAGGCAAAAGAAGCCCTTTTTGACTTCATTTCTTACCTAGCCTTACTCACTGAATGTGCTATGCCTCAGTCAAACTGAGACCTGCTAAAGACCTTAGCTTGAAAAGGCCAAGTCCTTACTGCATCTTGGGCCATCTCCAGTCATTCTGATCTATGTCTTGCCACTGGACCCAGATGGCTCTGGAGGAGAAAGTAAGGCTGGTGTCTTTGCACAGCCCTCCTTCACTTAAATCCAATTACCTTGCAAGTTATGACATTATCTTCCTTATGTCATGGTCCTGTTCGAGAACGAAGAACAAACAACGACAACCTCAGCCCTAGGGTCATGTCTCTTTTCACCTCTGCTGCATAGATTTCTTGGCTTCTTCAAAGCACACTTTAAGTATTACTTCCTGAAATAAGCCTTTCTTTATCTTCTCAAATAATAGTGAATCCTCAACCCTCTTCTTCTTCTTCCCTTCCTCCCAAAAAAACCCTTGCTCCACATTTGCACTACATATATTTTGCATGTACTTACTGTTGTAAATGTTCATTTCCCTCAGTAAAACATAAATTTCATGAGGGTAAGGCATGCTTTGTTAAGTCTTTATATCCTTAGCATATAGCATAAAATTATCATAGATTAGGTACTCAAGAAATTCTGAAAGAATTTTTGTTTGTTTTTTTTCTTTTTTTTCTTTTTTTATTTATTTATTTAGTTTCTAGCATTGATTTTCACAACAGTTTGAATTACAAATTTTCTCCCCATTTCTACCCTCCCCCCCACTCCAAGATGGTGTATATTCTAGTTGCCCTGTTCCCCAGTCTGCCTTCCCTTCTGTCACCTCACTCCACTCCCATCCCCTTTTCCCTTCCTTTTTGTAGGGCAAGATAAATTTCTATGCCCCATTGCCTGTATATCTTATTTTCTGGTTGCATGCAAAAAAACCTTTTTTTTGTTTTTGAACATCTGTTTTTAAAACTTTGAGTTCAAATTCTCTCCCCTCTTCCCTTCCCACCCACCCTCCCCAAGAAGTCAAGCAATTCAACATAGGCCACACGCATATCA